>PVIW01000489.1:0-483197 GCA_004026585.1 Noctilio leporinus
CTATTCCTTTTATTCATATACTTGGTTCTGTTTTGCTTGTTGTTAGTTTTGCTCATTATTGTCCTGTAATGGGTGAGATCATATGATACCTGTCCTTCACTGACTGGCTTATTTCACTAAGCATAATACTCTCCAGTTCCATCCATGTTGTTGCAAAGGGTACAAGTTCCTTCTTTCTTTCTGCCATATAGAATTCCATATGCCCAAAAAATCCTGAAACACCAATTCATAAGAACCTATGCACACCTATGTTCATAGCGGCACTATTTACAATAGCCAGGTGCTGGAAACAGCCTAAGTGCCCATCGGTGGATGATTGGATCAAAAAACTTTGGTACATTTACACAATGGAATTCTGTTCTTAACATGGGGAATTGAGGCCACTTGCAAACACATTACTAAACAATTGGAAGTGAAATAAATCTTTGATATATAAACATATATGTGTTTTATAGATACTAAAAATATTTAAAAGATAGTTAAAAGATAAAAATAATTTTTACATTTCTTTAATTTAATGACAGTTTAGAGGTGGAAGAAATAATCCCAATGGCTCAACTCACTCAAACATTTTCTTACAACCAACTAAATAGAATTTCGGACAATGCTACATATATCTACAGGATTTAGGAGAACGATAAATGAGTATTGTGCTCTCTGAAAGACTTTGTTTTTCAACTTTTTAAAAATATTTAATTTTATCATTGATGTATTATATCCATTCCCTTTTTCCTCCCCGCTGTCTCCTACCCCACCCACCCACTGCCCCCCAAAGTCAATTCCACTTCTTGTCCATGTCCAGGGTTCTTTCATACTAGGTTATTGACTAAACTGCACCCCTTCTTTGCCTCCTCCTCCCTCTTCCCCCTTCCCCTCTGCCCACTAAAGGTCTATTCATTGTATTCATGTATCTGGTTCTGTTTTGCTTATTTGTTTGTTTTGTTCATTACTGTCCTGTAATGGGTGAGATCATATAGTATTTGTCTGTCATTGACTGGCTTATTTCACTAAGCATAATACTTTCAAGTTTCAACCATGTTGTTGCAAAAGGTAGAATTTCTTTCTTTCTGCTGTGTAGTATTCCATTGTGTAAATGTACCAAAGTTTTTTGATCCAATCATCCACTGATGGGCACTTAGGCTGTTGCCAGCACTTGGCTATTGTAAATAGTACTGCTATGAACATAGAGGTACATAGGTTCTTCTGAATTGGTGTTTCAGGGTTCTTTGGATATAGTCCTAGTAGTGGAATTGCTGGATCAAAAGGCAGTTTCATTTTTAATTTTTAAAGGAAACTCCATACTGTTTTCCACAGTGGCTGCACCAGCCTGCATTTCCACCAACATGCACCAGGGTTCCCTTTGCCCCACATCCTCGCCAACACTTGTTGTTGGTTTGTTGATGATTGCCATTCTGACAGATGGTATCTTATTGTGGTTTTAATTTGCATCTTTCTGATGGCTATTGAGCATTCTTTCATATGCCTTTGGGCCCTTTGTATATCTTCCTCAGTGAGTTGTCTGTTCAGGTCTTTTGCCCATTTTTTAATTGGGCTGTCTGTCTCCTTGGTGTTGAGTCGCATTAGTTCTTTATATATTTTGGATATCAAATCCTTGTCTGAGGTATCATTGGCAAATATGTTTTCCCATACAGTTGGTTCCTTTTGAATTTGGCTGGTGTTTTCTTTAACCGAACAGAGACTTTTTAATTTGATATAGTCCCATTTGTTTATTTGTTCTTTTATTTCTTTTACCCTTGGAGAAGTATCAGTAAACATATTTCTGCATAGGATATCTAAAATTTTACTGCCTATATTTTTCTTTAGGACCTTGATGGTGACACTGCTTATGTTTAAGTCCTTTATTCATCTTGAGTTTATTCTGGTGTATGGTATAAGTTTGTGATCTAGTTTTACTATTTTTTTTTTTGCATGTTGCTGTCCAGTTCTCCCAACACCATTTGTTGAAGAGACTGTTTTTACTCCATTTTATGTTCCTTTCCCCTTGGTTGAGTATTAATTGACCAGAGTCCTGGGTTTATTTCTGGGCTCTCTATTTTGTTCCATTGATCTATCTGTCTATTCTTATGCCAGTACCAGACTGTTTTGATGACAGAAGCCTTGTGGTATAGTTTGATGTCTGGTATTGTTACTCCTTCTACCTTGTTTTTCTTTCTCAAGATTGCTGTGGTTATTCCTGGGTGTTTTTGGCTCTATATAAATTTTTGAAATATTTTTTTCTATCTCTGTGAAGTATGTCATTGGTATTTTAATTGTGATTGCATTGAATCTATAGATTGCTTTGGGTAGTATGGACATTTTTTTTTAAAAAAAGATTTTATTTCATTATTTTTAGAAAGAGGGGAAGGGAGAGAGGCAGAGAGGGAGAGACATCAATGTATGGTTGCTTTTCACCTGCCTCCAGCCACAGACCTGACTAGAGACCTGGCTTGCAACCTTGTTATGTGCCCTGGCTGGGGAATTGAACCTGCTACCTTTTGGTTTGCAGGCCAGCGCCTTATCCACTGTGCTACCAGCCAGGGCTAAGTATGGACATTTTAATGATGTGAATTCTTCCCATCCATGAACATGGTATATGCTTTCATTTATTTGTATCTTCCTTAATTTCTTTCTTCAATGTTCTATAGTTTTCTGAGGACAGATCTTTTACCTCCTTGGTTAAGTTGATTCCTAAGTACTTTATTTTTCTGTTGCTATGGTAAATAGGATTTGTTTTCTAGCTTCTATCTCTGATGTTTCATTATCGGTATATAAAAATGCTTTTGATTTCTGGATATTGACTTTATATCCAGCTATTTTGCTAAATTTGCTTATTAGGTTGAGTAAGTTTTTGGTGGAGCCTATCAGGTTTTGTATGTACACTATCATGTCATCTGCAAATGATAATTTGACTTCCTCCTTTCCAATTTGGATACCTATGATTCCTTTTTCTTCTCTGGTTGCAATGACTAGAACTTCCAAAATGATGTTGAACAGAAGTGAAGAAAGTAAACAGCTTTGTGTTGTTCCTGATATTAGGGGGAAAGCTTTTAGTTTTTGCCGGTTGAGTATGATGTGGGCTTCAGGCTTCTCATATATGGCCTTTACTATGTTGAGGTATGCTCCCTGTATTCCCATTTTGCTGAGTGTTTTTATCATAAATGGTTGCTGTACTTTATCAAATGTTTTTTTCAGCATCTATCAATATGATCTTATGGTTTTTATCTTTCATTTTGTTTATGTGGTGTATTACATTTATTGATTTGCAAATGTTGTACCATCCTTGCATCCCTGGGATGAAACCCACTTGATTATGGTGTATAATCTTTTTCATGTATTGCTGAATCTGGTTGGCCAATATTTTGTTGAGAATCTTAGCATCTATGTTCATCAGAGATATTGGTCTATAGTTTTCATTCTTAGTTGTGTGTTGACATGGTTTTGGGATTAGAATAATATTTGCCTCATAGAAAGGGTTTGGGAGTCTTCCCTCTTGTTGGATATTTTTTTGGAATAGGTTGAGAAGGATAAGAGTTAGTTCTTCTTTAAATGTTTTGTAGAATTTATCTGTGTAGCCATCTGGACCGGGGCTCTTGTGCTTTGAGAGATTTTGGATTACTTCTTAAATTTCACTAGTTGTTATTGGCCTATTCAGGATTTTTGCTTCTTCTAGATTCTGTTTTGGTAGATTACACATTTCCAGAAATGTGTCCATTTCACCCAGGTTGTCGTATTTCTTATCATATAGTTGTTTGTAGTAATTTCTTACAATCCTTTGTATTTCTGAAGTATCAGTTGTGATTTCTCCTTTGTCATTTTTGATTCTGTTTATTTGGGTCCTCTCTCTCTTCTTCTTGATGAGTCTGGATAAAGACTCATCAATTTTGTTTATTTTTTCAAAGAACCAGCTCCTGGACCTGTTGATTCTTTGAATTGTAGATTTAGTCTCTAAGTTATTTAATTCTGCTCTGATCTTGCGATTTCCTTCCTTCTACTTGCTCTGGGCTTTGTTTGTTGTTGCTCCTCTAGTTATTGCAGCTTTATGGTTAGGTTGTTTGTATAAGCTTCTTTTGACCTTTTTAGGTAGGCTTGTGTAGCTATGAATTTCCCTCTGAGAACTGCCTTTGCTGTATCCCGTAGGTTTTGGGCTATTGTGTATTCATTGTCATTTATTTCCAAAAACTTTTTGATTTCATTTTTGATCTCATTGTTTTTCAATTGTTTATTGATGGTCATTTCTGTGATCCAGTTCCAAATTTACTACATGCATCATATTTTAAGGTAATGAATTATCTGTAAGACTTCAGAACTTTTATTTTTTAGCTTAAGAAATAATTGTAACAAAATGTTTAGAAACAATTTCCTTGTAAACATAGCCTAAATTTGTCCCAGTTGAGCCTACTATTTAATGACTTAGATTTCAGCTAGATTGACCACAGTTAAAAGAATGGCATGTGTAGTCTTTAATGATCCACTGGTAACTTAAGAGTCAAATTAAGGACCTACAAATCCAATCATCCATGAGAGTGACTTTAATCAGTTCTTAAAGGAATTTACTAAGAGTCTGAACTTTTTTAGTTTGGATAAGAGTCTTCTTTTATTTATTGAGAATCTAAGGGAAAATGATTGATAATGAAGAAAGAAACCTTAAGAACATGTCATGTCTGTGTTTTTTCATCACAGATTTGATAAGGGATATAACTTTATTTTCAATTAAATTAATAAAGCTTCATAAAATGATAAAAAGTACATGAAATAGTTTATAAAATAAGTGTTTCTTGGTAAAAAATTTCCATTTTAATTCCCTGGTAGGAAATGAGTACATAATAGTGCTAATATAAAATGTGTATTAAATGTTCCCTTTTATTTTTAAGGAAATTACATTACTTTATTTTTGTTAAGTCCTTATTTAGTCCCCTTTGCCTCCCCTGGTAAAATTTACTTCACGATACAGTGAAGTGAAGCTATCACTGGCTATTAAAATAAGCGCTAGTACCTACTGGGTGTCTATGCGCCACGCCCTGCCCCAAGTGACCTAGAAAGATTATCTGCGTTGGCCCTCCTAACGATACTATAAGCTCGTGACCCCTGGGAGTAGGTGGCGGGCAGGAACAGGGGGCTTGTTGGTGGCGCTCCTGGCCACCCGTGTTATGGGAGCCACCTCGGTGATGCTGCGCTACCCCGCCCACGGGGCTCAAGCCTCCCAAATGCTCTGCCCCCGTCCCCGGTGGCAGATCCCCAGCCCGGGCAACATGGTGGCAGGAAGAAGTGCTGCACTGAGCCCCAGCATGGCTGGCAGTAGAGCTGGGCGGGGGAAAGCCCTCCTGCCCCTTCCAGCACGTTCCGGGGCAGGACGGAGAAGGCAGGCAGGTGCCCGCAGAGGGCCGAGGGGTGGTGGCGGGCGCTGCTTCCGCGCGAGGAGGCCTGGTGCTCCAGCCCGGGGCAAGCTCGGCGCGCGCGGAAGTCTGGAATTAACTAAGCATCTGTAAAAGCACCTGCTCTGTTCCACACCTGAAACTAATATAACCCAGGGAAAGGAAGGGGCCCTGGCTTACCCGCCTGGCATTTCTTTTGACCCTGTAGCCCTGGAGGCTGCATGGCCAATGGCGGCCGCGCCCCTCACACCCCGGTTCGAGGAGGGAGCCTGGAGCTGGATGGCGGTGCCTGGTGACTGTTCAGCGACTGCCTGTGGTTCCCGAGGTAAGGTGCGTTATGTGGGAGCAGGAACTTCAGGACACTGTCCTCAGTTTTGTTCTGGCTGAGGGCTGCTGGGTGTTTACTTGAGATTCCCAGAGGGCATGGGCTTTAAGAAGAGAGTCTTGCTGTTTTCCCGGGTTGTGCAACCTCTAAAAAGAAAATCCTGTTTACTTTCTCACAGTCCTTTCCTCTAGAATTTATTGGTTGTAGCGGGCAGCCAAACCCCTGCTTTGATTTGGTAACATTAGTATTTACCATCATCCCAATTTTGGAATAAATAATTGAAGGCTTGGAAAGGTTCACTTGTTTTTTTATTTTTGCTGATGTTTACCAAATTAGTTAAGTACGAGAGTCTCAGAATCAGAGACCACACTTTTAATATTTATCTTTCGAGAATTTTTATTTTGTTTAGTCTTTGGAATAAAAAGACAAAGCCCAGCCCTGGCTGGTGGCACAGTGGATAAGGCCTGTGAACCCAAAGGTTGCTGGTTTGATTCCCAGCCAGGGCACATAACCAGGTTGCAAGCCAGGTCTCCAGACAGATCCTTAGCTGGAGGCAGGTGAAAGGCAACCATACAGTGATGCCTCTCTCCCTCTCTGCCTCCCTCCCTTCTCCTCTCTCTGAAAACTAATAAATAAAATCTTAAAAAAAAAGACGAAGCTATATGCGTCTATTTTCAAGAAATGTACAGTCTATTTTAATAGAACACAATGCTATTGTTTAATAGTACACAATTGTTTTTTAGGGATAATCTGTTTGAATAGAAGTATGATCATGAAAATCTGCTTTAAGCAATCTGCAATGATTTTATAGGAAAGGTAAAATTTAAGCTGGATTTTCTATAATCAGTAAGAATTCTTCAATTACTAAAGTAAGGGCTGGTGTTCAGGTTGAAGGAATAGTGGGTGAAATGCTAAAGGCTTATGAGAGCATTACGTATATATCTTATCTGAGAAAAAAAAATAGCCATTAAAATTTAGAAACTGAGTGGCTTCTTAAAAAATATACTGTAAATTTTGACACATCTGCCTCTCTTCTCCCTCCCTTTTTTACACACACACACACACATTACCTGAGAAAAAAATGTGTTCCTATCTCCTAAATTACTAAGAAATGACACCTCTATTTTTTCCACTGACAGCTTGACACTATTTTTCCTATTTCTGCTCAACAAATATACAGCTGTCTTTATTGGACAGCCATAAAGGTTTAGAGAACAGAATCTGTCCAGCAGAGCAATTGTAGTTTTCTAGCACTTCCACTGATTTCCATCCTTAACAACACAATTACAGATACATGTGACTGTTGCTGACACTAAAGTGGGAGAACTATGGTAACAACCTGGTAGGCTTAAGCATTTAAAATTATGAATCACCTAAGGTAAGGAATATCCAACTGCAATTGATTCAGTTAATGATCAATGACATTTTCACTGGAAAACCAAAGTAACTTTAGCTTAAACTATTGTCAGTAGATTATTTTTTCAAAATTTCTTTGTCTTTTGGTAAGAAAATGTAAAACTAATAAGAAGACTGATACCTCACAGTAGCAGAACCTTAATAATTAGAATAATCATGGAACTATTGTGGAGATGCACTGTATCTCCTACTGTATCCATATAATTAAGGTATTCTTGGACAATTAAAATTATAGTTCTTCTAGTATAAAATACAAATTTTATGAAAAATTCCATTTGGATGAAAAGAATGAATTCAAAAACAATATTTCTCATAGTTTTACTATCCAGAGGAAATGTTGTTAACACTTGGTGTTCTCAATATATTTATGAATGAAGTATGAATATTATTATATTTATTTTAATCTCTTGTAAGTGGGCATAGATTTACAGGATTCTGATATAATAACTTGATAATGATTGTATTTTATGACAGAATTCTTATTTAATCCTACTTTGAGTAGGTTGATAATCCATCATCAAATCAATAGTTTTATACAAAAGCTAAAACATTCTATTCCCACTGTAGCTCCCCTTAGATAAATATTGAATGATGTATTACTTTTTGTTTTTTTTAAAGATTTTATTTATTATTTTTAGAGAAAGGGGAAGGGAGAGAGGCAGAGAGAGAGAGAGAGAGAGAGATCAGTGTATGGTTGCCTTTCACCTGCCTCCAGCTACAGAGATAGCTGGAGACCTGGCTTGCAACCTGGTTATGTGTACCCTGGCTGGGAATTGAACCAGTGACCTTTGGGTTCACAGTCCGGCGCTTTCTCCACTGTGCCACCATCCAGGGCCATATGTTACTTTTTGGTATGTAGCAAATACACACTTGGCCCCCTTAGACTTTGATGGCTGTGGGAAATTTTTTTGAAACCTGAGGTAGCCTGATTATCAGCTGGGATTTCCTTGACACTTCAAAAGTGGGTTTTTCTTCCTTCCTTTCTTTCCTTCTTTGTTTTTGTTATTTTTTTTCACTGGTCATCTTACCTCATACAATATTTCTGTTTCTAAATACTTTATTAACTTCTTTCTCTTTATTGTGTTTCTATATTTTCCCTCTTTCCTGTTTTGTTCATTGCCCCAAGTAATCCCCACTTATTCTCAATAATGGCAGAGCAATACATTTATGTCTTTACAACTCCTAGTCTGAAATCATTTCATATGTAGTAGACTCATTAAAGAGTTCAGGAAAAGAATGGTTCCTTTTATTTAATTCTTAGAAGTAGCATAAATAGCATTATTTTTTCCATTGCACTAGTTTTTAAAATAAAAATTCTTATCATTTTTTCATAAAATATTTGCAAAACCAAATATCTAGATCTAGCAATTAGATTAGTAAGTGCAATGTTTTTTCTCCTTCACCTCTCTTTCTTCATATATGCTTTTCTTATACAAATAATTTTATGAAGATATTTGTATGTTAAGTACTCTTAAAATATGAAATTCCAAGTTTTGAAGTAAATTATGGAAAATATGTGTATTTCTTAAAAATGTAATTATTTGGTAACTATGACTAGTTTGTGTATCATATAATACTGAACATCATGGTATAATAGTTACTTCATTGGTCTTAAAGATAAGATGGTTTAATATGTGCTACAGTTAGAAGGTACACATTTTAGATCCAGAGCAAATTTTGGAATCAGGAGCAAAAATATGTAATAATTTTACCTGTGGTAAAGGTCACCAAGATTAAGTTAAATTATATGATCATTGGGCTTCCGAATTTGCTCAGAATTCCATTATTCCACATTATATATCATGCAGAGTATTTTCTTCACTAATCGCTTACACATATGGAGCTTCAGTGACTTCACTTTTTAAAAACAATATGTTTATAGCTAGTTTTGGGATTCTAAAAATATGAGGCACCACGAGAAATCAGAAAAGTCCAAGTAGTTCATTGCGGTTGGAGTGTAGAATTAGGTCAGAAGGACGAGGGTCAAGCGAGAAGATGAGGGCAGAGCCCAGGTGAGGGAGGTGGTGATAGGGTAATGGGACCTTACACACTTTATTAAAGAATGCTTATTTTAGTCTGTACGCAATGAAGAGCCATAGAAAAATTTAAGCTGAAAATGATTTCTCACTGTCATAGGACATGTTCTTTATTAATAATGCTAATTTGTTTTGTGGTTTGTTTTATTGGAAGAAAGAGCCAAAGTATCTTTGGTCTGGGACAATACGATACCCATAGCCTATCATTTCATTGATTAGCCTTTAAAAAAGAATTATTGTTGTTCAATTACAGTTGTCCCATTTTTTTGTTAATTTTATTTATTATTGTTGTATTACAATTGTTTCATTTTCCTCCCATTATTCTTCCCTGTCCCACCCATCCTTTCTCCCATAGTCAATCCCCACCATGTTGTCCATGTCCTGAGCCCTTTATACTTGTTCCTTGACTAGACTATTCTCCTTCTTAACCCCCCTTTGAAAGTGACCATTACTTAGGAACTGGTAATAATTATAATCAATTACTTTAATACTTTGCTTTTTTTTTTAAATACATGCCTTTCTTTTGCAGTTTTGGTAAAACCTGGTAGTATACTTGTGAATTTGTTTCATGGAATTTCCAAGGAAAAAAGCAGATTGAGAGGGACTGATGTAGAGGATGTGAAAAGAGACCAGTAGGAATGCCAGTTGGAGAAGATTTTAGTTATCTTCATGAAAGGGGATGTGATGTGCAGAATGAAGAAAGTGTTTTTGTGGATGGAGAAGAGGGAATGCAGATGAAAATGTTAAGTGGTATAATTAATAGGATGTGGAAAATGAAGATGAGGAGTTAAGAATTGCTACCCTTTTGTGCGTGACTGAATTGCACACTGACGTTCAGAGACATTCATGTGGAGTGGTACATTTTGGTAGAAAACTGATGCGAATAGGGTGGGCAAAAGTTAGTTTTGAACAAATTGAGTATAAGTGTTCTGGTACTTTATGGTTTGTTTTTTCAATATCTTCCACTTGCACTGAATTTACGTTGAATTTTTGCTGAAAGGAAATGTCATCTTTACAATTTAGCAAAAGTAAAATAATATACATATTATTAAAATAATAACATAAAGACTAATTGCAGTAGTATAACAATTATATCCAACTAACCTGTGCTTCTCAGTGGCAACTGGAATGGTTTTGGTCTATGCCTCCCATTCTTCTACACTCTTATTCTTTACCAGTATTGTATTTGTTAAGATATGAGTCTTCATGTTTAGTTTAGAGAATTAGGTAAATTTAATAATGTTAAAGTTATAAAACTTAATTGTCACTAATTATAACATTAAAAATGATTTTTATTGTGGAAATTCTCATATGTATGTAAACTTTAAAACAGTAGCTTAATAAATTCCATGTACCCATCACCCAAATGAAGCAATTATCACAGTTGATCTTGTTTCATTTAATTCCCATCCACTTTATCCTCCCACACTTGGGAGCAGTAGAAGTCAACCAGCTTTATTGAGCTGGTTAATTGAAAAACTATAAAATTCACCCATTTTTAACAGTAAAATTCAATGACTTTTAGTAAGTTTACAGTGTTTTACAAATATCACCACATCCAGTGTCAGAACATCTTTTTATCACCCCAAAGAGATTCCTCATTCTTTCCTACTCTGAACCCCATGCAACTACTAATCAGCTTTTGAATGTCTCTATGGATTAATTTCAAAGTTATCTTATTTGTAATGGGGACAATTTTCATTCTGTGTGTAGATGTTATTCAAACCATACTTAATATGATTTTTGATAAACCTATGATGTTGGTGGTCATTTCCCCCATTTTAGAGATAAGGAAACATAGGATTAATTAACTGAAGTACTTAAGACAACATCTTGGAATTGAAGTCAGTCAATCTAAACCTGTCAAAAACTTAGGCCCCTTTTTCTCTGAACTCTGCTTTGTAGCTTATACCATAGTGTGTAGAAATACTTTGATGTATTATGTGACCATCAAGGAAGCATTACTCATTTACATTAGGGACCGAGGTCACAAACAAACCTTTGTTTCTATCATGAAGGAACTCATGAAAATGGGGGAGGTATATGACAAAAATATGAGGATAGGACAGGTAAGTGTAGTATGTGCATAGGCATGACCAATTCTGCCCGGGGAATTTCCATCAGGGATGGTATCTGAGTTGACAGTTAGTAAAAGTCTTGGCAGGTTGAACCAGGGGTCTAAGGCTGTTCCAAGTGGAAGGAAAAGCATTGCAAAGACACAGTGGCAATATCATGCTTATTTTTGTTCTCTTTTCCCCCCTCCCATTCCTTCTTGTTCAAGGTCTTCTCCCCACCTCCCCAGTCTCACTTTGACATAGGCCTTGCTTTTCAGGTTTTTTCTTCCTAATTCCTTGCTCTAGACTCTGGCAAACCCATAGGTAACTTTCTACACATTAAACAAAAAAAGATGTCCACTTCTTAGAAGATGCAGGGAATTAGTGAGTAAACCAGGGGTTTACCTCCTATCCCCACTGACCAGGGGCCCTGGGTAAGGAACAGCCTGTACCCCCTGATTAGATGAGGCAGACAGCCTCCTCCTCTTTAATCTCTTGAGATACCTTCCTTTTCTCTTATGCATTTTTTTTCTTCCCTTTCTTTGTCTTTTCTGTTATATTCTCTTTTTCTTTTTAAAAAGAAAACTCTACTGATTTTAATATGTAACTTAAGAAGACATTTAAAAACTTTTATTTACATGCTAAATATAAATGAGTTTCATGCTTCCATTCCACATGTAAAAAGCACATAGGTAAATTTGTCTTTGTATGTGTCCCTGAAAACAACTTTTCCTTAAAATAATATTCTTTTGAAAAACACTTGCCCCTTTGTATGTTCTGATACTGCTAGAATGGCTAGTTTTTACCTGCCTGGCAGAAAATGTGCTGCCGTTGGTGGGAGCAAAGGGAAATCTGCAAGCAATGGTCTTGAATTGGTGGAAACACTTTCAGATTGCTAGGAACATCAAAGTAAAACCTGCAAAACTTGTCAGAGTAGGCTCTGGGATAACATTTTATAAGTTAAGGCAGCAGTGAAATGTTTTATTGCAAAACACAGAAATGATCAAGGCTGTACTTTTTACGCAGTTTGGACACTGGAGTGGAAACAACTGAAAAATCAGTTACCTGATAATCAGCAAATATGAAGTATTTCTGTAAGTGTCCTGTAAAGGGGCAAGTTGAAATGATAACTAATATATATGCTGTCAATTAAAGAATGCATGAACCTTTGGGCATGGGGCAGAAAATAAAAAGTTGTGATAGAGACTGGAGGATAGTGCAGAAATCCATAATAAATGTTATATCTGAATTGTGGGTTATAACTTACTTGTGATTGCACGTTATAGTTACTGGGGGTGTTTAAAAAAATACCATTTCCAGTGAAGGGTTTGGACAGGGTTTGTTTTATTATGTTTTGTTTGCTCCCCAGGTGATTCTGATCCCAGAAGGGCGGAGAATCATAGTATCACATAACTCTTCCACAAAGCTCCTTTCTTCAGTTTTTTCGTGGGGAACAAACACTACTAGGTTAACACTTTTAACTTCTCTGTTGTAAAACTATAAGAGTCCATGGTGAAGCAAAAAGTACTACAACTTAACCACAATGCACTGCACCCTTCCTAAAGAAATTGTAGAATCTTTTCCTGAATCATACTAATGGCTGTGAGAATTTACTGCTTTTCTTTACTTCTGTGGCATTCCAAAAGATGTAAAAGTATTAACACATGCTGCTAAGAGGTATTTTGAAAGTATTTAAAAACATGTTTTAAAATGGTTATTGAAATATTATTTTGAGGAAGCACACATGGGGAAGCATGCATGCAAGTTGCCAATGATGTGAGACACTACATCTTAATTGTCTGTGTTCATATTGGTTGTCAACCTGGGTTGGGGGGAGGGACAGTCTCTACATTGTTCATTGTCAGAGATATGTCTAGCTCTGCCTGGGACCAGGTAGGTGATCAGTAAAAGTTTGTTTAATGAAAGGAACTCATTAAAAGGGGGAAAAAAAGCTGATTGTAGGTAATGTATTAGAGAAGACATCAAGTGTCGGATATGGTCAAGATGTGGAGCAGGAAAAGCCTTGTTTTTGATGTAACAATATTGGGTGTCTCATAGAATTAGACCCCCAGTTTTGTGACAAGAGAGGGATATCAGCTGGCTTGGATGTGTCTTGGTAATTGGGTATACGTAGTATCTGGAAAACCAGGCTGATGCCTAATACACACTTTGGACTCCAGCTTCCAAGTAAGCGAGAAGAGTGAGGGCCCAGGAATAATCATGAGCTGAGAGGAGTCACTATTATTTCATCATTTAATGTAGTGTTCATTTTAAGGTAGATAATACCCCAGGAGAGTACTCTGACTTGTAATTATGAGTGAGAGATTTAGGGAGAAAGGGAAGCTTGAGTTATTCTTTAAAAGCAATTGTTTCATAAAATTTATGTGACTTGGTTAGATAAGATTTTTGTTTTCTCTTAATTCTTACAATTAAGCTAAAGAAATGCCTACTTACATTCACATATTTTGTACATTTCATATGTATTATGTTATGTTATACTGTATTATATTAATTGTATTAAATCAGATATGAGGGCTGTCTGGAGAAAGTACAGCCATTGTTACTATAATGAGTACTATTTGCACTACATCAATGTAACCTGGCAGCCAGAGAGAGTAGACTGGAATGCACATGCTTGAACAATGGCAACTTCACTGTACTAACCAGTGGGGGAAATAGATGCCATTGAGTGAGCATGTGTACTGTGTGGCTGTTGCATTCAAAATGACTGAGTGAGTAGAGCAATGAATTTGCATCAGTTTTTGCATTAAGTGTGAACATTCCTCTGCAGAAACTATTTGAATTTTTCAGAAGGCTGCAGCTATGGGCAACTGGTGATTGCAGCTTCATTAAGATAACAAGCCTGCTCAAGCATCAGGTCTCATGCAGTTTTTTGATGAAACATCAGATCACCCAGGTGACTCAGTTCTGCCACAGCCCAGATTTGGCACCCTATGACTTCTGGCTTTTCCCAAAACTAAAATCATCTTTGAGAGGGAAGAGACTTCAGACTGTCTATGAGATTCAGGAAAATATGACAGGGCAGCTAATGGCGATCCCAGTGAAGGATTTTGCAATGTTCTGAACAGTGGAAGAGATGCTGGGAGAATGTATCCCAACATGCCTACTTTGAAGGGGTCTGAGGTGTGGTGTTTTATTTATATTGTTTCTCGTTCCTTGTTTCTTCTTCAATAAATGTCTGTCTTTCATTTTCACATGGCTGGATACTTTTGGAACGGACTGTGATTTAACTTGTAATTTGATTTATTTTGACTTATTTATTTAGAGTTTTTTTTATATATATATATTTTAATTTTATTGTTGTTGTATTACATCCATCCCCTTTTTGCTCCCCTCTGTCCCCCCACCCACTCACCCATTCCCCCCAAAGTCAATCCCACCTGTTGTCCATGTCCATGGTTCCTTTATACTAGGTTCTGGTCTAAGCTGCTCCCCATCTTTGCCTCTACCTATCTCTCCCCCCTACCCCGTTCCCCTGATATTTAGTTTTTTAAATGAATTTATTGTTGTTATATTACAGTTGTCTCATTTTTGCCCTACTGCTCTCCCCTGCTCCACTCACCCTCCCCCCTCTCCCACAGTCAGTCCCCACCCTGTGGTCCATGTCCATGAATCACTTATACTAGTTCCTTGACTAAACTCTTTCCCTTCCTTCCCTCTTTCTCCCCCTTCCCCCTCTCCTCTGGTCACTGTCACTCTGTTCCTTATTTCCATGACTGGTTCTATTTTGCTCATTTGTTGTTTTGTTCATTAAGTTCCTGTTATAGATGTATGGTATTTGTCTTTCGCTGCCTGGTTTATTTCATCTGGCATAATATTCCACAGTTCCATCCATGCTGTCATTAAAGGTTGAAGTTCCTTCTTTCTTTCTAATGTGTAGTATTTTGTTGTGTAAATGTACCACAACTTTTTGATCCACTCACTTATTGATGGGCACTTAGGCTGTTTCCAATACTTGGCTATTGTAAATAACATGGCTATAAACATAAGGGTGCATAGGTTCCTTTGAATTAGTGTTTCAGGATTCTTAGGGTATAGGTCCAGTGGTGGAATAGCTGGATCAAAAGGCAGTTCCATTTTTAGTTTTTTGAGGAAATTTCATACTGCTTTATAGAGTGGCTGCACCAGCCTGCATTCCCACAAACAGTGCACTAGGGTTTCCTTCCTCCTTACCCAATTCTTTTTTTAAAAGCATATTTCCTTTTTTTCAGCCACATAGCATAGGAGTAAACAGGAATGACAGCAAAAGATTTTTAACAGAAATTGAACAAATACTACCCCAAATCTGATAATATAAAGTGAAAATTAATAGAAGATAATTAAAAAAGAAAAAAACCCCACATGACATTAACATTTTTATTAGTTTTATCATATTAAACATTAACTTTTCATATATACAGATATATAATTTCCTATATTTAAAGGAATCTAATATTTTCTTCCCAGATGGCCTATAGACTATCACTTTAGCATTTTTTATTCTTAAAAATTCTGATAAAACTTTTGTCAAAATGCTAAGGGGTTAACTTTAGCCAAGTCAGTCAGCATTAAAATTCAATAACTCCACTCCAACTTTGCCTAGATAAGAAATAGTAGAGACACAAAAGGAAAAAAATTGAAAATTTTGAGTTTTGTCCCTAATTGGAACTCATCTGATTCAAATATAAAACCTCGAAAAATTCAAGCCAACAGAAATTCTACTTCTTTCATGAAGAACATAGTAGCACTGTGGAACAGCTGAAAACCACATTTTCATGTGTTTGTAATTTAATTCTCTTCTGCCACCTGCATGTGGCAAACACTTTCCTCATAGTTGCCAACTATGAGTGGCTTTGTCAGCTGTTAAGCAAAATGGAGAATAAATTTAACTCTTGAAAAACATTTTGGTTCACTGGTCATGCTTACATGTCAATCATATATCTTCTATTCTGCCTGCCTGCCATTCTCATCAGTCACCTAGAATCTTTCCACTCCATAAATGGGCTAGGTATTGTTGACTCAGCCAATTGACACTGTACAGAGATAATAGCTGGTGTTTGAAACTGGTAAAGCTGTTGAAACTGGAGGAAAAGGATGGGTAAGCCTGTCCAAAATTTGTCTGTGTATTTGACTCGCTGAGTTGAGACAATTATGTTAAAAGGAACAGTTCAGCTGCGTAAGTGAATAGACTTTAGAATTCTACATATTTGGATTCAAATCCTGCTTCCTCTTTCTAGAAATCTGATTTAGAAACAAGTTTAATTGTCTCTCTAAGTTATAGTTTTTACATCTTTAATAAGGGATGTACTTATACCTTAAATATTTATTGAGCCTTTATTATGGTACCAGATACTGATAAGTGCCAGGGTACAATGGTTGATAAAGCCAACCATAATAGAGCTTATAGCATAAGGAGGATGACACAGATTAAGAATAGTCACAGATAAGTACATTATTTCAATTGGGAAGTATTGTAAAGGAAAGTATTATAACTGATGAAAAATTATAACATGAGAACCTAATTTAGATTGAGTAGTTAGCTAAGCCTTATCTAAAAAAATTCTGTTTGATTTGAGATTTTAGTAATAAATAGAAGATCATTTGTAAAAGAGTAGGAACAAAGAAGAGAAAATTCAATTCAGGAAACAGTATTGACGTTTCAGCACCTTCAAGAAACTATAGAGAGACTTCAAGACTATAGAGAGAACAAGTGAGAATAGTGGGAATTGAGGCTAGAAATAGAGATTACAGAGGGACTTGGTCATATTAAAAATTTGAAACTTCATCATAAAAGAGACATTAATCTATTGAAGAAGGGTTAAAACAGAAGAAAGGTCATATCAAACTTTCATTTTTAAAAGGTATGTCATGGTCCTGGCACAGTGGGTAAGGCACCGGCCTGCGAGCCCAAAGGTTGCAGGTTTGATTCCCCAGCCTGGGCACCTAACAAGGTTGCAAGCCAGGTCTCCAGTCAGGTCTATGGCTGGAGGCAGGTGAAAAGCAACCATACATTGATTCTCTCCCTCTCTGCCTCTCTCCCTTCCACTCTTTCTAAAAATAATGAAATAAAATTAAAAAAAAAATAAAAGGTATGTGATGGACTGATTTGAGAATGGATTGAGGAGACATAGCAGATGAAGGGAAAACAGTGGTGCATGAGTTTGGTGGGTCTAGCTGTGTTCTTGGGAAAATATGATGCTGGTTCAAATATGATTGGGAAATAAAGAAAGGATGAAATTCATAGATAATCAAAGAACATCATTGGGCTTGGTGTTTGATATGGTACAGAGGAAGGGGTGGTAGAAGAGAGAGAGTTGTCAATGTTGACTCATTCAGTGTTGAGGAATTGGATATGTGGTTGTACTGTTCAGTGAATAAGGAAACCTCAAAGATTAGCTTTAAAGACCTCAGGGATAAGTTAAATTTGTGGTGACTTTGATATATTTGATACATTAAGGAGACATTCAGCTATGTAGATTTGAGCATGTAGAACAGGAAAAATTGATGAGATAAAATTAGAGGTTATCAGTGATTGGATGTTTATTGAAGTCGTAGATGTAGATAAAATTGTCTGAGAAGAAAGTAGAATATAAAAAAGTGAACTATAAGAAAAAAGGGCCAACAACAGCCTTTAGGGATATCAACATGCATAGTATAAGTAAAACACCAAACACAGGTGTGGGTGACAGAGAAGGATTAGACTGAAGATTGAGGAAGAATGTGCCATCATTGATAAGTGTATATTTCATTCATTAAGAAAGTATTTCTGAGAGTAACTGTACCATTTTGCATTTCTACTTGCAAACTGTGAGTTTTAGTTTCTCCATAATCTAGACAACACTAGATATGTCAATTTTAACCTTATTCTTTCTCCCTTTTTATTGTGTGTGTATAATGGTATCTCATTGTGATTTTAATTTGCATTTTGTTAATGGCTAACAAAATTAGAACTTTTTCATGTGCTTATTATTTGTATATCTTATGTACATATATCTTCTTTGGTGAAGTATTCATTCAAATATTTCACCTATTTAAAAAATTGGGTTATTTATTTCTTTACTGTTGAGTTTCGAGTGTTTACGGTGTTTTGGATATTAAGTCCTTTGTTGGCTATGTGACATACCAGTGTTTTCCCTAGGCTACATAGTTTCTTTTTTCCTTGTCTCTTTTAAAAAAGATTTTATTTATTTATTTTTAGAGAGTGGAGAAGGGAGAAAGGGAAACATCAATGTGTGGTTGTCTCTTGACGCCCCCAACTGGGGACCTGGCCTGCAAACACCAGGCATGTGCCCTGACAGGGAATTGAACGAAGAAACTGGCGCTCAGTCCTCTGAGCCATACCAGCCACGACTGTTTTCCTTCTCTTAACAATATCTTTTGTAGAAGCAAAGTTTTTGATTTCTTTTTCAGTTGAACTTACTGGGTTGACATTGGTTTGCAAAACCATATAGGTTTCCAGTATACAACTCAACAAAATATCACGTGCACACTTGAGTTGTGTGTCCATTGCCCCAAGCAAAGTCTCTTTCTGTCTCCATTCCTTCCCCCTTTGCCCACCTCCACTTACCTCCCACTCATTTTTCCCTCTGGCTATCACCACACTGTTTGGACTTCGATAAGATCCAATTTATAACTTTTGTTTTTCATAGATAATGTTTTTGATGTTATATCTAAGAAATCTTCGGAAAGACCATCATTTCTACACTGAATTTCCTGTGTACCTTTTAGAAAATTAATTGTCCATATATGTTTGGGCTTATTTCTGTATTCTCTTCTGTTGCATTGATCTGTTTGTTGATCTTGAGTTCAATACACTGTTGCTTTTATAGAAGATCTTGAAAGCAGGTAGCACTAATCTTCCAACTTTTCTCTCCATTATTAAAATCAACTTGGCTCTTCTAGGCCCTTTTAATTTCCATGTTAATTTTAGAATCAGCTTGCCCATTTCTACAGAAAAGCCTAATAGGATTTTGTATGGAATTGAGTTGAATCTCTAGAACAACTTGGAGGGAGTTGAAACAGAAAGCTTCAATAAGAGAAAAAATTATGTTTTGCCTACGTTGGTTACACAATTGAGGGTTGATGTTTGGACTATTGAGCAGAAGAAAATGTGGTATCTGCTTAAAAAACCCCAACTAATTAGTGTGAATAGGTAGAAAACAGAAAAAGAATGAAAATCCTGGTAGGATGAAATGAAAGATTATTGATTATTTTGGATTCAATATGAATGCAAGTGACATTGAAAATGTATTAAATGATTTAACTTGAGATAATATACTATATTCACATAACAGGAACACATTGAAGTGTTAATAATTGTTCTAGTGGATGCAAAGCAATGTAGTTATTTTAGGTGTGGAGGGTAAAGATTACACCAACAGAATTGAACTGGATTTCTCTGCACTGTAATTTCTGTCTTAAATAACATAACAGTAACCACCATGATGCAATCCATTTCTCTAACTCAAAAGTATAATTAAGCGACTGAATTCCTCCATTCCTACTTATTATGAATGTCAGAGGTTTAAAATCCACTAGCTTTCACAGTGCTCCTCAAATGAGCAAAATTTACCAGAATAGAAGAAAAATGTCTCAGGAATTAATGAATAGATATTCTGTTTTCTTGCTCTCTATGACTTTGTTAATAGATACAAATAGAGATTTTTAGGTGATTTTTCTCATATACCCTAAAGTTACTACTTTCTTACCATAATTATTACTTTTATTACTTTAGTACTCAATACCATTCTAAGTGCTTTAGAAACACGCCTTAAGATGTATGTAATGATAAAGAGACCGAGAAATAAGATACTGATCAAGGAATTAGTGTAGGAATATGCCTATTAGGGCTGGATATACAAACAGAACCCTTGCCTCTTAACAGAATGTATTTCAAAGCAGGTTTGGTTGACTTATCAATACCTCTGCCTTGAGTGATAACAATGTGAATAAACATTCCAAATGTTTAGTTTATAAAGCGTGGATGGCTAAGGTCACATCTAACTCTGGAGGAACAGAGTTAGATTACTTGTTTGCCGTCATTTCTCAGGGTTAATGTGGTTAGTGTAATAGTTAAAATCAAGGCTTCAGATGAAATAGAGTCTATATTTTGCAATAATCATTCTCTAAATATGTCATTTTCATTAAATGGAGTTTCTAAAGGTCGGACATCAATTTTTAATGAAGGGCTTAAATTTTTGTTGAAAACCCATAAACTCATATGGTAGATAATTTTATCTTACTTCCTAGAGAGTGGATCTTGTATGCCATCCATTTAACACATCTATGATAAGTTAAGACAAGACTTTGAGGTGTTCATTAAGCATCTGTTGAATAAATGATAGAATTGGGACTTGGATCTTAGTTCCTTAATCATTAGTTTTCTATTCCACTTATTTTAAAGTAAAATTTAAGGCCCAACAAATTATAGACACATTAAATAAATTCCCTTACAAAACCTGGTTTATAAGTATTAAACGAACAACCCCACCAAAAATAAACCTTACAACAAAAAAAACTTTAGATCTGACCATCTTTTACAGTTTGGGAAAGTAGTTTAAGTTATTCTGCTAAAAGTCCAGCCACTGACAAGTTTCCTTCCTCTTACTTAGAATTGCTTCTGCATCGGCTCACTCAGACTTCAATATTGCATTAACCTGCTTTACAAACAAGTAATGGAGAGATGAGGGGATTAAAATTTTGGCAATAAACAAAATTAAATCATTCACTAGGCTACCAACAGCATTTGGACAACATATAAATCAATTCTTAAGTCACTGTGAATTATGGAATTGAAGTAAAGGGGCCAAGAAGCAATGTAGAATGAAACTGGGTTTCAGTATGCCTGGGACTTCTTGCTATCTAAACACATCTCTCCACTTTTTTTGCAGTACAAAAAATTCTAAATGTCAGCATCAAGACAATCTGTAGTCTCAAATGAGAATTATAGTATAGGATCTCATTAAAGGGAAAATGTGGTAGAGTTACCTGAATTTTATTTGAGTCTTTTTTTTTACAAATTAGAGCAATATCTGTCATCACAATTCTTGAGAGATGTTAGATAGAGTCTTTTTGAAAATATATAAATTGTGGAGAGCTGTTTGTATACTTTGAGATGACCACATTTATTCAGGCTGTGGTGAGGATTTTTTTTTTTTTTTTTTTTTTGTGGGAGTGTTGCATTTACCTTTATACTTAAGTTTTTTCATTAAATACTTAATTACAGTTTAAAATGTCAAATGATCATACCTACCACCTTTCTGACATGATCTTCTAGTGCTTTGGTACTTCTGCTGGCATTTACCCTCATATATCTAAATAATCAAAGTGCAATATTTTGCTTTGTCATCTTTGGATATTATCTATTGACTTCCTCAGCTTGTAATTGTAGATTTTACTTCGCTTGTGTCCTCCTTTTCTGATTCCTTATCAGGGTATGGTGGTATTGCTTTTTCTTTTTCTTTTTTCTTTTTTTTGCTAAATCTGTATTTACTCTTTCCATTGGTATAATTATGTAAAAAAGGTTAACTGCCAAGTCAAGCATTATACCTTGTTTGTGTTTCTGTTCTTGTACAACATTTTATTTTTCAGCTAAGATTCATTACAATTTCTCTGCATTTTATTTTCTATTTGTTTGCTTAGTTTTCTATTTTATTTGAATCTATGACAATCTTGGTTCTTTTACCTTCTCCAAAAGCTCAGTAAAATGCCTTTCTTTACAGTTTTCCACAGAGTCAATCTTATCAGTTAATATATTTACACCAATTTTGTTTTTCTTTGATAAACTCATAAATTTGACACAATCTCTTTTCCCCAGGTCTGAATGCTTGCTAAGATTTGCAGAAATGCTACTTTGGGAATCCCTTTTACCTCTCCCCTCAGATCACTAGCTTTTCAAATTTCATGTCCTATTCTTCCTTGCTCTTCCCCCTGGTAGCTTCATGAGTTGAATACATGAGGTAAAATGTTGGCATTCTGAATGTCAGAAAGTCTTTTTTATTTGGCTCAATATCACATATAGGTCAGAAATAATTTGGCTTTAGAAATGAGGAGGGAATGTTCCACTGCCTTCTAGCATTCATGATGGTTTGATTTTTAGGAAGACTGATGATGTTGTTATTTCTGATTCTTTTTATATGACCTAATCCTTTCAGGATCATCTCTTTTCCCTGTTCTGAAATTATCTAAGGATGTGCCTTATTGTAGATCTTTTTACATTTCTTTTGCTTGTACTGTTTAAAGGAGACTATCTTTCTCTTGTAGTTTTTGTTTTAAAATCATTTTTTCTATAGTTTCTCTTTTCTTTTTTTTCTAGACATGACAATCCCCTCTCCCTTTATTGAGATGTAATTGATACATAACATTGCGCAATTTTAAGGTGTACAATATAATTTGGTATACAGAAGGGAGGGAGGCAGGGAGGGAGAGAAACATCAATGTATGGTTGCCTTTCACCTGCCTCCAGCTATGGATCTGGCTGGAGACCTGGCTTGCAACCTGGTTATGTACCCTTGCTGGGGAATTGAACCAGTGACCTTTGGGTTCATAGGCCAGCACCTTTCCACTGAGCCACCAGCCAGGACTTTTCTTTCTTCCTGCTTCCCTCCTCTGTCCTCTTTTCCCCTTGTACTCTCTGTCTTTCTATTTCTCTTTCCCTACTATCTGCCCTCTCTTTCTCACTTCCTGCCTTCTTTCTTCTCCTGGCCATTACATTCCTTCTCCTGCACCTTACTGGGAGACATATTTAACTTTATCATATTTCTTTACAGAATTAAAAAATATTTTTAATTACCAAGAACAGTTTTTACTCTATAGATATTCCTTTTTATTTTTATAGCCTTTAATGAATTCATTATCATCTATTATTTCACTGAGGATATTATTTATAATTTATTGTAAAGTCCAGAAATTTTGCCTAAAATGCTTCTTTTTTCATCTCATGACATAGAGTTTCATGTTCTGGATTTTTTTAGTCATCTTTTGTGTCCTTCCTCATAAACAGTATACTCTGAAACATAGTATGTGAGTTTAATATATTGTAGCTAGCACATTGTTAATATAAAAGAATGGGTCTCTACATAGTATTTGAGGAGTTATGATATTGGCAAAGTATGTATATTATTATTCTGACTGTCCAGAAGTATTGTATGAGTGCCTTGAATCATAATACATAAAAATATTGGATTGGAGGTCATAAAGATTGCCATTAACAATCAAACAATGAGACACTGAAAAAGTTAGCAAATTTCTCTATAATAGAGCATTAGGTTAGATTAATATGTTCTTCTAACCATTATGTTGTGTTAGTCATGTTAAAGATTAATATGTATTTAGCCTTTGTACTTGGAAGAACAAAATCCAAATTGCATTTATATAAAAACTCTTCTTCAGGAATAGATGATTGTTGTGTATATCAGTCAAAAAGACCTTAAAAATTATACTTAATATAGAGAAATTTCATCAGAAAGTGTTACTGGTTTTAAATATTTTAATGAAATCAGGCTATGGAGAAATGAGATTACTTGTGATATATTTCAAAGTGTATGCAGTCTGTCTGGAAAAAAATCCAGCCTTTGTTAATAAAACAAGAAGGGTTTGTGTAATATTGATGTAACCTGGCAGCCAAGGAGAGTGGATTGGAATGTACACCTGCGAACAACGATGCCTTCTCAGCATAGTCAGTGGGGATGGTAGATGCCATTGAGTGAGCATGTGTACCGTGTGACCATCACATTCAAAATGACTGAGCAAGTAGAGCAACGAATCTGCATCAGATTTTATGTTGAGTATTCCTCCATGGAAATGATTCAGATGATTCAGAAAGCTTTTGGGGGTGATTCAATGAGTGTAGCACAAATAAAAGTGTGGCACAAATGCTTGAAAGATGGTTGAGAATCTGTTGAAAGTGAACCACATTCTGGAAGGCCTGCAATAAGCAGAACACCTGAGAATGTTGAATGTGTATGGTTGTAGTCGGCAAAGATCAGCAACTGACAGTGCAAGAACTAGAGGCATTTCTGGAGATTCCAAAAACGATTGTGTCTGAGATTTTGACACAAAGCCTTGGCATGAAATGTGTTCTGACAAAATTCTTTTTGTGGCTTCTGCTACAAGAGCAGAAGAAGCATCATGCTGTAGTAGAATGACTTCATTCAAACCTCTACAAATGAACCAGATTTTCCTCAAGAAGAGGTCATAATCAGAGATGAATGGTGGGTCTACAGCTATGATCTGGAAATGAATGCCCAGTCATCCCAAAGGAAGTGGCCTTGTTCTGCACATCCAAAGGTGTGGCAAAGTCATGGCAGGATCAAGACCTTAATAACTGTGTTTGTTGATTGGGAAGGTGTCATCCATCACAAGTACACCCCTGGAGATCAAATAATTAATAAGGGGCACTACCACAATGTACTTTATTGGTTGAAAGATGCAATATGATGAAAATGGCCACACTATGGGCAACTGGTGACTGGCAGCTTCATCACGACAACACTCCCACATCTTGTGCAGAGTTTTTTGTGAAACATGAAATCACCCAGGTGACTCAACACCCCCTACAGCCCATATTTGATGCTTTGTGACTTCTGGTTTTCTCCAAAACAAAAATCGTCTTTGAAAGGGATGATATTCAGGAAACTACAGTGGGGTAGCTGATGGTGATTCCCGCAAAGGATTTCGCAGTGTTTTGAACAGTGGGAGGGATGTTGGGAGAACTGTGTGAGGTACCAAGGTGCCTACTTTGAATGGGACTGAGGCATTATTTTCTTATGTACAATGTTTCTTGTATATGCTTCAATAAATGTCTCTTTTTTATAATACATGGCTGGATACTTTACCTAGACAGACCTCATACACATGACCAAATTTTATTTGTGCAGATTGTCTTCATTATTTCTTCTGATAATGAAGTTAGAGTGTTTCTAAAAATCCCAACAATGTGGATAATTATCGGCACTATGAAACTAATCCTTCCAGAAGTTTATACATGCAATATCTGTGTATAAACTTATTTACTTTAATATTGAAAAATAACATCATATGTAGCATTCTACAATTTGATTCCATAGTTCTTTGAATTATAGCTAATAATTCTACAGGGGGCAATAAAGTATTTTACATTATAAAATCTGATTTCATAGCCATATCTATAAAACTCTTGTTAGTTATAGAAATGTCACACCCTAATGAGTAAATGGAATTCCTAATAACATTTGTCATGGAGTTTCTAATTTATCTCTTATTTGACAAGCATATTTTATTTTAATCAGTTATGAATTTGTTTAATAGCAAACTAGTGAATGTGAATAATATTTCTTTAAAGTTACTGCCTTGATATGATGAGATCTTATTATAATTATGCCGTTTTTGGAGAAATGTATGTAGACTGGTATGGACTAGTAAAAAGTTATTAGATATGTGAGTTCTGAAAGAACTTCTATAGTTTGAAAGGAATGTTTCTAGTTTTTTGTGTAGAAAAACTACTTTAAAAAATTTTTAGACTGAAGGCAAGCTCTTCAGGGGGATGAAAAATTGAGAACTGAGAGTCAACAGCAAAGGAAATTTTTATGCTATTTGTGCATCCTCCTCTTGATTGGGAATACCAGTAACCTAGAGAAAACTGTGAAATTATCCAGGAGATTCCAATCTTCTGTTTGGGGGTTGTGGTTGAGCAATGGACTGGTGTGATGACCAATTCCAATCTTTTCTCTTTGCTTTTCTAGGGGTATTCCTTTTGCAAAGTTAAGATAGAGTGTTTGAGAAGCAAAAGTGCATTTTAAAGTTTAAATCTCTTAGAAACATCTGAAAAATATTTCTGAATTGCTAGTTTCTCCTACCTCCTCATCCAGATCTTGCCCTATCAGATTCCACATTGGGAATCAGTTTCCCAAAGAATTGATGGAATGTCTTCATGGCCAAAACACTGTGGCTACAGAGTTGACTGTAAGATTTGACTTCATGTTACTTTCAGTAACATTTTTTATGATGATCTTCTGACCTAGTACATGGCCTGGAGGGCCTGCTACACTACCAGCAGACATCTCAAAACATTTGCTAATGATTTGTGAATTGGTTTATCTGGATCCTGTAGCTTCTAGGCCTACTCACTAGGCAGGACTCCATGTCACAAGAGCTAAGGATATATATTGGGTTGGCCAAAAAGTCCACATGAATTTTTCAGTAAAATAAAAAACATTTTTCATTTTCACCAATAACTGTTGATTTGGATTTTTTGAGTATGTTGGTTATGTCCCACATGGTATAACTTTGATTGTTTTCAGTGTCCTGATTTAATCACTATCAACTTCAACTGGTCTCTGGACCATGGAGCATAATCCATTGAGAAATCTCCGGTACGAAACTTCAAAAACCACTTGGACACATTCAGCCAGTCACAGCACCTTTTCCATACACTGCACAAATCTTTTGTGTTTCAGTTGCATTTTTACCTTTCTCGAAGTAATAAAGCATAATATGCTGAATGTTGCTTAGTTTCTCCCACCTTCAATGTTAAAATGACTACACAAAAATTAACCAATTTTGATAAGTTAAAAAAAATGCACACCGATGTGACAGCTGTCACAGTACAATCTAACAAACCTGCTTTGAATGAAGTTAAAGACAGCTAAGTGCTACTGGAACCATCAAACGGAAAAACCAAATGAACACTTTGGCCAACCCAATACCAACCAGACAATGGGAAGTCCAAGTCAGAGTTGGCAATTCTGTGGCACCCAAACTTCTATTCTCAAATCTGCACTCATGGCAGACAGTCCTAAGCCACCATGGCACTCTTTCACACAGAGCTTACATGGGACCTCAGAATTCTCTTTTTATAAGAATTTAGTCCCTGTACTGGAAGTTTATATGTAAAATGAAAATGCAATAATACTCAAAATAAGATCAGTTCCTTTGAGACCAGTCTCTTCACTATGTGCTTTTCATTGTCTTCTCCTTCCTTCATCTTGGGGATATCCTTATCTTATCCAAGAGGCTTTGGATTATAGATTTCCTTGTGTTTTTCCTTCTTGCTTTTGCTTACTCCATGGATCCAAGAATGCCTATCTACTGAAGGAGTACTGTGGTAATATTTCACAAATGATATAAAAGACTTAAGTCCTGGCTTTTGCCTTTACAAGCTATATTATTTAAACTTATTAAGTTCTGGTTTTCTCCTTTCTAAAATAAATACTATTATACATGATATATGAAACAATATGTGTGTAAGCATGTTTCAACTTAACATCACATAAATGTTGGAAATGTTTTTGTAACTGATGAGGATTCCTCTTCAATATTCAACTAAGAAGAAAAAATCATGTCCATTGTATTGAAAATTGCTAAATTATAGTCATCAGAATACTGATGGCACCTATTCTTATTGGTCAATTAAATCTGCGATACTTCAGCAAAATATGATAGTCAGATCATCTTAAGCAGCATAAAACTACATAAAGATATACTAAAATTGCTCCCAAAGCTTAGTAAATCCTGAACTGCTTAAACAGCTGCAAATACATAAAGAGACAGTCTTCTGGGTTCTTAGCCCTAATTACTGTACCACTATTTAGACAGCACTACATATTTAATTACAGGTAGAAATGCTATGCAAGTATCATTGTAGAGATAGTCTCTCTTTTTCTTTAGGTTCGGGAAAGGTTCAGTAAACTAGCTTGATTCTCACATATCCAAATTCAAAGTTGATGTCCCAGTAAATTTCATAAGATTTGAATTGGTATTGCAAAAACTCATTTGACTTTATTTCTAAACAAGGTTTGTTATAGCATACCTTATTTAAATAGTCATTCAAAGTAAATGTATTTGTATATATCACAATAGGGAGTCAGTTAATACTTGCTCACATGTAAAATCATCCTAGCCAAAACACACTTCACACAGTCCTTTCTACCTTGGTGGCTTCTTTTTTGTCTCCCAAAGCCTTATCTCCTGGCTATGGTTAAATGAATTAGGAATGAAAATTGATAGTAAGCAAATTTCAATCAACAGAGATTGGCTTACTAGCAGCCTGTAACTTGTCCTGCTATAAACAACTTCTTGGGAATTTGGGAAAACACAAAGTTCAATAGCAATAAGAATAGCGGCCAAAAAGCAGAGGCACAGAATCAGGGAACAGAGTGATGGTGACCAGAGGGGAAGGGGGAGGGGGAGAAGGGGAAAAAGAAGGGGAATAATTTAGTTTAAGAGCTAGTGTGGATGAACCATGGATAAACAACAGGGTGGGGATTGACCTTGGGAGAGGCGATAGGGAGGGAGGAGCAAGGGAGAGCAATGGGGGAAAATAAGGACAACTATAATAGAACAACAATACATTAATTTAAAAAGAGAAATGAAAACTAAACTAAACTAAAATAAAAAGAATTGCAGCCAAAAGGATGCTATTAAGCATAGAAGTCATGTACAAACTGAAGCTCCAAGGGAATAAAAATTGGCCAGAGAAAACCACATTGCAGAGATGAATGATGCAGGTAAGGAGAGAGCAGTGATACTCAGAAAGCTTAGCTCTTGATGGAGAGAGAGGCTAGCCAGCCTCAAGAGCTGATTCTGGTCCAGTTCTTGTATCATTACAACAAACTCTCTTTAGCTGACATCAATCAAGTGGATTGGTTTTCCTTGCCTTGATAGCCATGTGCTAATTAACATGATAGAATTCAGTTTTGCCTTGAAGTCACACTTAGTTCTGATGCTTATTTTGAATGCTACCTTGATAAGAAGTATACAATGCTATGGACATAAAGTTTTATTAAGATCTATAACATTCGTGTTTGATAAATTAATGGTGACAGTCATACCTGAGAGATCAGAAAGATTACTTCTGTTTTATTGTAAGCTCACTCCAGAGAAGTAGCTTTCCTGTAACAAATCTTGAAAGTGTTGGGCACCTATTTTTGAGTTAGCCTGAAGCGGATGTTAGGAGTGCCACAACGTGATGAGGAATATACATTCATGAGTCGGGATGAAAGAACATTAGAGCAATAAAACAAATGTGAGGGAACATATTAAAGACGATGGGGTACCTTCGAATGTTCTCGCTGGCTATTTTCATTTTTCTATTTTAGAAAATTACCATGGCTTAATGTGCTTTAAAAAATTGTTATCTATAAAGAGAAATTTACTTTCTGTAAATAGCAAAGGTTAGAAATGGAAAATAGCAGGTATATATTACATTTAGGATAGTTTCAAGAATATGTTGCAATTTTGTTTTACTTTATAAATATATTGCAAAAAAAATTAAAAAGGGAGAAAGCCTTGTATAAAAGCATTCACACATATATGTAAAGGTAAGCAGCCATCAAGAGATATGTATGCTGACTGTAATACTAGAGATGTGCATATATTTATATTTTTCAACATCTCAGATGTGATTTAAAGTATGTTATGCACTATAGTTGGGAAATGTAAATTGTTCTGTCTTCTCTAAAGATAGCTTATCTTTTTAAATTCTTCATTCACAATATTTATTACTGATTTTATCACATTTGATTTATGTTATTTTCATAAATTGTTTCTTGAGGTAAAGTTGTACTCAGTTAAATCGTAATTTCAAATCTGTCTCCCAAGACTATAACAAAACTGTGGTGGCATGACATATTTTTAAAAGTGTGTTTTACTTGAGGACTATCATATTTCTGAACTGGCAGTTCTAAATGAAATAACTGTTTAAACTGCTTGCCAGTAGAGAGTTTACCTGGTAAGAAAAATATTAGAACTAGACAAAGCAGGAAGTATAAATTAATTTATACTTCATTGAATCTACAAAAATGTATTTGCTCTCTCAGGGATAGTTCTTTTCTATATTGCTTTCTCCAGAGTCTGAGTCGCTTGCTTTATGGAGTTGTAACCACACGGAGACTTTTTTTGCCATTTAATTTTCTATAATTGATGAAAATTGCAGAGGACAAATATACCAACTTTTTGAAATTAGACATTAATTGATTTTATAAAAGTCAGGAAAAAACTGAAATATAGTAATGTGGAAACTGTCATCTGAACATTGGTGGTACAGTAGTGTTATAGCAACATTGCTTTTATTTTTACCTGTATAAGAACAAATAGCCAGAAAATAAAGAATTAACCTATTTCTGTAATGTAGTGTGAAAATTTAATGAGATTATTTGACTAAAGAAAACATGATTTTACCAAGTGGAAACATTTACTCTTTGATGTTGAGAAGTGTTGGACTGCATAGTTGTTTAAGATTTAGATTCCACTGTGACTACATGTTTTATTTTATTTTATTTTTAAAAGATTTTATCCATTATTTTTAGAGAGAAGGGAAGGGAGGGAGGAAGAAAGGGAGAGAAACATTAGTGTATGGTTGCCTTTCACCTGCCTCCAGCTATGCACCTGGCTGGAGACCTGGCTTCCACCCTGGTAATGTGCCCTGACTAGGAATCGAACCAGCAACCTTTGGGTTCGCAGGCTGGCATCTTATAATATTTTAAATAAGTTAAGTAATCATGGAAGGATGGTTCCTTTACAACAAAGATATTTTTCTTTACATAATTTCTGCTATATTTTGCCATTTCTTGCTCATAGTGACGCTGAGAAAGATGATATCTGTGAGAAGGACTCCTCGTGGTTAACTGGGACCAAATTAAAAAAAAAAACAAGCCTTGCTTTAATTTACGTTGAAGCCTGCCTTAAACTGCCTGCCTTATGCACTGAACTTCCTGCTCACACTGTATTCTTGCTGTCTGAACCAATTCTTATAAAGGAGTTAGTAGAATCACATTTCAATCAGTAAGACTGAGACTTTCCCCATCCAATCGGAGCTGCACAGCTATGGTTTCCTCATTAGCATCTTTACTGACTAATCAGAGCAGCCCTACTCCAACTAATCAAGACAGTGCTTCTTTGAACCAATCAAACTGTGAGGATTTGCATGAGGCAAGACCAACCAGGGACCAGGACTCTCTATAGTTAAGTAAGCTCCCCTCTGGCCTAGGAATGCACTTTTTCTTTTTAGTACAGACTGAAGATTGCATTTACCCAGCTGGAGCTGAAACACTGAAGGCTTCTCACAGGACCAGCACAGAGCAGGGCAGGCCGGGTGGAGCAGACTATGGTGGAACAGGCTGAAGCAGATGGGTGCAAAACAGAGCAGAGATTTCTAGCCAGAGAGGAGCCTTGCCTGAGGGCCACCTCACAGCTGTGCTGTTCCTCAACCCTGTTGTTTCATAATTGAGCTGTGACACTCTTGAGCTGTTCCAGGGCTGTGCTGTTCCACAGCTAGGCTGTATCACAGCTGAGCTGTTTGCACTGAATAGAATTCTTCATTGCACCCTGCTGGCATTGAACTGGGGCCAATGACATCAATTGATGGTAATGAAGTTACAAAATTATTTTCAAAACTCAGTTTTATTTTTTTTTACAAATACCATGGGGTGCTGCTGATGAATATAATCTACTTTGAGTTCTGTTTTACCCACTTTTTTCTTAATTCATTGTTGTATTACAGTTGTCCCATTTTTTCCTCCATTGCTCTCCCCTGCCCCACCCATCCACTTTCCCACAGTCAACACCCCATGTTGTCCATGTCCATGGGTCATTTATATTAGTTCCTTGACTGAACCCTTCCCCTTGTTTTACCCTTTCTTCTCCCTTCGCCCTCCCTTCTGGTCACTGTCATTTCCTTATTTCTATGGATCTGTTCCTTATTTCCATGCTCTAATTCTATTTTTAATGCAAATCTTATTACATCAAATTTGTGATCATGAAGAAACCAGGAGAGCAGTATTTGCATAAACATTATATTATATAAATTTCTTGGAACAAATTATGTGATTTGATAATTATAAAAACTTATTGAAATGTTAGGTCATATATTTCCACAAACTTAATAATGAATAGCTATATAGCCTACACAAATTTGGGTTCGTAAAAGTAGACTTATGTTCAGTGTCTTGGGTTCAGATGCAGTGCTGTTTTCCTAGAGGTCCCTTAACAAGTAGTGAAAGCAGGTGCATGTATAAGTACTACTTATTATTGTTATTATTATTTTTTGGCTTGAGAGTAATGTGAACCGAGGACTCTAAAAAATAAAATTTCAATGAAATTAAATACAAGAAAGAGGATTGCAGTACAAATCATACACACTAATTTAGACTCATTTGTTTAGTTGATCAAGATCAAAATTCATTAGATTAAAATGTTTTATACACAGCAGCAAACATTTGACTTAATGTTGAACTTGCCTTAACTTGCATTAATAACCTTTAGTGTTTTGAAACTTCAGCCCTTAATGAGTGAAAGTCATAAATTAACTGCTATCACTGCTTCTGTAATAAATCCTAACTGGAACATCTAGGAGGCAGATGGGTTAAATTTTCCTTTTAATTTTGCACAATTCTTTATTTTCATAAATATATCTCTTAAGTTATGAGGCAAAAATGTTTCTTGAATAAGAACCCTGCTCTTTGATGAATTAGAGCATTTAGTCAAAAGAAGCAGTTCCAAGAAGACATTCAGAGAGAAATTTATTTTTAGCGAACTCATCTCCCCATTAACAAGAACAATAAAATGAGTGAACCATATAATAATGCCATTGGAGCCTGGTCCTGGCAACTGTGCAGCCACTTACCCCTCAGTGACAACTGGGAGCTCAAGATTCAGCACATTCTGGGTCTTGATTTCCTACAGGGCCGCGTTTATGTTAGAGACGAAGCTCGGACTGCATGGAAGGCTTCAGATGGTTCTATTGGGTTGAGGATTAATGAGGTTAAATTAAGTCAGTCACTTAATGCACATTTTATTGAAGTTCAAGCTGTTCAGACTGTTGCAGTTAATACGAGTAACCCAGAATGTTGCCAGTTAAATGCAAGTTACACATCAGGGATACTAGGATTCTTACTGATAGGAAGAAAGCAATTTTATTTGGTCATGATACTTATCATAAAGGCATTCTCATGTTTTGAAAGAATACATATATTTATCAGTGTAGGGGTTTGATTGTTACCTAGGGTGGGATTATCATATTAGCTCTTTTTTTTTTGTCCTGATTTTATAGAGCAAAACGCTGAGTTAAGAAAAAAAGTGAAATGCACAAAATTTTCTCTTCCCCATGAGTAGTGCAGATGAGGAACATGTTGGGAAAGCTATCATACAAACAATGTCCTGATAAGTCCCCAGGTTGAGAACGTATGAGTCATTGAAGAAAAAGCCTTAGCATCCATTTATTCAATAATTCAGTCACTCATTTGTTTATCAAGTCCAAGGTTTTTAACTTGGTTGGCTATCAGACTTTACTAAAATTTATTTTTCAGAGAAAATAAAACCATTGCAGAAAAGCAGAAATTCATAAATTAGCTACAGTTATGATGTATTTTTAACAAATAAGTTCAAAGTTGAAATATGCCTGGAGATGTTTAATGTCAAATTATTTTTTGGCATATTCTATATAATTAACTTAAAGTAAATGCCTCTAGATGTGTTATTCATTATAAGTGAAATAAGTATTTTTAAAATTCAAAAAGAATTTTAAAAAAAATTTAAAAATCTATGCATGTTCAAAAGTTAAGATGAAAAACTTCTAAAATAGGAAAAAGTGACCAGAGATGTATTAAAGTTTAATTTTCCAAGTATGATAGAAATAAATAAACAAGATAAACTAACATGTTTTGATGATGTATTCAATTTTCAGAATAAAATATTGAAGTATGTCAGAGATACAATGATGGTAAGTATGATATCTCTTCAGTATGCCAAATTCAATACCATAAAGAACTTTGGGTATACTGAGATCTGGGGACAGGGCCAGCATATTTATGTCTTATGTTAACTTGATGTGACACAACTACTCTTTATCATTTAACATGAGCTGGCAGAAATAGCATGCTTTCTTTGATATTAAGTTGCTTTTAAATAAAGTATGTAAATGTAGGAATTAATTTTTTCTTAATTCTTTAAAGTACATTATATATGTATATTATGCATATTTATTTGTCCTTTGTTATATGTAATATTTATGAACTTATTTGTCTCACTGTAGGTGAGTTAAAGAATGTGAACAAAATGTTTTCTTAGAAAATAATTTAATTGATAGTAATAAGAAAATGTACGGAACCCCTGGCTGATGGCACAGTGGATAAGGTGCTGACTTGTGAACCCAAAGGTCGCTGGTTTGATTCCCAGCCAGGGCACATAACCAGTTTGCAAGCCAGGTTGCCATTCAGGTCCATAGCTGGAGGCAGGTGAAAGGCAACCATACATTGATGTCTCTCTCCCTCTCTGCCTCTCTCCCTTCCCCTCTTTCTAAAAATAATGAATAAAATCTTACAAAATAAAAGAAAGTGTACAGAAAACAAGATAGGAAGAAGTACACATTTTAGTATGAAGCCAAAGCTTCATTATGGCTCAGATTTCCAGAATATATTTCCTATTCTTTCATTTTTTCATACTTTTTCCCTATATTAAGTATTTTGATGGATTGTTCATGTAAATAGTAAATTTCAGCAGATATTTTTTAGAATTAAAACATAAGATTCATAGTAAAATATTAAATAACACAGACCACATTAAGATGAAGCCTATATATTCTAGTTTAAATAGAATTTTCATGTTATATGCTGAAGTAATGGAAGACTGAAGATAAAAGTGTATTTTCAGTAAAAATTCTCATATTCTCTGTACTACTCAGTTTTGTCAACAGTAGAATCTTGACAAAAGAAAGTTTTAATACTAAAAACAGGATAGATTGAAAACAAACTCTTTGACAGCTCTTCATATAATTTCATATTTTGTTGATTTTGATACTTTATTAATGTAGGATAAATGTTACCATAGAGTTAAAATATGCAGATTTCCTCCTGCCCTAAAAAATTTAAAACAGAAAAAAAATTCATGTTAGAAAGGAGACCACAGGGTTGAGACTCTGTATGAAACACGACAATGCTAATGAATTAAAGAATAGCAGAATAAAAGCTCCAAAAAATAGAATTAAATTTTGTGATTTAAAATATCTCCAGTTAATTAATTTTTGTGTTCAGAAGTGATAAACTAAAATGTGCCCAGATATAAACTTTTCTAAGCCAATTTATGTTGTTAGAAAAATTGCAAGTCCTCATTTTTATTTCTTTAAAAATGGAATCAACAAATATATACTGAATACCTACATTTTACCAGGCACTCTACTAGGCTTTAGGGTAAGTAATACATGAACTAGTAAAGAGTAAATAGTAAGTAAAAGCACAGATGTGATAATTTTATGGAGAAAAGGTTTGCAGTATGTAGAGTGTACAATAGAGGAAGCTGACAAATAGTCTTTGCCAAGGAAATCTTCCATGAGGAAGTGACATTTGAGTTGAGATTGAAGGATAAATAAGTATCAACTTAAGTGGACAAGGAAGGGAAGAATGTTTCCTGTGGAGGGAACACCATGTGCAAACGTCTTGGTTGAAGGAAACATAGCATGTGTTATGGGTTAAGATATACTGAAGTCCTAATTTCCAGTATCTTATTTAGAAATAGGGTCATTGCAGATATAATTAGTTGTTAGAATGAGGGCATACTGGAATAAGATGAGCCCTTAACTCCAGCATAACTGGTGCCCTACTAAGAAGAGAAGAGACTTGAAGATAGCTGGGGGGAGAATGTGGTGTGACACGGAGGTGGTGATCTGAAGTGCTGAAGCTGCGAACTGAGGAGCCTCAAGGCTCCTGGCTACCACAGGATGCAAAGAGGAACCCAGGAAAGATTCTTCCCTATAAGTTTCAGAGGAAGAATGGCTCTGTCTTCACCTTGATTTCAGACTTCTAGCCTCCAGAACTGTGTGGCAAAGAAAAATTCTGTTCTGTTATCTATTTATTTACTTTTAAAGATTTTATTTATTATTTTCAGAGAGAGGCAGAGAGGGAGAGAAATAGCAACATATGGTTGCTTTTCACCTGCCTCCAGCCACGGACCTGGCTGGAGACCTGGCTTGCAACCTGGTTAGGTGCCCTGGCTGGGGAGTTGAACCAACCAGCGACTGTTGGGTTTGCAGGCTGGTGCCTTATCCACTGTGTTACCAGCCAGGGCTTGTTCTGTTATTATAAGCCATCAGTTTGTGGTCTTTTGTTATGAAAGCCATAGGAAACGAATACAGAATGTTTGTGCAAGTGAAACTAATGTGGCTGGAGATGGAGACTAAGGAGCAGGGGCAGGAGAGGAAGGCAGGTGGAGCCAGATCATGCTTCAGTATGGATATCGTGTATCATGTGAAGGATTTTGATCTCTAAGATCAATAAGAAATCATGGAATGATTTTAAACAAGTAGTTGAGTTGATTGAATTTGTGTTTTAAAAAGATTCATCTAGTTTGAGTTACTTTTTCCTTGGGTTTCCCCCATGTATACACTGAGATTTATATATTAATAAACATGTTTTTCTCTTATTAATCTATCTTTTGTCACAGGGGCTCCAGCTGAGAATATATCAGGGTCCAAGGAGAAGGATTTTTTCCTTCCTTACAAACTCTACAGAGTCTCATATTTTGTACTTTGTAGAAGAAACATTTGTTCTTTTCCAGCATTCATTCCCTACTTTCTTATCACAAGTGCCTTAATTTTCCTTTGAAGAGTTTACACTCTTTTCATTTTTATTTATGTGATTTTGCTTTACTCTGACATTAGATCCCTCCTGTTGAGTAGAGGAGGTGGATTAGGTTGTCATATCCTTACATATGACACATGTAGGGACATTGAGAGGCAGTGAATTCCCAGGGAGGAACAAGGAACTCCATTTCCCCAGATGATAAGTGTTAATATGTGAGGGCTGGAACAGTGGCAGCCATTATGGGTCACAAGAGGCTAATCTAAAACTTGTGTTGGGGGGATGTTGGTATAAGAGGCAGTGTGTGGCTTGAAGATTAAGGGCATCAGTGAGGGTAGAGTAGAGCATAAAAGAGAAATAGGTTTTATGGTGACATTGGTTGAGCCACTGGGTCATGATTAGCTGGAACCCAGACCTGTTACTGAAGTTTTAGTTATGTGAATTAAAATGTGTCCTTTATTGTTTAAGCCAGTTTGACTTGAGTTAGGAAATGGTAAATCCAAACTAGTATGTTATGCTGCTGTAATTGATGGTACATTGTATTACTAAATGTATGTCTCCAGAGGGGTGAGGGTAAGTGTTAAGAAGAGAGTTTGTTGTTGGTTCAATGAAAGCAAAAGATAAAGTATTATGCTTTATGCATTTTTTCTATATAGTTGCAGGTTGAGGAAGGAGCTCTGTGATTTAAGGAACCTTGAAGTGAACAGTATTTGAAAAGAATAAGATGAAATTTTCTAAAAGTCATGTAGAGATATAGCAAGTCAGATGTACAAAATTATTCAAGTGGTATCTTTAGGAAGGTTATCCTTTGGCATCATGGGGATTTGGTTCATTATTAGTTCATGACTTTTGCCTTATTGTATTCGTTTCTGCAGGTATTGACCCCTTCTCTGGTATTTCATTGTCTTTTCTCCTGGTATTTAACCTGTCTGATCTACTTGGAGATTTAAATGTATTCTTCAGGTTCTACCAGAGCATTCATTCCTGCTTTCCTAATATTTCCCTGAATAGGTATGATTTTTAAAAATTTGAACCTGGAAGTCCTATGTCATGAATCTATTTACCTTCCATTGAATGTTTCTAACCACTACCTTAGGTCTACATGTGATCAGTTGTAATGATGATGCAAGATTTATTTCCCATTCCCAACATCCTATACTTGAAAATATGCACAAATTATATTATTATTAAAAAATATTTTATTTTTTATTTTTAGAGAGAGGGGAAGGGAGGGGGCAGAGAGGGAGAGAGATATCAATGTATGGTTGCCTTTCACCTGCCTCCAGCTACGGACCTAGCTGGTGACCTGGCTTGCAACCTGGTTATGTGCCCTGGCTGGGAATTGAACCAGCCAGGTTCAAGGCTGGTACCTTATCCACTGTGCCACCAGCCAGGACAGTGTTACATTATTATGCTTTGGAGAGAGATTCCATGCTCAGGCTGAGTAACTGAGGGAAATGAAATAAAGAAAATATTTACAAGGCTCGGGGAAAGCAACAATGGATGGAGTAGCCCCCCACAGCTAGTAGCGGCAGAGAGGCTTCACCAGTCCTGGGCTTAAAAGGTACCAGGAAAGGGAGTGTTGAATGGAACTTGGAATTTCATGAGCAGGACTGCCTGATGAGGGTTAGAGGGGAATATCAGGGTTCTATGGTACAGAGAAGGCAAGAAGAGCTTTGAGTGGATCTAAGGGGCAAACAGAAGAGTAAGAGGATCATGAAGAGAGATAAACATGGAAAATGAAACTAGGATGGTCATTTTCAACATGATTCTTTTGTTTAACTGATGCCTTATTGAATCAGCTTTTTCTTTCTCCTTCATTTCTCTATCTCGCTAATTGAAGTCTCTTCTACGCTAAACTGCTTCACTTAAATCCTATCTGTGATTAAAGTTTCATGGCAGAGCACACACACATGTACACGCACACACACGCACATACAAGTTCCTTACAAGTACTTTTCCTCTCAAAATTATTGTAGATTATGACACAAAATAAGAATGCAGTTGTGTTCTGCTTTTTCATGTTTTCCTGAAGCAAGAGAATTTTGGGAAATTTACTTATTTAGAGAGAAGGAGCTGGTCCCAGTTTGATTACACATAATACACAAAGAGTTAGAAAACAGCTCCATTCATTTTTCATACTGTTTACATTTTTAGTGTTTTAAGTTAGAATTTATAGTCCCATATGCTATATACAACTTTCTAAAATAATAGAGATCTCTATTGGGGCTGTTGTATGCCTTACATTTATATATACATTTAACATGTACCATGGATTAAAACTGGGAATCTTGGTCATCTGATGTAAACATAAGGGAACCACTTTCCACTCTTAAATACTTTTTTTTTATTATGAGGCCAGATTCTATTAATTGAGAGAGAGAAGCAGCTTTGATTCATGTATTCTTGAAGTGCTTTGGCATTATGGGCATATATTATTCAAAAGGCTTAAATGCAAGAAGGATGTTATATATTGGTTTGTACAATAGCCCATTTTATGTTATATTTGAGCTTAGTCCCACTTGGCTCACTCAAGATTGAACTTTGAGAACTTGAAGTGTAAAAACAAATTCTAATTCTGTTCTTTCCCCCTTGTTTAGTATTTCGCAATATTTATTTCTGCTGGGTTATCTAGTTGGTTTTTATGGGCTTCAGCATTTTGTGTGCTTCCTTTGAGCTACTTAGTGCATGGCATTTTATTCACATTCTTGAGAGGATTGCAAAGGTCCCTGTTCAGCAACATTTGGACATGCTTTTCTGTTTTGACTTCTATTTTAAAATAGAAATTCTCTTTTCCTATTTCTTGTGGCATACCTCATTCAAGCACTGCTCTCCATCATGATATGTATTATTCATCCAAGAGCTACATTTAGCATGTTCCAAGGGGTGTGTGAAACATTGGTAATACGAAGATATATATTCATTGTCAAAATGGAAAAACTATATTTTATGATAAAGAATGTGTATCTATAGAATGGACTATGTTAAAACATAAAGGATTGAGGCTCTTTGTAGCAGAAACTGTCAGGCCTTGCTCAGAATCCCTTCAACTCACCTGAGCAGTCACGTGCAAACAAACATGCTAAATACTGATGGTTATTGTATTGTTCTACCCAAGGGTGGGGAGCTAACAGCATGACAAGGAGTGACTCATGCTCACTGCAGCATGGAAAGAATAAGAGTTGGTGAAGGAACGCAGGAGGCAAATTCTGAGATGCATTCTCTGTAGCTCTCAGAGAGGCCCTGTTGGCACCCGGTTACCACCTTAGCAATGAATACTCCATGACTATTTTCTCTCTCTCACTTTCCTATTACTCTACTTTGTTAACTGGGATCACATCACATGTAAACCATTTGCATTGAAATCCTAAGACTTTGATTTTGGAAAGTCATACTAAAATATTATTTAAATAGCTACAAATTTTAGGTATTCCTATTTTCAGGTGTTTCTTATTTTGACTATTTTTTTTTTTTTTTTTTACCAGAACAATTTAGAAATGAGAAATTTTATTGGCTGTCTTTTAAAAAATATTTTATTATCTGACTCAAAGCTTCTTTCTGCTGTGAGCTAATTGAAAAATGACTGCGCCTGAAGAGCAGTCACCCAAGACAAAGCATCGCTTCACACTTTGTTGTCTCTCCTTTGTTGCTTCAGACAAATGTGGGAATGGGAGGGACAACGTTCATGATTTCTGAAACAATAAACATGACATTGTTATTCTGTAAGATTATGTACCATGCTTGGATTTGTTTTTTTCTAGGCCCTGTTTATTATTTCCCTTTGATTTTGTTCTAGTAGTAAACTTCCTCTGGTACCAACTATTTTATCCTTATTCTCTTTTTGGACTATTTGATTCGTTAGAAGGATCACATAGACATTTTTATTTGTTGTCAATGATAAAGTGTAATGTGTACAACTTGCAAACTTTTAAATTATTTTTATAAAAATTTAATTTATTGAGGTGACACTAGTTAATGAAATTATGTAGGTTTCAAGTGTATAATTCTATGATATATCATGTGTATATTTTACAGTTAAATTTTCTTCTATCACCATATATTTGACCCCCTTTACTCATTACTACTTCCCCCACCCTTCCCTTCTGTCAGTACCATACTGTTGTCTGGGTCTATACATTTTTGTTTGTTTGCTTTTTTCAACAAAATATATTTTCTTTAAATCCTTACATGTTATATATGAATCTATATGCTCACAAATACATACATTTATATATCTTCCCACATAGGTAGTGGAAAGGGGTAAAACTAAGGAAACAAATAAAGAAATATGAAGAATATTATTTTCAGTTTTACTTTTCTGTCGCTGATGCCTTTCAACTGGAACTGGCTCTAAGTATATCAGAGTATTCTGTTATTGGAAGAAAATTAAAATGCCTATTTTAATCTAAAACATCTTCTTCCATAATCATTTGAAGTTATTTAAAATCTCATGAGTGCCCTAATTTTGTGGAGTTATTGAAAGATAATACGGGATAACATACAAAGAAACTGAACTTCTTTCTTATGTTTTCTCAAAAGTTGCTCTAAAAAAATAGTCTTGACTATATAAAATTATAGATACTTATCATTTTAAAGTACATTTTAATGAATGTAATTTTATTGCCTGCACATTCAGAATCATCTAGTTTATGTGTTAGCATGAGCAAAACGTAAACAGAAAAACTCACTAGCTCCTCTCTCACTTCTCAGGGGTCAGGGCTCTCCAAGGAGGCCGCCCAGGGAGAATGAGGCCAGAACACTGTTCTTGGGGGTTGAGTACAGTTGAATTGGGGTGGGGAGGTGGATAATTCCAGAGAGTCAGGAAAACTAAAAATGAGTGGAAGATAAAAAAGCATTAATTGAAAACAAATCTATTTCAGGTTTTTTTTTCAGAACCTAGCCTTATGAGAGTTTAATCATTCAGATAGGGGTGATTATAGTGAAGAAAATGAAATATGAAATGTTGGGGACTCATGATAAAAGAAACCTTTGCTTTTTTCCCCGAAAATGTCCTTCTTTCCTACCTATTATCTCTTTTCTCCTTCTTTCTTCTCCCTCTTCCTCTCCTCCCTTTTTCCTTCCTTCCTTTCTATCTTCCATCCTTTCTTCTTTCCTTCCTTCTTTCTTCTCACCATATTTGTGTAATTTAAAGTATAGTCATAGATTATTTTAAATTCTGCCATGTACAAAAAGGAATAGAGACAACTAGAAATTAAAAAATTGCAGGTACAGCCCTGGCTGGTAGCTCAGTGGATAGGTGCCAACCTGTGAACCCAAAGGTCACTGGTTCAATTCCCCAGCCAGGGAACATAACCAGGTTGCAAGCCAGGTCTCCAGCCAGGTCCTTAGTTGGAGGCAAGTGAAAGGCAACCATACATTGATGCTTCTCTCCCTTTATTCCTCCCTCCCTGCCCTTCTCTTGAAAAATAATGAATAAAATCTATAAAAAAATAAAAATAAAAATTCCAGGTACATATGAAGGCTTGATGAAATTTTATATGACCAATTGTCTAATAGTTATTCCCAGCTTCATTGAAGGAACTTAAGATGTCACAGATAAACATAAAACAAAGGAAAAACTAAATTTATAGTCAACCAATGACAAGATTTTGGGAGGAATTATTACTGATGGTTAACTAGTGGGATTTGTTGATGCTGTCTGTGTGTTGGTGTTCATCTGCCAGTTAAGATTATTTATTTATTTCTGACACTGGTAGAAAAACCCAAAGTTTATATAAAGTGAAAACTTCTTTCTGCTGTTATTTTCCTGAGATGGAGAACTAAAAACTGTGGTGCCTCATTTCATATTAATGTTTTATTTTCTCTATATCCTGTCTGAGACACAAAAGTTGAAGGGAAGACTTTATAGGAAATGGGAGTATGTGAGAACATCAATGATTTATAGACTTATTAAATGTGAAATCTCCCCAAGAAATGTGGAATACTTGGAAGCTGAGATTTAGAACTGTATCTTTTCATTTACCCTGTTTATTCTGTGTTAGATAACCAGACTGAGTGAAATTCAGATGGAAAGCTGAGCATATCAGTTGTCCATACTGATGTAGATTGTGAAATGTTTCAACCAGACCTCAAATTACCAACAACCAGGACCAAAGACAATGTGTACACTCTTCATTGGCAAACACTGAATATAAATAGAAAATCTGAATATAAATAGCACATACAAATATACTTCCAACTTCTTTGGTTATATTCTACTATACGGTAAACCATCCCAAAAGTTTAATAACTTAAACAACAACAATTATTTCTTGTGCTCTATTGTTGACTAGACTTAGCACCATGTACGTTGGCTGGGGGTGATGGCATGTAGAGGCTTGACTGGGCTGGAAAATCCAAGCTGGTTTACTCACATAGTTGGCAATTGATACACTTCCTTGCACACTGTACAGTAGTTCTTAGAGTCGGCACTTGATCCCATCCTGGATTCCATAGGAGGGCCTGCCTGTCTCTCTTATTGGTATCTTAAATATTTTCAACTTATGCTCACATTATGTTTATTTATTTTAAAATCCTCACTGGAGGGCATGTTTATTGAGTTTAGAGAAAAAGAAGGGGCAGAGAGAGGAGAGAGATAAAAAGAGAGAGAAACATCAATGTGTGAGAGAAATATCTGTCAGTTTTCCCCTGTACACATCCCAGCTGGTGATAGAACCCACAACCAAGGTGTGTGCCCTGAACAGGGATCAATCAGATCCACAACCTTTTGATGCACAGGATGATGCTCCAACCAGTGGAGCCAGGGTCACCTTCACATTTAAATGACTCACCAGGACCAAATGGTAAACTTTCCTCTACCTCAGTTATGTCTATGTCTTTTTAAAAATTATTGTCTTGTGTTAAAATAGATTTCCAGTTTTATGATCATCTGCTTACATTTCAATTTCAAAAATGTAATCCACCTTAATTATGAGTGGTGTTTTCCACTACAGTAGCTATGGTCAATCAATTAATTATAAAAGCATGATGCCTGAAGACATAACACAAAGGGAAATGTAACAAGAAAGGGAAAACGATCTTTCCTGGCAAGCAGTTTCACAGTCTCCCACTGATCCAAGAGCAATGCCCTTATCTTGAATTTCACTAGGTAGTTGTAAATGGAACAGAAAACCTGCCTATGCTATGCATATTATTATAACCATGTGAATGATTCAGAAACAGGCTTTCAGGAGTCACCAAACAGAAATGGCTTCTTACTATTCCACATGTAATGATTATATTGGGATTTTTCTTTATATATAGGACTTTTAAACATAGGAATTTTATAAAAATGCCAGGTATTTTAATACTTGAGTCATTAATAAAATTTTCCTAGGGAAATACCTAGATAATTTTCTTGGTATGTATCACCCCACAGTAATCTCTGAACTGTAGGAAACCCTAATTACTCCTCCAAGATTATAGGCTAAGTCATATTTTACTGTCTTGTTTATGAGCATGTTATGAGAGTCCCAGTCAAAGCCTCATAAAGCCCAAATATATGACTTCATTTGTTCTCCCACATTTATAAAGCTGTCAGTGGTTAAAGGGGAATTTGACTGGACTGACATGATTTGTTGTCCATCAGGTCATGTTGGCTATTACCTTGTCTCCTGTACTTTCCAGAGCTTTGCAAATAGCTTGCTAGGAGATTTTTTCCTATATCAGGAAAGGCATTGAAATTAAAGCAATTGATCTCTAATTTCAAAAGTGTTATTGTATTTTTTTTTTACTCTTCAGCTGCTCACCTTCCAACTTAGCCCCAATTGAAAAGAAGAGCTATATTTCATCTATCACAGTTTCAGGTTAATTGGCTGTGGTACTTCAAAAATATATAGCTCATAGCTATTAAACTTTTGGTAAAATCCTTAGTTAAGTCCTATATCATCAGTAGTTGATTGGTATTTCAAAGTATCTGGCCTTTTGAAGTATAATTTTAGACCATATTTTTCTGTATTTTCTTATGTTACAGGTATTTGGCACAAATTGCAGCCAATTTTTGTAATTGTGACTGATCTTAGGCAGTTTTCTGAAATGCACTTGAAAATCTTTCTGAAATTTAAGACTATAGAAAGAAGCATTTGTTGTCACACTTTTACCCATTCACCTTGGATTGAAGAAGTAATCTTATGCAACATCATTAAAAGTAGAAGCATTTTCAAATGCAGGGTTGAACATTCTTGTTCTCTGGTTGTTCTTTTTTATTCTATTTTTAGTTTTGAAACTTGTCCTAATGCCTCAGCTGAATTTTCATTCTCCTTTTCCTGTTTTTCTCTGCGATTCCTTCCTCTCTATCACCTCCTTTCTTTTCTTTATATTACAATAATTGTTAACATTTCTATTATTTTTTATTATCACTTTTGTTGTCATTCTTCACTGTGCCATATTTAGTGAGTTTGTCATCATTTTGCAGAACATATTCATATAAAATATTATAGAGCTTTTTTGGTGTTTCTATTTTTAGTGGATAAACTTAGTCATGATAATCCTTATAATAAATTTGTTTTATATAATCTGTATACTTTACATTTTTCTCTATTTTCTATCCATTACTCAAACTAAGCATTTATTAAACACCTTTAATGTTCGAGACATTGTTAAATATTGTCTCATTAGGCCAGGTTTTATAGCTAGGGAGATGCATGTCTGAATATAAATAGGGTAGTGTACTACTGAAACATTTCCCAGCCCATTGATTCACCATATCCTGTTTGTACAGAATTAGTCTGGACAGTTCAATTGTTTTAATTGATTATTATAAGTAGTCATGAACAATTCTGCATAAGAGCTCCAAGTTCATATATAGTACTTGTTTTTCCATTTTTTCTTATCTTCATTTCACATGTAATAAGTAACTTCCCAAATTTGTAATTATAAGGTATTATAAAGTTAGTCACTAAGGTGAAAAAATCATTAGTTTCCATGGCCTTCTATAGTTAAAACTCTCTGAAAAAATATATAGTCTGTTTGAAATCTTGTGAAATCTGTTATGAGACTCATCTGTTGACTGTGGTTAGAATACATTCAAAAGTATAATGAAATTGCATCACCATCACCTGCTTAGATGCCATTTGAAGAAACATGTGCTCATGAGGCTGGAGCTGGCTTAGTGTTCTATGTTCTCATGTGGGCTTGCCAGAGAGATTAGTCACTATTATGCAGCTGGTTTCCAATTCAGTTGCTGCAATACAAGTGCAGATCCAATAGCTTACTCTGATTATATTGCTCCAGTTTAATCTTTCCATTTGTAGCATATTACATACAGTGTTGAATTCAAGACTTGATATTGGTTTCAAATAGAGGAGACTTCAAAATCACACATTTGTGACCCTCCTCTGCAGCTTGCTAGTCCTATTTTATTGTTGTATCTTTTGGAACTTCTGAATTGATCTCAAAGGTGTTTTTAGCTCTCTCATTAACAAAAAGGCAGAAAAACATTGTTCTTAAAAACATTTTTTAATAAAACAAGTTATGCCATTTCCAAAGATATTTTTGACATTTATCTGTGTCATTCCATTATCTATCTATCTATCATCTATCTATTAATTCAACTTAGTTAAAGTTTAAAAATATTCCAAAACAGATAATCTATTTTCTGCTGTTCTTCACCCTCCACCTCTGGCAACAAAGAACAGATTGGTAGCTCTTAAATCATTGGATTCTTTTAATTTTAAAATATTTATTTATTTATTTCTATTTATACTGTTTAAAATGTTATTTTATTTTGTATTTATTTATTTATTAAAAAAAAAAAAAGATTTTATTTGGTATTTTCCAGAGAAAGAGGAAGGGAGAGAAGCAGAGAGGGAGAGAAACATCAATGTATGGTTGCCTTTCACCTGCCTCCAGCTACAGATCTGGCTGGAGACCTGGCTTGCAACCTGGTTATATGCCCTGGCTGGGGAATTGAACCAGCGACCTTTACGTTCGCAGGCTGGCACCTTATCTGCTGTGGTACCAGCCAGGGTTATTTTGTATTTATTTTTAAAAATATATTTTATTGATTTTGCTATTACAGTTGTCCCAGTTTTCTCCCTTTGCCCCCCTCCACCCAGTAACCCCCATTCCCTCTGGCAATGCCCCACCTTAGTTCATGGCCATGTGTTGTGAATATAAGTTCTTTGGCTTTTCCATTTCCTCTATTCTTTTTCTTTTTTTTTTTTTTTTTTAAGATTTTATTTATTATTTTTAGACAGAACGACAGGGAGGGAGGAAGAAAGGGAGAGAAACATCAATGTATGGTTGCCTTTCACCCTCTTCTGGGGACCTGGCTGGAGACCTGGCTTGTAACCTGGTTTTGTGCCCTGACTAGGAATTCAACCAGCCACCCTAGGGTTAGCAGGTTGGCGTCAATCCACTGAGCCACACCAGCCAGGGCAACATTTCCTCTATTATTCTTTTTTTTTAAATTTCATTGTTGTTGTATTACATCCATCCCCTTTTTGCTCTCCTCTGTCCCCCTCCCCACCCACATATTCCCCCCGAAGTCAATCCCACCTGTTGTCCATGTCTATGGCTCCTTTATACTAGGTTCTTGTCTAAACTGCTCCCCTCTATTATTCTTAATATCTCCTTGTCTGTTCTGTAACCACCAATGTGTACTTCTTTTCTTTTCCTTTTTTACATCCAGGCAATTCAACATTTAATTACTGCCTTCTGGCAGCCTCTCAAATTATATTAATACAAACTTTTCTTTTCATTATTTCAAAATGCTTATGTTAATTCATTTGTTTTAAAAACTACTTTTTAAGTTAATATCAATAATTACCAGATTGGATATTTTTTAACGTTGGGATTTTAACTTTACTCTTTTCCTATAGACAGTCAATCCACTCACCTTTAGAGACAACTATGACATTCATTGTGAGTTGTTCTCACTGTCTGTTCTCCTTTCTTCAGTAGTAGGAGCTCCATTTTCAGTTGAATATAGAGGGGTAGGCAAAAGTAGTTGTAATACAAATAACTAATAAATAATACAAGAATAAATTCTGCTTCCTGTACTGATATCTGTTTAGCTACATAGATTAAGACTACATTTCCCAGTCTCTTAATATTTTGTTCAATAGAAGCAGAAATTTTTTATTTATCATTTTACATATTTACTTAGAATAGGGATGCATCTTTCTTCGTCTGTTCCTCTTTTTGCTGGCAAAAATGTCTGTGAATAACTTTTCATTTCTCTTTATTATTTCTAGTGAATAGTTTTTTATAGTTGGCTTAACTTTTTGAATTCTTACTTTTGTGAGTTTCCAATTTATATAGTTGACTCTAAGTTGGAAGGAAATAGAGATGGGCCAAGGCCAGTGGACAGCAAATTATACCACATAAGATAAGTCTTGAACTTAGATATAGTTGAACTTTTCCTCAAAAATATTTTTCATGGTGTTTTTAGGAGGAAATCATATTTTATTACAAGAGAAGACTAAAGTGTATAGCAATAAATCTGTTTCTTTCTAGATTTTAGATTAGCTTTCTAAAAACCTAGTGATTTCTCACAGGCAGAGAAGTATAAGAGTGATTGAGCAAAAACAATAAATAAATCACAGAAACTAATAAAATATACAGTCTATTCACTTAGTACACAGAGTAAAATAAATTTATGAAAGTTTCACTTTGTCATTATAAAGTAGAAGATGCAAGAAAATGGTCTTTCACTTTAATCTTATTGAAGGATGCATAAATTGCTATTGTTGAGGCCTGAATTGCTTAGTTTGTTGACACAATGTTTCATACCCAGTTTGTAATGAAGGTGTTCTGTGCACAGAGTGTCCAGTTCAACTACAGGTCACATCACTTCTCGTATGTGAACTCCTAGACATTTCCACACATTTATATTACCTGCCAGGTCCTTATGGACATTTGGTTTTAGAGACTAGAAATTGACTGAACAACTGGCTCTCTGATGTGTAAACAAAATTCTCAATTGGCTTGAGGTAAACTGAACTACAAAATGGTGGTAAGAATTTGTGTTTGATTGGTTGTTTTGTACCAAAGGGTCAGGGTTTGTGTCTGGCTTTTCTAGACCCAAAATGAATGCTTTTCCTACATTCCTTAGCTGCTCTATGTTTTTAATGAGAAGGCTATAATTCTTCACAGGTAATTATGAAAAAAGTTACATAAATACTGTATTGTAAATTCTATTTTTAAATTGACATCCATTTCTCATTCTAAAATAACTCCTGGAACCAAGTGCTAAATATCTGTGGAACTAAATTACACATAAATGAAATTCCTTTTCCTTCCATGATATAAATTCTCTGACCAAAGTTGTACCATGTATCAAGAGTAACTAAGTCTTCATTATCTGTATTACTGCATTAGTTTACTAGTCCTGCCATAACAGAATACCACAGATTGGATGATTTATACAACAGAAATGTTCTCACAATTCTGGAGTTAGAAGTCCAAGACCAAGGGGGTGGTAGATTTGGTTTCTCCTAAAGTCTTGTTCTCTCCTTGGCTTGTGGATGGCCACTTTCTGGCTATGTTCCCATATTGTCTTTTTCCCTTGTATGCACATCCTCAGTGTTGCTTCCTCTTTTTATAAGAGCACTAGTCCAATAGAATTAGGGTCACATCTTTATGACCTTATTTAACTTTCATGACATCTTTAAAGGCCATATGTCCAAATTTAACCGCATTATTATTTAGGTCTAAAGCATATGGATTTTTTGGGGGACACAATTCAGTCCATAACAGTAACTAGAGTTTAATGCACATGTAAGGGGTGATAAGGAGTCAAAAGAAAATTTGAACTCTGACAAATTCCTGAGACTGAGAGTTCGATGTAAAAATACTAAAATATGTGACAATTTTTTTTTCCTGTAGGATTTTTAAAGCAACATTTCCAAACTAAGTCAATCATTTTTCTTCTTAAATAAGGGTTTTCTGTGGGAGACACAAGTTAATTCATCATTTGCAAAATAAGAAAGGTTGCAATCATAAGCTCTAGCTTCACCACCAAAGCCCCTATTAATTCATTCACACCATTTGCCAAACTCTTCATGCCCTTTCATAGCTCTTTGCTATTGTCTTTGCTGGAATGTTTATCTCTCTGTTCCTGCTTGATCAGCCCTGCTTTTTTAACTGCAATGCTTAACAACATCAAACCTAAACTGCTCTCTCTGGGATACTGCCTTGTTCATAACACTATCAATGTGTGTACCACTGTAATTTTTCTTCTTGGCTATCTCTTTATCCTGAGGGTAGGATTGTCTTCCATTCATTGTTTTCTAATGGTCTGGTGTATTATAATTTACTCATGAAAGTGATCAATTAATGCTGTCAAACAAATGGATGAACTATAATGAGTTGGAAATCGCCTTCATAAACCCTAGCTAGCTTGTCTCTTTAAGGCAGTTTTCTGTGGGGTTGGCCTGAAATCATAATTTCGTAGTAGGTAATACTAAATGGGAAATCTCATTGGGCATCAGGAAGAGTAGAGAAGAGTGATGAGAATGAAACACAACACAGTGAGAAGGGAAAATGCTAGACTGTGAGCACGATGAAGGCGTGTGGAGGACCCACACAGGTGGCCTACATCTCAAAGGGTTGCAGCTACTTGACAGAAGAAGGGAGGTGCTAAATTTATAAGACTGAGAAAGAAGAACAAAGTAAGCTTTTAATGATGGATGGCTGGAGCCTCATAACTAGAGTTAGAATGACTACAAAACGACCATTCAAAAACTAGTCTGTAACTAACAATTTGTACTTCTTAATCCCTTGACCTTTTTTACCTATCTCTGCAACCCCCTCTTATCTGGCAACCATCAAAATGTTCTCTGTATTCATGAGCCTGTTTTTTTCTGTTTGTTCATTTATTTTATTTTTTAGGTTTAGTCGTTGATATTTATTGCCACTTTATTGTTCATGTTTTTGTTTTTTTTCCTTTTTCTTCTTAAGGAAGATCCTTTATCATAATAATGGTTTGGTGGTGATGAACTCCTTTAGCTATTTCTTATCTGGGAAGCTCTTTACATGTCCTTCAATTCTAAATGATAGCTTTGCTGTATAGAGCAATCTGGGCTGTAGGTCCTCATAGGTCCTTGTTTTTAATCACTTTGAATATTTCTTGCTACTCCCTTCTGGCATGCTTTTAAGGTTCTCTCTTTGTCTTTAACCTTTTGGATTTTAATTATGATGTATCTTGGAGTTGGCCTCTTTGATTCATCTTGTTTGGGATTCTGCACTTCCTGGACTTGTATGTGTATTTCCTTCATCAGTAGGAAAGATGTCTGTCATTCTCTTTTTTTTTTTTTTTCAAATTAAATTTATTGGGATGACATTGGTCAATAAAATTATATAGGTTTCAAGTATACGTTTCTATGATATATGATATGTACATTGTTTTGTGTGCCTACCACCTAAAGTTAATTCATGTCCCATCACCGTATGTTTGGCTTTACTTAGCTTTTATTAATCCGCCAGTAAACATCATACTGTTGTCTGTATCTATGCATTTCAGTTTATACCCCACATATGAGTGAAATCGTATGGTTCTTAACTTTTTCTTATTTTGTGTAGCGTAATATTCTCAAGGTCCATCCATTTAATAAAGGATTAAACAGAGCCAAACATATGGTGATGGGATAATATATATATATATATGCTAAAAGATATATGTATCTCTATGTTCATTATTTTTTCAAATAGGTTTTTAATTTCTTCCTCTCTCTTTTTTTTCTGTAAAGAGTTATGGGGCATGCCAAGGCCAGATGCTGCTTATTTGAGATTTTCGGAAAGTCTGAGCATGCGACAAGAAAAGCCACTGGAAATGGCTTGGGTGGGCCCTTCAGGTGGGTGGAGTAGAGGCTCAGAAATTCACCAGAGAGGGGCAAACAGTGCCAGCCACGTGGATGGAGTCTCAGAGGTAGTACCTGTCGGCAGGCTCTGTGATAGAGGGCTCAGAAAAAGAACAATGGCCTCTGCTGACCATTTGCTTTGCAGGAAAGCTGCCCCTCCAGCTTTTGGCCTGATGCTAAACAATTCAGTTCCTCCCTGTATGTCCTGCTGCCCCAGCGCTGGAGCTCAGAGGGAGTGAGTCACTTACCCAGGTCTTTAAGAGGAACTGCCTGGGACTCCAGAAGCTCCCCATTTCATGTAGCCACAATCCCCGCTGGTTTTTACCGCCAGAAGTTATGGGGGCTTCTCTCCCTGACACTGGAATCCTGTGCTGCTGCGGGACTTGGGTGGGGCTGGGAGCCCTTGATCTTGGGGTGGGGGGCTGAGAGAGCCCGCCCAAGTTTTACCCATGGTGCAAGCATGTGAGACTTCCCTGTTTTGCCTCTCCTGCCAGTCTCGCTGTGGCTTCTTCACGCTCTTAGTGGCAGGACTTCCCTCAACTCGATTGGAGGCAGTGCTGAATAATAGTTGTTTTGTAGTTTAGTTGTGATCTTGATGTGGTTGTGGGAGAAAGCAAGTACTGTGTTCATCTCTGCTGCCATCTTGACCGGAGGCCCATGTAGTTAACCCTTAAAGGGCCAGGTCCTGGCTTTATTTATTTATTTTGTTTATTGTTCTCTACGTAACTATGTGTGATATGTGACATTTTAAAATCCTTATTTAGCAAGGTAGCATAAAGCATTTGTTAAAATAGCTTCTCCCTAAATGAGATTGAGTACTGAATGAGAAAAATAGACCTGTTCTCATTTCTTTTCTGTGTTCTTGTAAAGAACATTTTTCTTTTGTGTTAGAAAAAAAAATCATAACTTGGTTTTCTTGTAGCTTTTTATACCACCAAAATTTTCTCTTGGCTCTACTAATATGAAGATCTTTTCCTTTTGGCAGTTTACAGAAATGGTGCTTCTGAGCATGCATTTTTCCTTTTACTATTGAAAGGAAACCATGGGAATGCAGCTTCCAATTTTGTCTGACAGGATCCTGGTTAGCAGACCACATGTGGTGTGTTTTTGTTTTGTTCTACAGTTGTTTCCACTGTGTCATGTAATTCATCACAAGGGTTTTGAGAATGGAAAATGTCACAAACCAAATACACAGAATTAATGAGTAGTTTACTCCATTGCAAAGGGCAGATCGTGAACAATCAGGCGGAACGAAAGCAGCAAGAATCCCCTGGCATACGCTGCTATTTCATCTAATGAAGCCCAGGTTTCTGTGTGTAATGTGAAGTTGGCAGGGCACTGAAAATCAGTTTGCTTAATTTTTAAATTTGTGAAAGTCATAACCGATTACCTTTGTATCTACGTTACATAATTTAAGAAGTAAGAATAATCACATTTTTAAAGCAACTAGGTAAACAATAGCAAATACACTATTAGAGTTTTGAGACCAATTTTAGAATGAACTTGTTACTAGCACCCAGATATTTTCAGGGAGTACTGTGTGCCTATGACAACGTATAAAATTTGGAGAGCAGGTTTGTTCCCATATACTTTTAGAGCCAATGGCATTATGATTATGTAAGAAAAAAGTGAGGGGCTAAGATGGGACATCTCTCACCTAGCTAATTTTGATCAAAGCATAAACAAAAAGAAGAAATAATAACCAGAGACCCTTGAACTCCAAAATCCTGTCCCTTCATTAATTGGAACACTTTATAATTCTCTTCCAGTTACAGCATCTGTCCATTACCAAGACAACTATGTGTATTTCTCAGGTAAACTCAGCTTACCTCTAATCCATGTACTTTGAATTTGAAATGTTTGCACTCCAAGGTGTCTTCTTACACTCTTTAGAGCTTTTGAGTTTACTTGTGACATGAAGCTATGATTCCTAACCAATGAAAGATTTGAGCTTTCCCTATTTACTTTGTCATTAAGGATATCACTTGAGCCTTTCTTCATGCCCCTAATCAACATATTCCATTAAAATCTAATTACTAAAACACTGCATACAATGATAAAGTGATGAAGTATTGTAAGACAAGAAAAACACAGGACGTCACATCTGTAGAAAAGGAAATTCAGGATGATATATGGGCTAAATATCTTCTTTCTCCTCATAGATCCGTCCCTAGTTTCCTGTGGAGACAGACTCTGTCACTCAGATTTCCCTGTCCTCTGACTTTCAGTTGGGTTTGATCATGGCGGGCTCCGGAATGAAGTAGGTAAGGATGGAGAGTGAGGTCCAGACATTCTTTCTCTTGACTCTGTCCTTTCGGTTGGGAACGTTCCTTAGACCAAGATTATTGCTTCTTTCCAGGTCTCATGTTCTGCATGAATTTCTCTTCTTTCAGATTCTGATAACTTATTTTCTTAGGCCAGGTTCTGCTGTGGCTAGACTCTGGCCTTTGCTGCCCAGTGTATTTCATTATACTTTGATATCATTTTCTTTTTAGAAAACCCTTCTTGAGTTGCCTCATTTTGAATATGCAATCTTTATGCAATGCAGACACTGATTGAAACTCCAAAAAATGATCCTACTGCCTAATTCTGAAAAGCCAAGTAAAAGAAATAATGACGAGAACAGTCTCAGATCCGAACTCTTGTTCTCTGAAGAGGGGATCCAAAATACCTAGGCCTACCTAAAACTAAACAAGTAAAGGTGAAAACTTAAAAATGTGAAGGGTAACAAAAAAAATCTATAAATGTGTGGAGTTCCTATTTTTCAGACCTTTCGGTTCTAGAGCTGTGTAGTCTTCTCTTCAGAGCTGGACCCCATGACTTCCAGAGCCCCTGCATAGGTGTTACCCCAGCACTTGCCCTTCTCTACTTGTCTTGAGTGGACGCACTGCTTCCCGTATTTTATGTCTTTGGTATTATACTGTTTTTGCTTTGTTTTGTTTGGTTGTGACATGGTGGAAAGATAGGTTTTCTGAGACTCTGGAAATTAGTAAGCAGCAATATTTTCCAGGGACACCTGGGTACTGACCTGGCTTGCCTCTGAGAGGAAAAAAGACCTTTCTAATATTAGGTTGTTTTAAAATCCAGGAAAGCTTAGTTTTTCTAAAGACTACCTTGAACAGAAATACATGTGTGGTTAGGTTAAGGTCTGGAATGGAAATAAAATCATAGAGTAAAAGAACAGTGGCTTAGCAGGAATTTTGAGTTTTTACCATTAGATGTGGGCCCCATAGGGATACAGGGTCCAGTGAAAAGTCACCTAAAGATATGCTTGCATCTTCTCTGTGTGAAAACTTCACTTAAAATTCTGTTTCCTTTGCCACAGAAATGAAAAACTTACAGCTGGTCTGAGTTTTTGCTTTATCTAAGTTGATCTTTAACCCAACCTTCAGTGCTGCTAAAATACCCACAAATCCTAAGGAACTTTTAAGAAACCTGTATGAAAGTTCACTTACTGAGCCTTTGCTGTCTTCACTCTTGATGGATATATTAACTGAACATTGCATTTTAAGTTTTCTCTGTATTTGGAAGCCTATGTCTCTATTTGTTCTGAACATGTAGTAGTATTTTTGATGAGATACTGGTTTCTAGTCTGCTCATTCTTTTGTAGGAATTATTAAAATAGTGTCTTTGTTTTTAGTACGATCTAAAATTTTATGGGAAAGTATTAAGATTTTTTTATAGCCCGTTTTAGTATGAAGGCTTATCTTTCTTTAGTGCTATGAAATAATCCTCTAGAATTTCTTTATTTTCTTCTATCCATTCTCTTTCTTTTATGGAATCTGTAAGATTAATGTTGAACTCCCTGAATTAATCTCCTATAAAATTCTCATATTTTCTATCTCTTTGCCCTTTTGATCTATGTTTTGAGAGCTTTCTTTAGCTTTTCTTCTAGCTGCCTGCTGACCTTTTAAATTTTAAATACCATACTTTTACTCTCTTCAGATTCTTTCTGATTATATGCTGGCTTCTTCTTCTTAATATCTCATCCTTGGTTTCTGAAAATATTTTCTCAATCTTCCCTTGGAATATTAATTACACTATATTCCCTTTCCCTCTTTCTCCCTCTTTCTCTCCCTTTCTCTTTCTTCTTCAGTTGGAATTAGTTTTCCATTTTGTTTTTCTTGTTTTTTTATCTTGCCTGCTCTTGGTTCTTCTCATACACTAACGGCCCCTCCTTGCCACTAATATTTTCAAAAGAGAAAAGGTAGGATTTACTCTCTGTGTATACACATATACACTCTGTATATAGGTTTCACAGTCATTTTATTCCTTGATTTGACTGGAAACTCTGTATATATGACTTGAGTTGGGGCAAGAGAACCATTATTAGGCTTTGCCATCAGATGTGGGTCCCAAAGGCTAGAATAAGTAGAATCTTCCTTTGGGGTGCCAATATTTGCATTAGAATCATTAGAGTTCCTCAGGTGATTTTCTGCATTTCTTTAAAGTTGGGCCCTTCATTGTTTGCCTGGTGGTAGATGGCTGATGAGGGAATGCTGAGAAGTGGGAGAGCTTTCTCCTTCAGTGTTTTTCCTGATGTCTATACATGGTCCCTACTCTGAGTCTGGGCTAGGTGATTACTCAATACTCATATTTCCTGTCCATTATATTGTTATTTATCTATTAATGCATCTCTGTCCTGTATTTGCCTATGAGCTCTTGAAAAGCAAGTGCCATAAGAAATTCATCACTCATCTATTTTTTCTGTCCCTGTAGTGTTAGAAAGAAGGAAGCTCTGTGATATTAAAATGATTTTTTATGTTGTTCAGATAGGAATTTTACCATATCAATTAATATTTACTAAGACTCTCTAACTAGCTTTTGTTGCCTTATTTTTATTGCACTATATTTTCAATTTTCAGAATTTGGTCTTAGATAAAACAAGTATTTCTTACTGTTATATATATCTTTACTGTATATGATTTTGTCAAGTGAGTCAATTTTATGTTCCTCCTTTAATGGCATTATGTTGTGATAACCTTTTGAGGAAATCATATAAAATAATCATTTTTTTCTCAGTTTTTTTCTTTTTTCCACAACAAAGGAAAATAAGTGTAAATTATCTTTATAATATAAAGACCTAGACATTGGAGTCCATTGAATCCTCTAGGGAACTTATTCTTGTCTTTCTGTGTATGCACAGGGCTTCACTGGCCAGATCGATTCCCTTTCAAAGTAAGACTTACTGTTCCCCAATTCAGAAGAACCTATGTACTCACCCCTATGTCCATAGCAGTTCTATTTCCAGCTAAATGTTGGAAACAGTCTAAGTGCACATCAGGGGATGAATGGATCAAAAAACTTTGGTACCTTTATACAAAGGAATACTACACAACAGAAAGAAAAAAAAAAAAAACTCCTACCTTTTGCAACAACATGGATGGAACTGGGGAGTATTATACTTAGTGAAATAAGCCAGTCAGTGAAAGACAAATACTATATGATCTCACCCAATACAGGAGACTACTGAACAAAACTAACAAAAAAGCAAAAAAGAACCAGAAGCATGGAAACAAGGAATAGACTTTCAGGGTGCAGAGGGGAGGGGGGAAGGGGAGAAAGGCAAAGAAGAGGAACAGTTTAGTCAAGGAACTAGTAGAATGACCCACGGACATGGACAACATGTGGGGTTGACTGTGGGAGGGGAAATGGGGAGGACAGGGCAAAAGAAAGGAGTGGAGGAAAAATGGGATAAATGTAATATAACAATAATAAAAAAATTCCTTGACAGAGAAAAAAAAAGACTTACTGCTCAGATGGGATGGGTGAGGAGGGGCAGTGAGGAGGATGCCTCTGATGTCACTTTTTTTTTTTTTTTTTAAGATTTTTTATTTCATTATTTTTAGAAAGAGGGGAAGGGAAAGAGGCAGAGAGGGAGAGAGAGGTTTCAATGTATGGTTGCTTTTCACCTGCCTCCAGCCACAGAGCTGACTGGAGACCTGGTTTGCAACCTGGTTATGTGCCCTGGCTGGGGAAGCGAACCTGCAACCTTTGGGTTCGCAGGCTGGCGCCTTAACCACTGTGCTACCAGCCAGGGCTGATGGTCAGTTTTTGAGGACCTGCCTGGGCTGCAGAAAGCTGCCTTGCTCTGCCTGAGTTCAAGTATTCCTTGAACAGCCCATGTCTCTTGACCCAGTAAGACAGAGGTAGAAAGGGCCCCTTCCTGTCTGCCTGTCATGGTGATCTACGGCAGTACTTGCTCCGTACAGGAGCTGCACTGGTCAAGGTTTTGTGGCAGCTACTTTGTAGTTTAGCTTCTTCCTCTGCCTGGTGCTGCTTTCTCCCCCTTACTTTTGTAGATGTTAATCCCTCCCAAACCATCTTCACTTCAAACTTTATTTCAGCACCTGCTTTGGAGAATCCAACCTGTGATATTTATACTCTGAAGACTACGTTTCCTTTCTATTATAAAATGATGAGGTTAGATGTTATTTTTTATTCTATAAATTTATCATTCTAATCATAACCAAATTTTCATGTATTTTAGGTTAAAAAATATCAAGATGTAGTTATGTGTTTTGTAACATGTTTTGTGACATGATGAACTCCTTTGTCCCTTGTCCCATTAGCACTAACTAACCCCCATGTTCAAGATCTACCTAAGTTTAGGCTTTGCTTCCTAATTCTGCTCACGACCATGAGGACTATAAAGGAGAACAGAAAGTTGGCTCCTTTGTTGCTTTCCTACCAAATAGTGAATGCATTCCATGTTTCTGTCAGCCTTCCCTTCACCAGCTGCTATTGCACTCTTTCCAGAACACCTGCTCTATTAGTCTGCCTTGTCTCTAAACTTGGGTCCAGTTAAATAAAGCTAATAGGCTGACTAAATTAGTTGATTCTTTTTCATCATTCTGATTCCTACGAAAGTTTGTCATTTCCTAAAGATAGGAACTTTTTTTTTGCTTCTTTTAACTCTCAAAACTTACACACACACACACACACACACACACACACAGAAATGGTTGCCAAAATTTAATACATAAAGAAGAGCTTGTAAAAGTCTGACAGAAAACCTATATATCTCAAAAGAACTAACAAATTGCAAAGTGCCTGCAAAGGACCGCTTTCCCTCCCCCCGGAGCACCCTGAGCTAGGTTGTGATGGAGACCCTCCTCTGTAATCCATCCCTGTCCTCATGCTTGAGTTCTTGGCACTTATCTAGAATTCAAGAGATAAAGGAAAATCTGCCGTGTGTTATTTTGCTCTCTTTTGTAGCTTGTTTCTGTCTTCTGATTTATGTTGTGTTGTGTATGTTTTTAAATAGAAGCAGAACAAAATATCCCAATTTTTTTTTAATATAAGCCAAGTTTCATGAAAGGCAATTTGTTGTCAAGTTCAACATTTTCTTTGATAAAAATGTTTATATAATTGTGAGATTAAGGATTACAATGCAGCTACAAATACGTAAAATTATTTTTCTGCTTTATATTAAAAGAAAATGCAAATGAATCATTATCAATTTAGTAGCCAATGTCTAGACATTTCTAATAAAAATATAATGGGAGTATAAATAACCCATCATTGTGATAGAGAAGCATTTTAAAAGAGAAACTTTATTTACTATATAAAATTTAGACCTAAACATCCTAATGGATCATAAAATATGTATATAAAATGTATACACTTGTATATGTTGTATAGAAAATGAGTGTTCTATCTGCTGAACCAGAATATTTTGATTCTGAACCACTTCACTTCCAATTTTTTTCTGTTCTACTAACACTCAAGTTTACCTTTTCTTCCATGAAATGTAATATTCCCCAATGGCAAGGAAAATGCTAACTTGTTAGTTCCAGTAAAAGTGTACTCAACAATACCAGTTTTTTCTTCATAATAGCATATCTTCTTTTTTTATGTCATCCACAAAGAATCATCACTGGGAATCTGAGACCATTGATAAAATAAGAAAACATAAAGGAGTCCATCTAAAAATCACAGCAAAGAGGGAAAACTAAAGGGATCTTGGCAACATAGCTAGGTAGATTCCTGCAGATAGTCGCTTTTGAAGTTTTAGTTTAAGGAAGTTGGAGGCCTAGGATACCTTAAATTTTTATGTGTTTCTATTACCAAAATAACACTTCCATGAGGTAGCAAATTCTATAACAAATCCTAAATGCTAGTAAACTAGCTGTCTTCATTGGCACCATTAGAAATGGGTCAGCTATCCATTCCCTGGGAAGGCTACGGTGAAGGTCTATAAAGGAATATTTTAACACATCCCCAAATATGTGAACCCTGAGCACTGGGATGAAGGGTGGCTTAGGGGCTTCACGGGGCTGTACTCAAGGAAATGGAGTTTAATTGGTTAGACATGTACTTGAGGAGGCTGATCCATTTACATTTGGTTACATCCTCAACAATTCAGACAACTACGACTAATGAAAATAGCGATACAAAGTTTTAGAACCAAGGAGAAATGTTCAAATTTTCTTCTTTTACTTTCATGATATCACTACAAATAAAACACTATTTATTTACTTATAAAGTTAGATATAACTTACTGAATCATAAAGACTTAAATTGAACATGGGAAATTCTTCCTTTCTGGTAGATGTTCACTAGATATTTACTGAGCACTGAGTTAAACATACATAAGTTGCAGTCTCCTCCTCCCTTTTAGAACAAAAAATCTAACTGGGCTTGAAACAGGATACAAAAGATAACAGTTTGGACTCCAAAAATTGTTTTTGTTTTTTCCTTGTATGGCTTCTGCTCTTAGACATTGTTGTTTAATTCTATTCACCCTAAATTTCTTGAGTTCCTGACTTGGGTTACTTAGAGATCTGACAGCATTAGTGTGAAAACATATCAGGCTGCTATTGTCTTCTGCTTTCAGAAAAAGGAGTTCACAGGACATCATTTCTGCTGAGAGAGATGTTTTCTGCCTTTCAGACTTTAATGTGCTAACAAATCACTGAGGATCTTTGTAAAATGTATATGATAATTCACTTAGTTGGAGTGGAGCTCAACGTCTACATTCTGATGCACCCCTCAGATGCCAGCACTGCTTCAGTGCCATTTTGCATAGCAGGGCCCTTGAGCTTTCTCTCTCCTGTCATAGTGAACCCGTATTTTCAGATGAAAGCATAGTGATAAAATTTTAATCCCATCACTGATTTCTCCAGTCAGGCCAGTAAGTTGTATTATTGCACATGAAAGTTGTATGATTGGGAATGCAGGCTGGTGCAGCCACTGTGGAAAACAGTATGGGGTTCCCTCAAAAAACTGAAAATGGAACTGCCTTTTAGATCCAGCAATTCCACTACTAGGACTATACCCAAAGAATCCTGAAACACCAATTCTTAAGAACCTATGTACCCCTATGTTCATAGCAGCACTATTTACAATAGCCAAGTGCTGGAAACAACCTAAGTGTCCATCAGTGGATGATTGGATCAAAAAACTTTGGTACATTTACACAATGAATACTATACAGCAGAAAGAAAGAAGGAACTCCTACCCTTTGCAACAACATGGATGGAACTGGAGAATATTATGCTTAGTGAAATAAGCCAATCAGTGAAGGACAAATATCATATGATATCACCCATTACAGGACAATAATGAACAAAACTAACAACAAGCAAAACAGAACCAAATATATGAATACAGTGAATAGGCCTTCAGTGGTCAGGGGGAAGGGGTTTGAGGGGAGGGGGGAGGAAGAGGCAAGGAAGGGGAGCAGTTTAGACAAGAACCTAGTATAAAGGAACCATGGACATGGACAACAGGTGGGATTGACTTTGAGGGGAATGGATGGATGGGGAGGGGAACAGAGAGGAGCAAAAAGGGGATGGATGTAATACAACAACAATAAAATTAAATTTAAAAAAGTTGTATGATTGATTTATAACTTGTATGAGCAACTTAAATTTACTTTCAAATGTTCTTTTTTTTTTTTTTAAATATCTGAAGCCCTAATTGTTTCCAATTTAGTTTTCTGTAAAAGGCAAATAGTTTCTTGTGCTTATATTTTAAAAAGTATGCTTTTGTGAAATTTAAGGGCCTAGACACTTTCAATAAGGTCTTTAAGACATGGTTATTGATTGAGAACAATAACTTTCAGTATGAGAAACATTATGAATTAAAAAATTAGTTTTTCTCTCTACTCCAAACTGTTTTACTGGCATCTAACTGGCCTTTAAAAAAGTATTAATGATTTTATATTTACTTATGCTTTTGAATTGTTATACACATTGAAGTTAAAGAGCCCCTGCTTTTTAAGTGAAGAAGGAATTTTTCTACTACTGTTTTTTTTCTTTGTAAAGAGAATTTGACTTGAATAACCCTTGTACCTTGTCTCTGCACCATCATTCATTCCTCTTCAAGGGGAAATGAACATCTTATTTTATTGACGATCTAGGATAAATAACTAGTTGTAAGCCAAGCTGTTGTCTCTTTTCTTCCTTCTTGTTAGCTGGCTTTTTGTTCCTTTATGCTGTGAAATTTAGAAAGTCATGACCCCCTTTCTACCACAGAGATGTGGGTAGATGGAAACTTGTCTAATTTTGGACATCAGAGAGGTCACTCAGCCACAGATATTATTTATGTCCTCCAACCTTGGCTGATTGGTAATAAAGTTGATAACTTAATTGCTGTATGCTGATTACTTTGACTCAATTGGTTCAAACTTGTGTGAAAAGAGAAGACATTTTTTTTTTATCTTGTCATATGTAATATTTTACTATGTGCCTTTCATTTGTATAAGATAGATGATACAAATAAAAAACTTAATATAAGTAAAAATATCACTGTATGACTGAAATAAGAGATATATTCTGGATAGGGAAAGAATTAATGAACAGTTAAGTTGGCACTTAAAGTAGTTTTAATAGTTTTAACAGATCATAATGAAATGTTATAATGTTTCAAAGGAGATTATTACATGAGCAATTATGGAAATATAAAATTAAGATCTAATTAATTTGGGGAGTGAAAGCCAGTTTAGCTAGAAGATCAATTATATGCACAATGTGTGTTTCTGTGTGTGTGTGTGTGTGTGTGTGTGTTAAGGGCAAATTCTTAGGAAAGAACAGTTATACTTAAATTTTGAGGTTCTGTGAAAGTCTGCTAAAACTTTATTTTGAAAAATTGTTGAAGATCTGAATAAGAAAATGACTTGATATGAGCAGTGTTTGGGTAGGCAAAACTTTGGGTAGGCATAAACAAAGTTAGGGATAGAAAAGACTAATTAAATAAGAATTAGAACAGATGAAGAATAATAGGATCTGAGCCAGGGCTATGGAAATGGGAATATAGAGGAAGGAATGTTCCTAAGAGACATCGAAAGAAGGATAATCTTTATTGCTTAGCAATTGAAAGAATGTGGAAGAAATGGGGAAAAATGATGACCATAAATAAATTGTATTCCTAGTGATGGGTGGGACTGTAATGAAATTAAATACAAATGAAATTTTCAAAAGACTATCAAGTTTAATGGAAAAGGTGATCTTAGTTTTAGACATGCTGAGTTTTTATTGCTTTTAAGGCATTTAGGATAACCTGTAGAACAAAAACTGAATTTGAGGTGGTAGTCAATTCACATTTTAGACCTTTGGATTTTGAGAATTATTGGTAATGATGGGTGAAGCTGTGGAGGTCATTATTCACAAATGGAGACAATATTAACAAAATGTTATAAAGAATAGCTGTGGAAAAGGCTTAGGGAATAAATATACTTGAGTGATTGGACTAGAAGAGATACATGAGTATGGACTCTAGATATGAGCTTTGCATACTAATTGATGACATTCGAGGATAGTGTTCATACTAAGAGCTTTCCAAATGTTACTCAAACTTTATAATTTACCAAATATTATAGGTTGGTGGAAAATACCACTTCTTAATATCTCAAACAAAAATGCCAAATTCATGGCTTGACATGCAATGGAGCAGTATATGTGGACATTCAGTTTGTCCCCTGAAAGCAGTAGCTAAACCTATATAAAATTTTGGGGAGTGTGGCTTGAAAACACTGGTAAACATTAAAAGCAGAAACATTTTTTGGCTGACAGATTTTCAGAATTTTCTGTTTTGAGATTATGATGACCTGAGTGATGCTGGCTGATTTTTAAAAACTATAGTCACCACAGGTTACACCAGTAGATTGCTTTTACTGATATCAGGACTGATAAAAAAGGTCGCTGATTGATTGAAGACAGTCTGAAATTGAATCTAGGTCAAACAGGGTTATTGCCAAATCATCCATATATTCTAGAATTTTAAGAATAAGAAACTTTATTTTAAAATTAAAAAATATCAAAATCTACTTTAGTTCCTCTGTATAAAATTTTGTTTCAAACTTAATCTTTTTTTGAGGAATTTAAGTAATGGTGGTTGACTAAAGTCAAATCTTTCCAGACTTCTTTCAGAAACTTTAGAGAGCAAAAGAAAGAACAAATAAACCACCCAAATTTCAGATTTGTGTAAGTATAAAAACAAACTATAGTCTCCATTGGAACTACTTTTAAGATCACCAGAGAGAGCTAAGAAGTACAGAAAACTTAAGTGGAAAAGAGAACTAAAACAATTTAGGAAATTGAACTAAAACAACCCTTGAAAAAGAAAGTCAACTCAGAATGTAAAATACCCAAAAGAGTTTAGAAAGATCAGAGTGGTAACTACAGGAAAGAAACTTAAAAGAGCATGTATATAGAGTGATATCAACATCATGGCTAAATAAGATGTCCCTTGTTAATGTCTTTTCTTGAACAGCAGCAATTTGACTTCCATCTATAGATGAAAAAGTCTTTGTGGAAGCTATGGGATCCAGTTGTGGGGTCAAGGGACCAGGAGTGTCACCTATTCTTGTGTCAGGTAATTGGCAGATGGACATCAGTCGTGGCTGTGGACTCTGCAGTGGCCTTTGAATCAACCCCATTACCTCAGCCATGGTCTAGCTGTCCTTGGAAAGCAGTTTAAATAATCACCCATGGTAGAATGAGCCATTATGGAAGTCTGGGTTTTGAATAGAAAAGTTTCAGCTGTTGGAGCAAAACATATGAGTTTGGACTCATTTGAGAGGTTAAGAGGAACAGTTTGTCTTAACCAGCATCACTCATTCCTCAAGGCAGCACAGCTTAGAGCCAAGAAAATCTTCCCGGACCATTCTTTCTCCTTAGAGGGAAAGTGAAGGTATGTGAATGAGCTCCCAGCTCCCCAAGCTGTGAAGAACACTGACAAAGATACTCCATTCTTTCTTGCCCCATTCAGAGTACTAAATTGTTGACTGCATTAGCAGTGGGTGGAAAGTGGCTGAGAGAGTGGCAGATAGGACCCTGAAAGGGCATGAAAAGGGCGCAAATATTGTAATTATGCTGTTTGAAACAAGTCAAAGGAAAAAAGTACATAATATATATTTTCATTTATATATAATTTCAGGAAATTCAAATTAATCTATAGTGACAGCTGATGAATGGCTACCTGGGGGAGGAAGTGGAGAGGGTTTAGTTATGGGTTTCATTGATATGTGTATTACCTTGATTTTGTACTAATGGTTTCACAAGTGTTATGTCAAAAAAATTCAAACTGAGTACATTTAGTATACCTAGTTTATTGTATTACCATTATATTTTAAGAGCTGTACAATATGTATAATATTTTCTATGAAAGAATTTTATTAAGAGATTTCTCTGTATTTTATTTATATTATAGGATTGTGGAACTTTTTAAAATTTAAACTTCTCTTTAATTCTTAGCAAATTAGAGGTAGAAAGAATTTTACAAACTTACATTATATTGACTAAATTTTAATTTGTTGTTTTATTCATCCATATGTACATTTATACATCCATAAATGTACATATACATTACTATATGTAATATTTAATGATAATTGTTGTATAGTCATATAATTTCAATATATTTATAGCAGATTATTTTATGAAAAAGTATTTTAGTTCATGAAGAAATATTTCTTTAAAATAAATGAACAACTAGGTTACTGCTTTCCTGAAGAAAAATTTGGAAGGATTCTGGCCACCTTATTTATTTTCCACCAAAGAGACAGCAGCCAGTTTTAATTCACCAGAAAAAGATTCCTCACAATTAAAGATTCTTAAAGCCCTGGGAACAGAAAAGAGAATTTTCAAAAGAAAACTATTTTTAACATTTGAAGACATTTTATTCAGTATTGTTGTTTCATAAATTTATTTTGTACATAACCTGCACCAATGTATATTTTAGCATCAGCATCTCTTTATGAACAAGAAAATGGTTTTTCCCATTTTAAGGGATTTTAGAGCAAATTATATTTATATATATCTTTTAAACCCTGTCTGTTTCCTTTTCTTCCCATTCCCTCCTTCTTCCCCACCCTTCCTCTTTCTTCCCTTTCTTCTTTCCTTCCTTCTTTTCTCTCCCCTATTTTTTGTTTCTTCTCTTTCTTTATTTTCCTTTCATTGAGTATAAGACCACAAAATAGTCCTTGTGTGTATGGAAAGGGGAAGCTGCACAAAGACTACAGTATTGCATAGTTTGTGATTTTTAAGCGGAAAATAGCTGCACTACATTGATGCTGGTAAACAATGCAAATACAAATGCTGCAGCCACACAATGCAGATAAGCTATCCCCCCTGCCTTATTTTGGTTTGTTTTAAGTTTTTTTGAACTGCTTTTTCTGATGAGCATAAAGGTCTTTTTACTTTAAAGCATCCCTAAGGCATAAAAACTCACAAGTGAAATAAAACTTATCACACTAGCGTATAGCTGAGCTCTACATAATGAGTGATAAATATTAGAAAGGAATCTAAGTCATGATGTGAGAAATAATAATGCTTAGTTACCACAGCCCCCACTTATCTGTGGGGAATATGTTCCAAGATTCCTAGTGGATGCCTGAAACTGCATATTGTACCGAACCCTTTTTTTTTTTTTTCCTATGCATACATATCCTCTCACTGAAAATAAGCACTGCACTGCCTTTCTTTTCCACATCCGATTGCCAGGATCGCTGCTCTTGCCTGTTGGGGTTGCTATTAAGTAAAATGAAGGTTATTGGAACAGAAACACTGCCATACTTCTATAGTAGATGTGAGGACTGGGGCAGTGACTACGCAGGTGACCAACCGGCAGATGGCCTAGGCATAGTGGAGATGCTGAGGGAAGGGGTGACTCAGGGCCGTGCACCATGGGGACGGAGTGGGAGAATATGAGATTTTATCATGCTACTCAGAATGGCTTGCAGTTTAAAAGTTATGAATTGTTTAGTTCTGGAAACTTCCATTTAGTCTTTTCAGACCATGGTTGATTGCGAGTCACGGGAACCTTGGAAATTGAAACTGCAGATGGGGATACTCCATACGTCTCTAGAAATTTCTCAATCTGTTTTCTGAGGAGAAGTTGAGATACTGGATTCTTCAGTTAAAAAAAAATAGATAATTGCTAATCTTATCTCCTCTGAGTGGGTCACATAAATAGGATTTTGATGATCAAGATCTGGAGTTTACAAGAGTTCTCATGTCATTAACTGACCTCTCCTCAACCTACTAAATATTGATATATTGAGCTTACACACTGTTCACTGTTCCTATTTTTGCTATGCGAATGTTGTGATCTGCTGCTTTAAACTTTAGGAAACCCCAGAAAGAACGTTGATCCAATATAGCTCTCTGAATTTGGTCAGGGTCCATCTGGCATGATTTGCAAATTGATAGGTTTTCACATATTGGCTATAATACTTGTGAAAGCCAACCTCTAGATGATTTTACAATCTGCAGATGGGAAATCCGATTATTGCCACCTGTTCTTATCTACGGAATAATTCTTAATGAAATATTTCTCTGACTATTGGAAACATTTAAAAACTTTTATTTGAAGGTTATTTGCTTTAATGTACCATTGTTTTTATCCCAAGAGAAATATTCCATTAACAACATACCAATAAGTATTCTCCCATTCATGTTGCTAATGGGATACCACTTAAATATTTCTTTTTAATATAATGGCAGCAGCATATCCTCAGCTTATATAAAACTTGGATAGGAAATCATCCTTCTTAATGTAAACTCCATTTAAAAAATTTCCTAGAACAACCAATAATTTATTCAGGATTACAATTCAATAAATATTGTGATGACATTTGGAGTGTGAAAGTGTAATTTATAGCAAAGTTGCCAATAAGCCTGGTATCAATATAATTCATTTAACATTTTCCTCTATAGACACCAGAGGAAAATATTTCAATCTATTTTTTTTTTTAATGTAGAACATGATAATTAAAAGTAGTATTCAAAAGCTCAGTACGTGAAATAGAGGGGGAAACAGCTTTCTTTGCCCAGAATTTCCCCCACTCACTCCACATCTTACCTCCTAGGCCTCTTGGGGGCACCACTATGATATTCCTAGTGTTCAGTGGAGTGGTAATTTAAAAGTACAGCACAAGATCGCAGTGAAAAGAGATTATTTCACCATGTTGTGTAGCAACAATTAAATGGAGTATATTTTCAAGTTGCCTTTTAGTATCCTTTTGAGTATCAGAAATGTTCTGAAAAATATACAGTTCCTAAGAAGTGCCATAGGGATTAGGTCTTGTGCAGAAGCCTAGGATGGCCGTAGAGACTTAACTGTAATTTGCAGTATCATAGCCTCTGGCAACAAAAAATAGCCGCATTAATGGGGGAAGCAGGTAGCAACGTTGAAATCATCGGGTACCCCACTCCAGCCACTCAGTCTTGGGTAGAGTGCTCTATTTCAGATATTAAAACAATTGATGGACTTAAAATACTTAATTAGACAATACCCAAGTCTATGTTCATCTGCCATATGAGGAATAGAGCTGCTTTAGAATTCTTGATGATTAAAGTTTTCCTTCTGATAATTCACAGTAGTAAAAAAATATCTCAGCTGCTGAGGCCACAGATTGAAAGCCTTTAATTTTGCAATCATTAAATCATTTACAACTAAGTTAGTAAAAAAAAAATTCCAGTAACAAAAGCCTGTGAGGAGGGTACTATAACTTTTCCTTTATTCATCTCATATATTTATTTTCTTAAATTCCCATTTCTGTTTGTGGCCTGGATCATATTTTGATTCCATTTTTGCTTTTAGATTGTGAACTAAGGTAATTAATAAATTAAAAAGCAGTTACCATTTTGATGTAATTGGAATATTTAAAATTTCTTGCACTTGGGGATCCCAGTGCAAAGGATTCCTTTATTCCTAGCTAACAGAATGCATGCTCCCTCTTTTATTTTTTGCTCCTACAGGGAACAGAGAAACAGATAAACTAGGAGAATGCTGGGTGCCTCCTATTCCCCGTCACACATTTGCTTGTATCAGTCCTGTCCTGAGAGCTGTAAACTGTGCCAGACATGCAAACGAGACAAGGCAGGCTTACGAAGATCTTGATTTCTGCCGGGGTCCTCTTCCACAGCAGTGTCTCAGACCAATTGGCATCCAAAACACACCTGATAATATTGTAGTTATATTACTGCTTGTGACTATTTAGGCAGCTGAAAACTATGCCCTTGGGGGAACATAATGAACATTGTAATAAGTCACCTGCAGTTCTAGTCGATTAGGTTTCCTGAAATCTTCCTGTACTGTTGTCTCTATTGTGAATCACATATAACTTGGCCACAAAGGTATGGAGTGCAGTTCCAGATCTCGGGACAAGTGCTGAACAAAACTGCAGGGATCCTGGTTATGAATCACAAAAATAAATTCTTGCCCAAGGATAGTGCTCCTTGTGAGGTAAGACATGCTGTTAAATAATGTTAAGACTATGAGGTGATTAATGGGGAAGATCTATTTTGTACGTAGGATTTCATTTTGTTTGTTGATTTGTAAGGATTATAGTTTTAATATTATTCTATACTAAAATATTTTTAGGTAACAATTTAAAAGATTATTTATATGATGACTATAATTTTTAAGACTGGTATATTATCAAAACTTTAAATTTAAAAAATGAACTCCATCTCTATAACAATTTAAAAAATAAACAAGGTACATACTTACTAAGAATATTTACTTACTAAGAATATTTTCTAAGATATTTATATTGGTACATATCAACACAGAAAAAATACTATAATAAAAAATGGTCATAAAATTTCCTATAAATTCATTTACTCATATTAATTCAGTAAATATATGATGGATGTGGTATTAAAAATTGAGACAAAATATTGATAAATTTGTAGTGAATGTTGGAGAAAAACACAATGACTAATATGGCAGTCAAATCTATTTTTTAACTGAAAAAAGTTCTTTCATGAATATAGGAAAGCAACTGACTATTTTATCCCTTCATAGTCTTAAGATGTGAGTTATTTTTATATAAATTTAAATTGCTCATATCATTATTTACAATCGCCAAGCTATGGAAGCAGCCCAAGTGTCCATCAGTAGATAAATGGATAAAACAACTGTGGAACATTTACGCAATAGACTACTACTTGGCTGTAAAAAAGAAGAAAATTTTACCTTGTGTGACAGTGTGGATGGACCTGGCGAACATGCTAAATGAAATAAACAAGTCAGAGAAAGACAAACACTCAATTTCACTCATATGTGGAATCTAATGGAAATACTAAACCAACAAGCAAAACAGAGACAGATTCATAGGTAGAGAGCAAAATGACAGAGGTTAGGGGATAGCGGGATCAAGCAAAAAGGAAAAAGGACATGGACATAGACAACAGTGTGGGAATTGCTGGGGGTAGGGAGGAGATGTAAGGGGGCTAAATGGTAATGGAAAAAAGACAATAAAATTTTTTTGAATTCTCATATCTTTGAGTAAAAATTTTAGTAATGATTCGGACTAAATATACTACAAGGAAAAAATAAAGTAGTGCCAGTGGTGATAGCACACTCTGGCCTTCAATCTTGAAGGGATGTTATACTGCTATATAATGTTAGGAGTAGATTTGAAAGACTATTAGACTGAAGAGGCCCAATCGAACTTGTCTAGTCTGCTAGAGGGGTGGTGAATAGAGGCGGACAGATAACCTTATACACTTTCACAACCCCACCGTGTTTTATTTATATTCTTTAAAATAACTATCACAGTCTTTGAATTCTACTCAAATCAGAGGTCCTTTTCATAGAAACATAAAATTTAAAAACTGGCAAAGTGGTCTTGGAGACTAGTGAATTTTGTTAAAGCAAAATTGCACTGGACAAGTGAAACAGGGAATGATGACTTTATTCAAGACTATTGTAGTAGAGGAGAGAGACCAAGGGTAGTCTAAATTCAAATGCATGAAAATAAAGGGCAGAAGAATTTTAGTGTTTGGTAACTGGCTTTACTCAAAGGAAAAAGAGACTTTCTCAAGTCTTTGTGACAGGAGGAATTTTTAGAGCTCAGAACAAGGCACCCATCAATTTAGGCTTCTACTTTTGCATAGAGATGGAGAGATAGGGGTGCTGTTTTCCTTTCTTTTAAAAGAAAGACACTCCTGGGCTATAAAATGGCAATCAATACACTTAAAAAATATTTACATCTCAAAGGGGAAGAGATGTAATTTATAATTACAAATTTTCTAAAGTAAATGCTCTAAGAAAAGGAAGGAGGAGACCTCTGAGGCTAATCTGGATTCTCTAGCACTGGGGGGAGAAGCAATTGAAGGGGATTAGAGGCTAGCGGAAGCCTTTAAAGTTTGTTTAAACTGAGGGAAAATTTAAGACCATCTTGGTAACTTCCTCAACTTTAAAGGTGAAAATAAGAACCAAAGGTGGGGAGGGGTGGGAAATATCTCAGTCACATTGCTGGGACAACTGAGGTATAAAAGGAGACTAAACCCAAAGCCTCTAGTATAGTACTAGTGGGACTCAATTAGAAAGAATATATGCACCCTTATGGTCATACCAGCATTATTTAAAATAACTAAGATCTGGAAGGAACCCAAGTGCTTACTCATCAATAGATTAGTGTATAAAAGAGCTGTGTACATGTACACAATTGAATACTATGCAGCCATAAAAAAGAAGGAAATTTGACCTTTTGCGGTGGCATGGATGGACCTAGAGATTATTATACTAAGTGAAATAAGTCAATTGGTGAAAGACAAATACCACATAATCTCATTTATATGTGGAATATATGAACAAAATAATCTGATAAATGAAATAGAAACAGAGGCATAGACACATGGAACAGACTGAGCTGTGAGAAAGGAGTGGGGAGAAGGGACTGGATGAAATAAGGTGAAGGGATTAGCCAAAGGACATATATCATAACCCATAGACACAGTCAACAGTATGGTGATGGCCAGAGGGATGAGGAAGGGGTGATGGTGAAGGGGAAGTGGGCAAAAGAGGGAGGAATGAGGACACTTGTAATTATGTAGATAATAAAAATAAAGTTAAAAATACAGTACTATAAAGCTCATAAAGAGGAAAAATCCTGTAGTTTTACCATGTCTGGGAAGCACTTCATCTGCTCTTCTATTCTAAATGATAGCTTTGCTAAACAGAGTAACCTAGGCTGTAGGTCCTTGTGAAAACATCACTTTGAATACTTATTGCCAGTTCCTTCTACTTTGTAAAATTTCTTTGGAGAAATCAGCTGACAGTCTTATGGAAACTCTCCTGCACTTAACTCTCTGTTTTTCTCTTGCTGCTTTTAAGATTCTCTCTTTATGTTTAACCTTTGACATTTCAATTATGATGTGTTTTAGTGTTGTCTTATTTGAGTCCATCTTGTTTGGAACTCTCTGTGCTTCCTGGACTTGTATATTTATTTCCTTCACCAAATTAGGGGAATTTTCTTTCATTTTTTTTTTGAAATAAGTTTTCAATTTCTTGCTTTTCCTCTTCTCCTGGCACATCTATGACTTGGATGTCAGTGTGTTTAAAGATGTCCCAGAGGTTCCTTAGTCTATCCTCATTTTTTTGAATTCTTTTTTCTTCTTGCCATACCAATTGAATGCTTTTTCCTTCCTTGTGTTCTAACTCATTGATTTGATTCTTGGCTTCATTCCCTTCATTGTTGATTCTCTATAGATTTTTGTTTATCTCACTTAATGCAACCTTCACTTCTGCTTGAGTCTTTGGTCATCACCAAGCCATAATTGTATGAAATGCTAAAGAGAAGAAGAAAGAAGAAAGGAAAGGAAGAGGAAGAGGAAGAAGAAGAAGAAGAAGAAGAAGAAGAAGAAGAAGGAGAAAACAACATTAAAATAGCAGTAACTTCACAATTATTAATAATGGAATCCAAATAACTAAGCAAACAAGCAGAGTAGGAACAGAATTGTAGATATGGAGATCATTTGGAGGGTTATCAGTTGGGGTAAAAAGGGAAGAATGGGGTAAAAGGTCTTACAGGGATTAAGAAGCACAAATTGGTAGGTATAAAATAGACAAAGGGATGTTAAGAACAGTACAGGAAATGGAGTAGCCAAAGAATTTATATGTATGACCCATTGACATGAACTAAGGGGGGATTGTTGGAGGGAATGGGGAGGACTGGGTGAAAGGGGGCAAAGGAGGAAAATTGGGACAACTATAATAGCATAATAAATAAAATATGTTTTAAAAAAGAAAAGGAAAATTAATTGCATGTTAAAACTATGAAATCAGAATGGAAAGATATCTTGAATATTCTTCTAATATAGCAAGGTCATACCTATACAATTCTAAAGACAAGAGTTTCTGCCCTTTACAAAATAATTGACAGTAAATTTAACCTTGATTATTTCATGCTGAAGATAAACCCTTTCTTTTTCAATCTTAACAAAAATAGAAAATATTCAATGAGCAGTAGTTAGATAATTTTAGATTTAAAATAAACCATTAAATCCCTTAGGTTACTGAATAGATAAAATAGGTCAAGTCTCTAAATTTACACAATGAATTATGAACAGAGAGATTATTGAAAGCAGGTGTGCTACTTTATGAATGTAATTTTTAAGTGATCTCTTGGAGCCTTTCTGATGAATGAATTGAGTCAGGCAATATTTAGCAGCTGAGAAGCAAGACCAAAAAACAAAAAAACAAAAAAACAAAAAAACAAAAAAAAACCAACTCTTGAATTTATCCTAGGTGAAACAAAAAAATTCATTATTATGTAAAACAAAACTGCCCGGTATATAAAATATACCACTCCCCTTAGCTAACACAATCCATTAATCAGTAAAGTAGCTGATTTTAGCTGATTTGAGTATTTAAGTAGCAAGATAGCAGGAGACTCCTTTTCAGCATTTGGTTGTAGCTGAAAATTAAAAAATAAAAAGTATACTAGATGGTTTTTGAGGACTTGCTTTTAATAATTGTATAGTAACAACACTTTAAGAAATGCCTTTGAAACTGATTTGCATAGCAATGGCCTATATGCACTATGGGCTCTATCTGATGAATGTTCTATGACTCAATTTTAGTAGAAAAAACAACTAGTTTGAGATTATTCCATGTTCTTGGATCAACTTTATGATAAAAATGAGCAAATAATATTTTAAAAGAGCATAAAATATTTATATTTAACTTTTATGTTCTCAGTAAAGACTAAATAAAATGGTTTATGAGGGCATTGAGGTATTGTCTTCCTATGGACAGGCAGTCTGAGCAATTGAAAGATTCCTTGGATCATCCTCTTCAAGATTCCACCTTAAAGCCGTAGAGATCAACCAAACAAGCATTATTCTTTCATCCTTGTCTTTATTTGAAAACTGTTAGGTAAACTTTCAAAGACCAAGATAAGCTGCTTCTTTGCCCAACTACCTTGTACCTAAAGAATTAAACAGAGAGCCAATGCACATGAAAAAGCCTGAAAATTCATGAATTGCTCATAACTAAAACCAAGATATCACTATTGCAGTAGAATCTTGAGAGTGTGTTAAAAACATTCTAAGGCATTTTGAGAAATTCTTCGACTTACATGGAATAGGCTTGCTTATGTTGCAGAAAAAAAGTGTGAACATTAATGCTTTCAGAGAACAAAGATTTCTCACTCCTGAAAAGTCTCATAAAGGTTGGCTAGCCCTTCTCTATCCTGCAGCCAGGCCATCTGGAAACCATGGCCTCCAAAGTCACCATAGTTGTAAGACTTTCAAGAGGTTTTCAATCTCCAGGCCTGGAAATTGTTTACTTTACTCCTGCCATCATCCCATTGGCCAGAACTCAATCCCTGGCTCAACCTTCTTGGGAAGGAAATGGGCAAATACGGTTTTTCGACATGCTCCGTTTCCAAACTATGTCACAAATCACTATTCATTAAACACTTTGTCCATTTGTGTGAACATGTTCAATACCTTGACTTGAAATACAGTGTTTTACAGTACTTACAATATGTGTGTATATTCTGTGTATTAAAAATATAATTTATTGAGAGTTTGGTTTCTTGTCCAGCACTGCAACCAGACTATTTTACTAAATCAGGCTTCTTTCTCTTAAATGTCAGGTTTCTCTTAAATGTTGCAAATACTCAGTTGCATTTAATTCATGGCTGAACTGAAAGATGAATACTATAAGAATCAATTTCCTGGGTTATTACTTAAAAAATAATTAATATCTACATACCAAATATGCAGCTAGTAAGAATGACATGCTCTTATGATAACTCTAAAAGTGGTCCATTCTGATGTTATTTTGAGAAGAGCTCCATTTTTCACACAAAAATAATTTCCAGTTATAGGCTCTAGTGATTAACTTCCAAATATGTAATTTCTGTATATGTGAAATATGTCTCTCAAAAATATGATGATTGCCTTCTGGAACTAAAGTGTGATTCTCACATTTAAAAGTCATTCTTTAGGGTCAGATTACTCACTTACATAATTTGTAAGTAATTTATTTCTTTCCTTCATATCTAGTTCTAGGAATAACTCATTATAAGGCTTGTATAGTTAGTACAAGTCCAAAATCTCCTTTTTTAAAAAAAAAAAAAAAAGATTTTATTTACTATTTTTCAGAGAGAGGGGATGGGAGGGAGGCAGAGAGGGAGAGAAACATCAATGTATGGTTGTCTTTTACCTGCTTCCAGCCACAGACCTGGTTGGAGACCTGGCTTGCAACCTGGTATGTGCCCTAACTGGGAATCGAATCAGTGACCTTTGGGTTCTCACTGAGCCACCACTGAGCCACCAGCCAGGGTAGCAAAATCTCTTATTCAGTATCTTTGGGGGCAGATGTGGTCAGGAATTCAGAATTTTGGGGAGGGGGTCTATACATATAGAGAATATTTCCTATCCACTGTTTTGCCTTTTACTTATATACCAAACTCTGGGTGGTTGAGGTAAGTGTATTTTTATTCTTCGGTGAATAAGCAGGCACGGATACATTTTATGCTGATTTGGGAATAAATTTATAGATAGAATGAAACCATCATATTGCAGATTGTTTTGGGAAAATACCTTAAGTTGCTGTCTTATGTTGTTTCTGTTATTTTTGCTGTGTCACACAATGCAATGCAAATGCAGCATGAGATTCTATTTAATTATCCTTCTAACTGAAGCCGCATGAAATGTGCAGTGGCTTAATGATAATAAAAGTTCTAAATGGCATTCTTTTGGGATTTGGGGTCAGTAGGTGGACCTAAAATACAGCACATGGGCTTAATTATTAAGCTAAATAATGTCCAAAGTGCATGCTGTCATTTCTTAGATCCTTAGTCCTGTGGCTGGGAGAATGTCTCCCTCCTCATTTTCCTGCTTCTTCATGGATGCATGCTTTGACAGGCTGCATGGGAATCGCCAACGCAGCAGATGGGAGATGCACAGTTCCCTCAAGCATAAAACAACCTTTCTGTATTTGTTGTCAGGACTTCAAATTGCACAATGCTCTATCTGATTATTTTCAAACGCTGGCTTTACTGTAGGAAGTCAAATGGAACCATTGGCATATAAAAATTTGAGAGCACCAGATGAATAAAAGGGGCAAGATCTTGGGTTGAAAGTAAACCTCATGTGAAAGTCAGTTATGTTGTCTTTTTTTTTTTTAATTTTTTTTTTTTTTTTAATCGTTGACAGTATGTTTTTCATGACCTCTAATAATATTAGGCAGTGCTTACAGTGCGCCTATGTCGTAAACCGAAAAACAAACAAACAAAATAAGTTCAAATATGAAGGCTTTATTTTTCTTTTCCTAAGTACACGGAAGTGCAAATATTTACCTTGTAATCTTAAGAGTTCATGTGATTCATGGAGATAACAACAGGAAGTCATTAAAACTGATATAAAACCATAGTATTCAAATTGATAATGTACTTATTACAGTAATTTGTACACAAATTTGTTAGGTGTTATTTCTTAACAGATAACTGAGATATTGGCAGGACTAGGTGTGTGGCTATTTGATGAGTTTGGGATTCAAAGGAAGCAGGCCACGGAGCATTGAAAGAAAGATATGTAAATCTATTGGGTTTAAATAGATCACTGAATTTAAAATGTCTACCTTGCTCTCAAACTCAAGCTTTTAACTTCTCATCCTCTCAAAGTACTTTGAAATGGAATCATGTGTTAAACATGCAGAGCAATTAGAAATTTGGTTCCAGCAAAGAAGTTATTTCCAGGGGAAAAGAAATTTGTGAAGAAGATGTTTCGAAATGAGGGGAACAGCATGTAATGGGCATGGGAGAAGTGAGCAGTTGAGTTCTCATTACCACATGAATTTTAATCCTAGCCTGATAGCCCTCATCCAAGTGCAAAGCCACACTCCATCAAAGGACTTACTTTTCTGAGTCATCACCCTCTTACTGTAGCATTTAGGAATTACCACAGTTAAACACATTCCTTTATGAGTCTTTATTGGGTTCTTCACATTACCAGAACTAGTTTCAAACTTTTAAAATTTCACAAGGGATGTGATGGAAGAAAAGATTTTCAGTTTAATTGATCATATGGGTTTCACAGATACGGTTTTGATTGCTAATGGGGATAGTCCATAAACCATTTGGTGGATGGTTATTAGGTAGGTGTGTTAGAAGATCTAAGAAGATATAGAAAGAATAACTCTCTAAGTCTTTTTTAAAAAATTGGATAAATTTGACATGTAACATTGTGTAAATTTAACTTGTACATCATGTTGCTTGATATGTTTATGTATTGTAATATGGTTTCCACTATAATGATACCTATCATATTACATACTTTTAGTACAATATTATTGTCTGTGTTCAATAAATTATACAGTAAATCTCTAGTTATTTTATCACTCACTACAAGTTTGTACCGTTAAGCACCATCAGTATTATGCCCCCATACCCAACCCTAATAACCACTCTTTTATTCTTTTTTATGCTTGATTCAAAAAATTTTTTATTTTTAAGTAATGCCAAAAAGCACTTGTCTTTTTCAATGTCAAGGTCCATCCATGTTGTTGCAAATGGCAGGATATCCTCATTTCTCATGGCTGAATTATACATTTATATGATATAACATCCATTCATTTGTTGATGACCATTTAGATTATTTCTATATTTTAGCTATTCTGAATAGTGCTGTAATAAACATGAGTATGCATATCTTGTTAAATTCTTGTTTTCATTTCCTTTGTGTATATTCCCAGAAGTGGAATTGATGGGTTGGATGGTAGATCTGTTTGTTTTTGTTTAAGGATCTTCCCTATTGTTTTTCATAGTGATTGGGCTAATTTACATTCTTATCAACAGAGTATAAGGGTTTCCATTTGACCACATCCTTACCACTACCTGTTGTCTCTTATCTTCTTGTGGGTAGTAGCTATTCTAACAGGTGTGAGTTGAGGTGTCATTGTGATCTTTATTTGCATTTCCTTCTGATTAGTGATGAGCATCTTCTTGTGTGAATATTCACCATTTTGGTGTCTTCTTTGGAAAAATTTCTATTTAATTCTACCCATTTTACTCATATTATTTATTCTATTTTTATTAATTTGTTCTTTATATATTTCAGATATTTGCCCCTTATTTGATACTTGGTTTAAAAAATGTTTTCTCCCATTCTTTAGTCTGCCTTTTCATTTTGTTAATAGTTTCTTTTGCTGTGAAGAAGCTTTTAAGTTTGATGTAGTTTGATTTGTTAAATTTTGTTTTCATTTGCATTTTTGGTATCTTTCCAAAAAGTCATTGCCAAGGCCACTATTGATGAGCTTCTTTCCTATGTTTTCTCCTAGGAATTTTATGACATCAGGTCTTATATTGAAATCTTTAGTGCATTTCAAGTTTTTTTAAAGTTATTTTTATAAGTTATATAAGAGAGTCCAGTTATATTGTTCTGCATGTGATTCTCCAGTTTTCCCAGTACCATTTTGTTAAGAGACTATCTTTCCTCATTGGATGTTCTTGGCACCCTTCTTGAATTTTAGTTGACTGTATGTGCCAGGATTTGATTCTGGGCTCTCTGTTATGTTCCAACAGTCTAAGTGTTTATTTGTTGTGCCAGTACCATACTGTTTTATTACTATAGCTTTATAGTATATTTTGAAATTAAAAAGTGTTATACCTACAATTTGGTTCATTATTTCCAACATTGCTTTGGTTATTAAAGTTTTTTTTTATAATTTCACACAAATTTTAAGATGTTTTTTCCATTTTTGTGAAGAATGCCTTTGGTATTCTGATGGGGATTGCAATAAATCTTAGGTTGCTTTGAGTAGTATAGCCACTATAACAATAATAACTCTTTTGACCCATGACCATAGAATGCCTATTTGTTTGTGTCTTCTACAATCTCCACAAAAGTCTTATATTTTTCATTGTATAGATCTTTCACTTCCTTGATTAAATTTATTTCTACATATTTTATTATTTTTTGATGGTATTGTGAATTGGGCGATTTTTAAAATTGCTTTTGTGCTGCTTTATCATTGTGATTTTTTTATTTTGTAACCTGTCACTTTAATGAAATCATTGATTTTAGTAATAATGCTGAGTGTTTTTGGAAAAGATTACCATTGTATTCAGTAGACTGAGTAAAAAATAATTGTCCTCACCAATGTGGGTGGGCATCATTCAATTTGTTGAATGATTCTTGAATAGAAAAAGGGTAAATTCTGTTTCTCTCATCTTGAGCCGAAGTGTCCATCTATCTTCCCTTGCCCTTAAGGGTGCCGGTTCTTGGGCTTTCAGACTCTGGGACTTATACCAGTGACTTCCCCCTCCATGTCTCAGGCTTTAGCCTGGGGCTGGGAGTTAAACCTGGCTCCCCTGATTCTCAGATTATACCACCAGATTCCCTGCTTCTCCACAGGCAGGTAGCAGACTGTGGGACTTTTCTGCCTCCAAAACAACATGGGCAAATTCCTCCAATAGGTCTCTCCTTTTGTATATTTACGTATCCTATTGAGTCTCTTTCTCTGGAGAACTCTTAACACCGAGGGAGATACTGAATTGATGTCTTGGTAATGATGACATGTTTGTTCACATTATAAACATGGAGCAGAAAATAAACATTATTAAAGTTGAGGTTCTGGGTGCTGAGAACACTTAATAACAAGAGGTGAAGAGGTGCATAGGTGACTATAACTTTCTGCTATGAAAAAATCAAGGCTTTTATTTTTCCTCAATGGTTCACACTCAGGACAGGCTTAGGCAGTACACATCTCACCTTGTAATTACTCATAAGAGCAATAATTATTAAGTTACATTGCAATGGTAATGATACACATCCTGAAACCGATAATGTGGAACAGTGGAAGCAGTACATATAGTCACCATGTTTTTAATAGGAAAATAGAAAAGTTACCTCTTGTTTTATAGTGAATTTAAATGCATTCTTTGTTATTTTGTATTTTAAAAAATATATAATTTATTTTATCTTTTGACTTTTCTACTCTTTATTATCAAAATGTATTTATTGTATAACTACATTTAAGGTGCACGTTAATTTGATACATTTATGTATAACAAGGTCTGTCTAGAATATATCCAGCCATGTGACACCAATAATAAAGGCATTTACTGAAGAAGATACAAGATACAAGAAATATTGTACATAGGACAATGACTCCTTAGTCCCCTTCAAAGTAGGGACCTTGGGACTCACACAGTTCTCCCAGTGTCTCTGCAAAAATCCTTTGTTGGAGTCTCCATCAGCTGACCCATTGTATTTTTCTGAATCCCATTGATGATCTGAAATCTCTTCCCTTTCAAAAGTGATTTTTGTTTGGGGAAAATCCAGAAGTTTCTAGGAGCCTAATCTGGGCTATAGGGGGCTGAGTCACCTGGGCGATTTGATGTTTTACTGGAATTTCTTCATGAGACATGGTGCATGAACAAGGTGCATTGTTGTGATGAAAATGACAACCACCAGTTGTCCATAGCTGTTGCCGTTTTTGTTGTACTGCATCTCTCAGTGGATGAAGATTATTGAGGTAGTACTCCTCATTAATTGTTGGACTTGGAGGGATGTACTCATGAAGGATACCACCTTCCCAATAAAAACACAAGTTAACGTCATCTTGATCTTCCTGCTACTTTGCCAAACCTTCTTCAGGTATGGAGAGCAAGGCAATTTCCATTGGGATGACTGAGCCTTTGTTTCCACATCACAGCAATAGACCTACCATTCATCTCCAGTGATGGCTTTTCTGAAGGAAACCTGTTTCGTTGGTGTAGTTTGGATGAAGTCATTAGCAACTGCAGCATGATGTTCCTTCTGCTCTGGTAGCAGAAGCTGCACAATGAATGTTGCCACGACACATTTCATGCCAAGATCCTGCATCAAAATCTTGGACACAGTAGTTTTTGGATCCCTCAGATCAGTTTCTAGTTTTGCAATGTCAATTGTCAAACTTTGCTGATTGCAGCCAGTACGCATTTGATGTTCTGCTTGTTGCAGGCCTTTCAGACATGGATCACTTTCAACAGATTTTTGACATCTCAGAAGCATTTGTGCCACACTTTTATTTGTGCTGCACTGATCGCATCTGCTACAATTAGTAAGAACAGGGAGAGTCAGTGGTGTTTGAACTGAATCCTACTTTCTTCTGTCTGCCCCTTCAGTGTGATAGAAACTCTGGGCTGTTGCAGAAAACAACACAGGGCCCCCTTTTCTCCCCGTTCCCAGTCAGAAGGTTTTCTTCCTGCTCCCTTCTGCTTACCTGGACTCATGCTGCTGAGATTTGACCATGGCTGTGGGGCCATTGCGAATACTGGGGCCCCAATTGTCCTGCTTCAGTTTATCAAGTTCCATGCAGGGAGAGGTACTCGGAGAAGTTGTGAAGCTACTTCTCTGTCCCCTAACTAAGCAGTCTGAGCCGAAAGTGGAGGACGTCAGTCATAGAGAAAGCAACCATTGTCCCTATAACCAGTTCCAGAGGTATGGTGGCCCAGAAAATCTTCCTGAGGAGAAAAGCAGACCATAACTGATAGCTCCCATTTTTTTCCTAAAGGGATTGATTTCATTTGTAACCAGGGTGAAAGAGTTCATTCAGACTTAAATGTGCTCTTGGAAATAACACAGGTAGGTGTAAAGGCAATTGGAAGAATGTTGATAGTGTCATAGAACGTACGAGGTCTGCCCCAAAAGTATCGAACCAATGTCAATGTAATGTTTGCACTGTCAATACTTTCTGGGCAGAACTTGTATAGATAGGTTAAGCTTTAGGTCAGTTGTTTTGCCCAAAAGAACATAGGAAATAGCAGCTGGCTGGAGCCCACTTGGGGTCACAACAAATCTGAAACACTGGCTTCAGGAACTAGTCCTTTCTATGGAGCTCAAATATGTTTATTTCAATCTTTGGAGCAATCAATGCCCATGGTATTGAAAACAAGAGAGTACTAATGCAGAAATTAGTGGAGTTTAGCTGGTTAGTGTTCGTACTAAGATTTTCTTAGCAGAAAGAGTGTTGCAAAAACCAGTATCATCTCATTGTAACTTTGGGTGTATCCAAAGCTACACCTTCTGAGTATCACATTAGAGATTGTTTGCTGTAAAGTAATACAGACTTTACTAAAATAATCCAGATATTCATTGAGAAAATTAACAAGCAAATAGCAATAATAAGCTCCAGACAGGAGCGACCAGCACCCAATGCTGTTATAATACATGATCTAAAATGTCCAGTTTCCAACAAAGATTTTGAGAAATGCTAAGGAACAGGAAAGTCATGGCTCATATATCAGAGAAAAGCAGGCAACTAAAGCCTGCTAGAGTGACGTGATGTCAAATTTAACAGATAAACTCTTCAAAGTAGTCATTATAAATATGTTGAGAGAAATAAAGGAAACTATGATTACATAAATAAAAGAAGATCTGATAACAATGGGGCATCAAATAAAACATAATAATAAAGAACTAAAAATTATAAAAAAGAATGAAGTGGAAATTCTGGAGCTGAAAATACAATAATAAATTCAATTGTCACCTTTTTTAGGAACTCAACAGATTTGACCTAGCGAAAGAAAAGGTGATTGAACTTCAAGATAATTTGATAGAGATTACACAGATACAAAGAACAGAGAAAAAATAATAGGAAAGAAATGAACAGAGCCTCAGAGAAATACGGGATACAATTAAGTGCACAGGTAAAGAGGGTACAAGATGGCAAAGCAAAAGTGGAAGCAGAAAAAATTCAAAGAAATAATAGCTTAAACTTCCTAAATTTACTGAAAAACAATGATTTACACATCCAGGAAGTTCAGTGAGTTCCAAGTAGAATAAAGTTAAAGAAATTCACACATAGATATATCATAGTAAAAATGCTGAGCACCAAGGAGAAAATCTTGAAAGCGGCAAGAAAGAAAACAAATCTGCTATTTTGTTTTCCTAATCACATTGTCACTAGGAATAGCCTATTAAAATTAATAGCTGATGCCTCCTCAGAAACAATGGAGATTAGCAGGTAGCAGGGTTAATGTATTCCAAGTGCTCAGAGCAGAAAAACACTGTCAATTTAGAATTCTATAATCAGCAAAGCTATCTTTCAAAGCTGAAGACAGATAATGACATTTGGAGATAAGCATATACTGAGGTAAAAAACTGAATTGTTGCTAGCAGACCCACCTTACAAGAATTATTAAAGAAGTTTTGTCAGATTGAAAGCAAAGGACCACAAACAGCAGTGTGAATCCACATGAAGAAACAAAAAGCACTAGTAAAGGTAATTATGTAATTGTTAAAGACAGTCTATATGCATTTTTTCTACTTCTATTAATTATTTAAAAGCAGTTGTATAAAGTAATATAGACCAAGGGTGGGGTTATTATTATGAGTATGTGAAAGGTAGTGAATTCCTGTGTTCTTATTTATTAATTAGTGTATTTTTTCCACATGAACTGCAAACCTACTTTTGCTACCCCCTTGTATGTATATAATGTATTGTACCTATAACATACAGTATAGATAAACATCTCCAACAACAGCTCAAAGGAGGTGAGTGGGTTAGGCTGGAATTAAATTAGTGCATATATGAAGCAGATTCTGATAAGCTTAGGTGTATATAGTAAGGCATATACAGCAACCACTAAGGAAATAACTCAGAAAAAATGATGAAAATGTTATTAAACAAATTTAAATGCTACCTCAGAAATTATTTACTTCATGCAAAATAAAGCAATAAAGGAGGAAGAGAGGGACAAAAAGACACAAGACAAATGGCAGGTAGATAAATATTAGCCATAAAAAGCAATGAAGCCCTGGCTGGTAGCACAGTGGACAAGGCGCTGGCCTGCGAACCCAAAGGTCGCAGGTTCGATTCCCCAGCCGGGGCACATAACAAAGTTGCAAACCAGGTCTCCAGTCAGGTCTGTGGCTGGAGGCAGGTGAAAAGCAACCATACATTGATGTCTCTCTCCCTCTCTGCCTCTCTCCCTTCCCCTCTTTCTAAAAATAATGAAAATAAAATCTTTAAAAAAATGTTAAAAAAAAAAAGCAATGAAATTCTGGAACATGCTACAACGTGGATGAACCTTGAAAACATTATGCTAAGTGAGAGAATCCAGTCATAAGATCATATGATGTGATTCCTTTACACAAACTATCCAGACTAAACAAAGTTACAGAGGCAGAAAGTACATTCGTGTTTGCTTAGGGCTATGATAGGGCTAGGCATGCAGGGGTACAACAGCCACCCAGTACAGTGTGTTTTGTACTAAGGCTGCCATGGATTCCATGGATAATCTGCTTTCACCACATCTAGATTCCTCCCACTCCTTAGAAGCACTTGTGCTGTTTTAGATTTGTTTTCTTGGTTTGTGAAATGAGCCTCATCAGTGACTGTCCAAACTTCCTGTTAACACCTATTTTTTCAGGTTACAGTGGCTGCAAATGCGTGGTTAGTGTTGACACTGATTGTAGAAATAAGAAAGCACTCCAGTGAATCTTCTAGCATCCAGACATTTTCATTCCTGTTTCCTATTTATGTAACAGTAATCCTTGGCTACATACATACATACATACACCTCTAGGAATATCATTGTCTATTAAACATGGCCAAGAATTCATGTGAGTCCTAGCTCACTGATTACCATTCTGAATTTGCTTCCTTTATGGTAATTATGTTCATCTTCCCTCTGATAGTTACCCATTTCCCAACGACTCCTGCTATTCTAGATTCTATCATTACCAATCACTTTTGTTAAAATATTCTTCTGTACTGGTCACCATACTTTGCAAGGGCCAGCCGCAATTGAGTTTGTCACCCACACCAGTGCTGCTTTCACTAACTCATTTTCTGGTGTTTTATTGAAGTCAGTTGGTGGGTTCTGTGGTGAAAAGTATGAATATATTATTTTAACATGACCAACTCTGCTCCTTTCACCAATACTCCATAATACAGTGTTGGAACGCTACCTAATTTATTATAGGCTACCATAATAAATAAGCAAAAATATGAAGTTAGCATTTAGCATAGATTGCATTCTTTATTCCCATGTTGCTAACTTTAGGATAATAAATTTTATACTTAGGGTTAAGTTTGGATTCTGTATTGGATTCTGTAATCACACAAATGCTAAATAAATCTCTTGCTGAAGAAAACCTGAAGAAGCAAATAAAACCAAAGATCAAGGGAAGAAGGGACCAAATAGAAAACTAAAAAAGGAATAAACAGGTTCAAAAACTCTCAATGGTGGATCTGATGCTCGAGATAGTAATCAAGCACAACATAATGGAGAGAGCAATGAAGACAGCACAGACAAGGCCAGCAGTAAGAAAAAGCCACTCAGTGAAGGGAGAGAATGAAATATCCTGGAAGGATTCTATGCTAGATAATGAGATTTACATACCTGGAATATAAAGAACATTTGAGGTTTATAATTGCTTTAATATGAAATATTTAGACTGCTGGAAGTTTAAAATTTTTATAAGCAGAAGTTTTGATGTTTAAGACCTATTTTTAAGGGAGAAAATCCCTTTATCTTTGTTTAAAAGTAATTAAACTTTGCTTAATTATGTTTTTGCAGTATTAACAGCTACATTTATACAGCAAATGTGAGGGAAAATTAATTTAGGAAATGGAGAACTGTGTTTCCAGACATTAGTTGTAGCATATTTTCAATTACTGTGTGTATCTTAATATGTAATTGATAGTAGAAAATTATATTTTTAAAATTGCTACTCCTAGAAAACCTTTCTTCTTTTCCCAACTTCTTTGGGTTTGATGCATAGTTTTTACAAATTGTGGATTTACCAGACTGTCTTTTTGCTGTGATTTTTGTAAAAGTTATACATTTTTATGGCAGGTAAAATGTTGCTTCTATATAATTCTTCAATCCCTTCCTTATTCTGAAATTAATCTCAGTCTATGTTATGCTACATTACCTGGCTGCTTTGAAAAAATTGTGTGGTCTGCATGCCTTTTTGTATGACAACTAGATATCCAATGGACACTTAACTCACAGTTCTAGAAGGTACAAAACTCATGTTAACTGTAGAAGGTAATATTATTTGGTAGCTGGGAATTCAGCATAGCCACGTAACTTTCCTGCGGAGAGCAGAACAGGTGTAGCAGAAATGAATCTGACTGTAGGATTTAGCCATCTAAGACCCTTTACAGGAAATGGTAGCTAAAACTGAACACTAAATGATGAAAGTTAATTTTTGAGACATTTCTGAATTTTCAAAAAGGTCACACTCATTAAAGTCACCAAGTAGTAGATTTTTCACATTGGAAAACAATCCCTGATGCTTATTCAGTAAATAAAAGTAAATACTATATAAGGAAACAAACCTATTTGAAAACATAACTATATCGGAAGATAATTTTTATTTCTATATCATACATATGACAGGATTGCCAAAAATTAATGTTGAAACATTAGGTGCTCTGAGGCAATAGAGAAAGTAAAGGAGTAGTTTTTGTCTGATTATTCAGATAAACGGGCTAAATTAAGGTGAACCAAGGCTAACACAAAAAACTTAAGGGTAACTTTGCATACCTCAGATCATTTGATTAGATCAGTTGGTGGTATTTAGTAGCGAAAATGCATTTGTTTTGAAACTATAAATATGGGCAAAAGGATTTTAATACTTAAATGTTTGCATGTGGAGTACATTGTATGTTTTGACCGCTCGGATAATTTTGTTTTCATCTGGAGATGAAAAGTTGAATTATTTCCGTAGTTGGAGTTTTGCTTTTGAGAAGTCTTACAATGGAACCTAAGACCCAGTATTTTGAGGCATCTCTTGCTCTTGTATCTGTTTGGTCCTTAGTACAATTAAAATTGGGACAGATTATTTTATAATACTTAAGCCATGAGTGCCAACATGTGAACTTGTTTTGATTAAAGAATTTTTCTAGTAAAAAGAAGAAATAAGCTGCTTGTGTTTCTTCAAAGTCATGAGCAGTCCGATTTTAACCCATTGGTTTTCTTTTGTGTTGAGTGAAATAGGAAGCTGGGCATATGTCACAGAATTGAATATTAAATAGTTAAGTGCCCTGTTATTTTTAAAATGCAAAGAAACCCCAAGCTACAAAAAACAAAAAATAATTTTTGCTTCAATTGAATGTGACTATTTTAGAGAGGTTGTAAACTATATTTTATGGTCTGTCACCAAAATAGAATCTGCCAAAGTTAAGGACAAAACTTCACAGGAGTAACATAAATTTAAATTTTAGAAACCAGTTTAGACTTCAAAAGTGAGATTCATAAAAGGAATTATTCATAATGGCATACTTTTAAAAGTCTACATATATACATGATATCCTAGAACCAATTGTTAGTTTACTAACATTAAATGAAATGGTTAAAATTAAAAAGTACCATGATAATTTTATATCTGTGACATTCTTAGTTTAAAAACACAAGGACCAAATGAAAACTATTGTTTTTTATGGCTTGAAGTAAAATTTTAACACTTTACTTCACTATCATATTCATTACATAAGAATGAAATTAAAATAGAACATCACTCTAAATTGCAGTAAAATATGACTATATTTCAAGTATTTAGGTATGTTGACATTTAGGATAATTTCAGCTATTTCTGCAAATGAATGAGGATTTTGAAAGAATTGAAAGTTCTGATTAATTATTTTGGGGATGTATTTAAATTTCCTGTGATTTTCACTAGTGTTAAATAAATTTCTCATATGAATGAAAGGTGATAAAAAATACCCAAAGAATTAATCAGAACTACCTACTTTTGTATTTATTTTTCATGTTTCCAACTAGAACAGTAAAGCAGAAAAGGAAGTGAATTTATATAAAACCATGATTAACTAACTGTCTTTTAAAAATATCTGGTCAATATATGATTCACACATATAAGTTTAAAATGTCTCTGACTGGCTTCATCAAAAACAAACCTGTAAACAAAAATAAACTCTAGGATCTGGAATTTGATATGCCAAGGTCTACTATCAGGTATTTAAAATGTACTCTTATAATAAAATGTATATATATCACAGAATATTTGGAAACTAAAAGTAAATTATACAAAATAGCAATGATTATTTTTTATTCCATTCTTAATTTTCACAGATGGATTTTCATAATTATACTGATAGGTTTAAGCTATTTTATTTGTGTTCTTTTTTTTGCTGCTATGATGTTGTGCATTTCATTGTGAATGGCTAACTTTATGACAATCCATATAGTGCCTTTTTATTATTTTTACATTTTTTTTACTTTTTAAAACTAATTTACTGTTTTATTATGGTTATCCCATTTTTCCCTCTTTGCTCTCCCCAGCCCTATTGTCTTAAACTCACTATTTTTTCTGTTGCTCCATAGATTTTTAATTATTACTAATAAAGGCTTGATAATATTTTGTGAAGTGAATGTTAATAATTTTCTCATCAATTTTCCTATGATTATATTTAATCTGAATCCTCTAATTGGTTGGTTTATGTATGTACCTCTAACTGGTCTAACTGGTCTATACATATAAAATTGTAGCAGATTCTTAAATTATTTAGCTTAAATGCCTCATGTCTTCCTGTATTTATGTCCTTGTGTAATTGCCGCTTCACATGGGACTCTGAGTTTGGCCATGTGATTTATTTTGGCAAATGAGATATCGGTAAATGTGAAGCAAGTAGGCGCTTGAAACAAGCTTGCTTATTGGGGCTTGCTTTCTGAGAGGGTGCCACTGTGTGAAGAGGTCCAGGTTAGGCTCCTGGAAACATGTGTCCCAGCCAACAGCCAGCCGTGGCTTCCAGGTGTGTGTGAGGGCATCTTAGATCACCCAGGGGCATTTGATCCACCAGACTGGTGCAGCTTCATGACCTTGGTACAGACAGCAGAAGAACTACCTACTTAAGCACAAAAACAAATTGGTTACTCTTAGTTATAGATAGATAAAATTGTTGTTTGTGTCATTACTTTTTGGAGGTGGAAGTAGAAAACAGATGAGAACAATGATCTGATCTCATCTTTCAGGCCAGTTTGTAGAGGGGAGGCCTTGGGATCGTTGCGTGTTCTGCACAGAGGAGTTGGCATGGCCCTGGCCGAGGGCAGCAGACGCTGGCCACAATGTGGCAGCGTCAGGAGGCAAGGCATAGCCCAACATCAAGCATGGAGCAGTTGGCAAAGAACACGAACCAGGAATAAAACCAAGGGTATGTAAATGTACCTGAAGGTTTTGGAATAAAAGGGGTTGTGGGGGAAAAGTTGGTTATACCCCTCGAGGCAATAGATAATGTAAAAGAGGAATCGTTTTCTGGAACACCAGTGCTTTGCTTGTAGGGATCTTCAAGTATTAAATGACTATGGCTTGTGACTTTTTGTGAGGTTGAGCCATGATAACAAGCTTATAGGGTCAAAAAACTAGGAACATTTGTTATTTTTGAAACACAGTATGTAATTTTCATTTATTATTAATTTTTGAAAAAAGATTTCATTATTTTTTTTTTAGAGAGAGGTGAAGGGAGAGGGGCAGAGAGGGAGAGAGATATCAAAGGCAGGCCTTTCACCTGCCTCCAGCTGTGGACATGGCTGGAGGCCTGGCTTGCAACCTGGTTATGTGCCCTGGCTGGGAATTGAACCGGAGACCTTTGGGTTTGCAGGCCAGTACCTTATCTTCTGTGCCACCAGCCAGGGCCTTAACTCTTTCTTTTTAACTAGAAGTTTTTCAAACATATAAAACTAACCTAGTAAACATCCATGTGCTTACCATGTTAATATTTCACATTGACTTCATACCTGTCATTTTTTTTCAAGTAATGTTGTAGGTACAGTTACTCTCTATTTTATTGATTATGCAAACTACAAGCAAGAGGGGTAACATAATTAACATCAGTTTGCTGAGAGTGACTGGAAATACGGGAGCTCCTGGAAGGGTGGGAAGGCCAGGAACTCATAGCAGCTTCTATTAACCGTAACTGGTGTGAATTATTTTAAATATAGCTATCACTTTTCTAGTGCATACTGGCTGAAGAAAAGCCTTTACTATAAATATACCCTTTTAGTCTGGTTGCCTTTTACTTTGTTAATTTTTTGTGTATTTGATGTATAAGTTTTGATTTTGGTGTATAGAAACTTTTATGTTTAATGACATCATGTGTACACATCTATTCCTTTTTAAAGAGTGCCTTTTGTTGATAAATCATTTTTTAAAGAAAATTCTTCTACAATGTATGGTAGTGCTCTTCATTTTTATATCTTCGATCCATGCAATATGTATTTATTTTGTATGAGGTAAGGAATTAAATTTATCCTTTACCTTGTAGAATATCCTAACTCTGCCACTTACCAGTATGTCCTTATCTAAGTTGTAGACTTCTCTGTACCAGTGTTCTCATCAATGAAATGAGATTAGCAATAGTCTTGACCTCATCAATTATTAAAGAGATTAAGTAAAATAATAGGTGTCAAATATCTATAGCAGTGTCCACTGCAAAATTACCATCTTATACTACTAGTAGACTTAATTACTAGTTGAGTAGCATTTATTGACTAGCCTATACTTCACCTATTGATTTGACATCCCTCATGTACATCTACTTAGGTTTCATTTGCAAGCTCACTGTTTCTTGGTATATTTAGCTCCCTTTTTACTAATATTTAAACTTTTGATTGCCAAAATTTTATAGCATTTCTTGATACCTAATTGAGTATTACTCTTGTGTAGGAGTTTTATGTCAAATTGTTGATTTCTGTGAAAATTACTGTTAGAATTTTGATGAGAGTTCAGAGTCTACATGTTTTCGCAGGGAAAATTGTCATCTTTATAATGTTGATTCTTTTTATAAATAAAAATATCATTTTGTTTACTTAGGTATTCTTTGATTTGTTATTTTAAGATATATTTGCACTAACTATACCAGGAGACTATGGATATCGAAATCCTAATACTGGTTGCTCATTCTCCATACTCTGGAAACCAACAGGCCAGTGGGGGTTGACTGCCATAATTAGAATTGTTGGCATATCCACACCTTGCTTAAAATTCTTCCACAATCTCCCACAACTCATCAAATTTTCAAACTCTTTTTAATGTGACACAGTAACTTTCATGATTACCAAATTTATATCTCTAGTACAGGCTTATAAAATAATGTCCCAGGCTTTTGTATCCACTCATATATCCTCCTGCCTGCTTGCTATTTCCATTGGGTGTCTAAGAGATATTAGAAACTGAACTTGTCACTTTGTACACACAACCTCCTCACTGACTTATATTTTATTAGCAAATGTCACCCCAATAAATTTAATAAAATGAAATTTATTTCCACCACCCCCCCCCCCCAAAAAAAAAAAAGCTCATTGAATGTCACCATCATTCACTTTATTGTTTAGGTTAAAAATCTTAAAGTCATTCTTGGCTCTTTTCATACTCTCACATTCAAGATCAATTTATCATCTTGGTGTTACTTTATTCAAAATATGTCCAGAATCCAACCTTTTCTGCCTACTTCCACAGTTTAGGTCTAAATGTGCTCATTTTTTGGCACCTACATGTTTGTACTGCATTTGCTTCTCTTTTTAATGGAAGAAAAAAATCAATATTTAATGTGAGGAATTTCCCACATAAAACTTGACACTTGCTTTATTTTTTGCATCACAAATTCACAAATTTTGATAATCACAAACTGAACTTGGAAAAAACTAAAAATAAACCTTATGTTTCAGTGTTGATTTAGGAGAGTAGTATTTTTACTTTAATTGCTATTGCTATTTTATGTTATTTAATTATTAAAGAAGGAAAGGAATCACTAGACCAAAAGTTTGCCAAAAGTTAGAATGCTTGATCTTGTTTTTAGTTTACCTAAGAAATAACTGAAAACGCTCACTGGTAGAAAAGTATAAACAATGCACATTATTATGCATTGCTCTAAATCCAAGCTGAGAATGCATTTATCTATTGTAGTTATGTTAGGCTCATGTACTAAAAATCTATCTCTTTTGACTGATTTTATGTCACTTACATGAGGAAAAGTACATGATAATCTAATTTTCAAAATGCACTGATGGCACTGAGCCTACTACTCCTTTGTCATTCCATGTGAAAGTTTTGTTTGATCCCTGGCCAGTGTAGCTCAGTTGATAGGAACATTGTCTGGTAGCTGAAGGGTTGTTGGGTTTGAGTCCTGATCAAGGCACTAGTTTGTGGGTTTGATCCCCTTTCTGGTGCATAAGATTTCTGAGTCAGGCCCTGTGGGTAGCAAGCAATTGATGATTCTCTTTCTAATTGATGTTTCTCTAAAAGCAACGAAAAAAGAAATGTCCTCATGTGAGGATAAAAATTTTTTTTAAAGTTTTGTGTTTGAGAGCTATGCTTTAGCAGACTGGTCTATGATAACCTTCATCCCAGCTCCTCTTGCATACTTTCTTACTACTCTGTTCTGGGAGAACCTGCCTCAGAATGGATTCTATCTTCTAGAAATAGAAGATTCAATCAATTATGAAGGGAGTAGGTGACCAATTCTCAAATTGCTTGAAAAGTATGAAACAGATATTTAATTTGATCATTTATAGATTCTGCTTTTATCTGCCAAGGAAAATTTGGAGTACTGAAGATAACATGTTTCCAACATTGATTCTGACTGGTAACTTTGCTCAGTTTCTGTCTATGGAATGATTTATCCCAGTCCAGTTTATTATATCTTGGTGTAAATTCCTTTCAGATTATTGTTATAAATTGATTGTCAGTTCTAGTTTTTGAGATGGTTAGAAGCCTTTGTTTTGCAAGGTCCATTGTATTTTACATTGTTCAATGATTCTGCTTCAGGGACAACCCCTGCAGAGCTTATATTTTGAAGCAAAACTAGTTCTTGTTATCTGGCAATACCTTTTTGAAAATTAAGTTTTATTTATATTGTTTCAAGTTTATATCTCTTATGATTCCCCCAAGGGCCTAATTATGAATCCCTGCTAAGAACAATAATCATGTTTAAAGTTTGGTGAGTTCGTTCTTTGTTAATGTTTTTCCATACTGGCTGATGAGAAATTGTTTAGTTTCTTATTTGTGTCTTCCTACTTGCCCTGTGTGGAATAAATCATATTTATGCTTTTTCATTTCTTTAGCAATACATGCAAAGTTTGAGCTTTTAGATTTACTATGTTCTTTTTGTTAACATTACCCAATTAGAATCTGTAACAATCAACATAGAGCTAGAGATATATTCTTGATATGAATTTACTTGGTAGTGCTAAGGTAAGCATTGCAATGACAGAAATTTCAATGACAATAAATGAATCCTTGTTCTTATTTTCAGCTTTTGCAGGCAGTCTCATGGTGCCCCACACAAGGGGCATGGTACAAAGAAACATGTGGGCTAAAACAGCTGCAGAATTCCAATGTGATCTGATACTTGATAAGTAAGGAGAGTTGGACATGGGAGAGTTTCTAAATTTGAGAGTTCTATGTTGTTGGTGTGCATGTCATGTTTTTTTGTTGTTGTTGAAAATGTAATAAATAATTCTATACAATGGCCTCGCTCTGCTGGGCATGGATTTTTTATTGAGGGAAGACTAAGAACAGACTAGAAAGCTTCCACTGTCTCAAGCAGTCCTTTCCCACAGAGAACCACCTTTGCTACTTTCCCACAAAGAACCCCATATTGACGGCCACATTGCACATCTTGCTCAGAAGTGTAGTAACTTTACTATTTCATTATCCCTTTTCACATATTGGACCTGCTTGCCGAAAGTGCTGTCAGAATGAGAAACACTTTGTGCGCATTCAACCTCTCATGTCGTGCCTCTTTCTGAGTGAAGTCGCCACTAATATGCTTTGTCTTAGATAGAATGGACGAATTGCCTATGCTCATTCATGAACTTCTGGTACTGCACAAAGCAAACTGAAGAAACAATATACTCCTTTATTTTAAAATTTAATGTCTTTTACAGCCTGCTGTCTGAGGCAGTTTTTCTAAGAATCTGCTGACATTTTAAAATTCTACTTCGAAAATTTACAGTCTATTTCAAATATCCACTCTACTTAAAATTTTATATACAGTTATCCCTTCTACATATTATCAATATGAACCTTCTTTCTCCTTTCTTTCTTTCCCATGACACTTTAAGTCACTTTAGTACCCAGCCCCCTTAAGAGAAAACCAGTAAATCTTCCTGCTTACAAAGCAGCCCCAAATCTTACCATAGAGCTTGTCAAAGGATGAGAAATATTTTTAGTGTAAGCTCCTGCAAGTTTCACTGGTTTACTAGATTGTGCTTTCTAGCTACTAGGAAAGGAAAGAAAGCTGCAGGAGCCCCTAGAGAACCTTCTGGCAGAAAGTAGATAACACAAAATAAAATCACTTTTATTTTATTAAGGACCTTTGTGAAGGTTCATTTGAAACAATTTAGTCTGTCTAACATAATTAAGTCACTAAGCAGCATCAGATAGTAGCTAGTTACAGTCTTGGATTAATAATGTTTAATTCATTTATAATCACTCTGATACATGTCTAGGAAGCATGCACAGAATTTTATAAAGTGCAATATGATGAGTAAGGACAGTTGAGTGATGAATCATAAAATAGATTAAATTGTAGTCATTTGAGCTGCTATTGGAAATTTATGGCTGCCAGGTGGCAACCAGAGATTTTATTTAAAAGTAAATTAAATAAGTTCAATAAAACTATCCAGAGAGGAAATCTGGAGCTGGGATATGAGGATTATTTTGTTTTAGCCAACATTGAAAATGAGGATTTTGGGACAAGAACACTAAAGAATGCTTAGGCAGGGTCACTGTGGAACCAGTATTATGTCCAGCAAAATTCATTCTGGTAAATTTCTACTCATTCAGCTCTTACTAATTGTTATTCCTCAGCTAGATTGAACTGAGTACTATCAAGTGGAGTAAGAGAGAGAGAAAGATTAGAATCAGATTTGTTGAAAGATTTTTGCTGCAGTATAGATCTAAAGTGATTGGTGGTTGAAATGGGATTGCTAAAGGGGTTAAGAAACATTATGGATCAATACATGCTATAATTGCAGACTGATTTCTGTATTTGCACTTGAAACGTAAAGCTGTTTTCCCTTCTGAAACGGGTGGGAGGCCCTGTCTGAGCAGAGTAGAATCTTAAAGCTTTTGTGATGAGAGAGAAGGCAAATTAGGCCATTGCAACTTTTAGCTGGGTTCAGGGTTAAATCTCAAGGTAATTCTCTCATCTGGAAATTTGTAATCTCTAAATTTCAGAAGATGTATGTATATATAGAACAACTTCTATACTGCTGAACTCACTATTATACTCAGCTAGAATGAAATTGTTAATAAATACCATCTATTTGTCTAGAATCTACATTATAGTTATTGGCTTAAATTATTTAAATGTGTTTTATAATAGTAAGTGTGATAAACATAGCATAGATTTACAAAATTTCCAAATCACATATTTTATTTACCTATACAAGGACACCCCTTATCTATGGGGTACATATTCCATATGTATGTGGCAATGAATGGAAAAAGACTCTGCCCTTGTTTAGACTGGAACTGAGAAAGGATGGCACCTTGCCAAGCAGTGCCCTAATTGATGGGGAGATGCCTGAACCCATGGATAGTATTGAACCGTATATGTACTATGTTTTTACCTACATATACACATGCATACTCTTGCTGAAGTCTTTGTATATGCTCAGTGTTTTCTGGTACAACCATTGCCATCAGTTGGGATGTGTTTTCTGTTTATGTCTTCTATCCACAAATTGAACACTTTTTTTGTCTTAAGCTATTATCACACACTGTGGCTGTAACTTTTGATGTAAGTAGAACAAATATTGTTTTTCTCCTTCACGATTTCACAGATAGAAGATTGGTTTTTACTGCAGATTTTTACAACCTCTGCATAAGACTTTTTTTCCTGGTTAGATTGAGAACTTTCACCTTTTCACTTGAAAGAAGCATTTCACAGCTTCTCTTTGGCATATCCTCATTGCCAGCATCTTGGGTTTTGGGTCTGTTTTAGACAAAATAAGGGTTACTTGAACAACAATACTGTGGTACGGGGACAGTTGATCTGGAAACCTGATAACTGAGAAGGCTACTGAGTGTCCAGGATGGGGGGTGGGGGCCATGAATCCAGTGTGGGGACACTGGACAAAGGGGTGACTGGGATCCCAGTTGCCACTGAGGACGATGGTGTGAGGTTTCATCACAACACTCAAAAGGATGATCAGTGGTAACTTCCGAGTTGTCCATTCAATATTTTCAGGCTGTGTTTGACTGTGGGGGACTTAAACCATGAAAAGCGAAGCTGTGGATGAGACCACTGTACATTTTTTTGCCTTTGAAACTCTGAAACCTAAACTCTGACACTACAAGGGCCTGCTATTTTGTATTATGTTAAAAGAAAAGGAAATATAGAATAGAACGCTGAAAATGACATCCTTGGTATAAGTAACAGAAATCTGGAAGTTCCTGCTATTTCTGGTTATGTGAAAACTGGAAAGAGTCTGACTTCTGGGAAGAAATAATACTGGGGCTTTGATAGATTTGGTAAAAAATGGAGATTAACTACCTAAAGAATATGTGATAAATTTCAGTTGTTTATTCAGCAAATGTTAATGAGTTGGCTGTGTGCAAGGCACTGATTTAGTGGGGATGTGGCAATGAATGGAAAAAGACTCTGCCCTTGTTTAGACTGGAACTGCCAAGCAGTGCCCTAATTGATGGGGAGATGCAGAGCCAAAAATGCCAGTGTGCGTAAGCAAACTGAAACTCACTTGGCGAACTGCATGGACTTTGGGAAAGCATATGGGCACATCATTTATACTTGCTAGATTCTAGTGTTTGTGACATCATACAAGGATCCATTTATAAGGGTCAGTAGGAGAAATATTCTCAAGACACTGTAAGGGATATATGTTGCTTCTCCTAAGAAAAGTTTTTTTTTCCCTTAGAAACACTGTAAATTTCATTTCCCTTTTTTGCATTGGCTGCTAAGAAAATCAGTAATGAATCCGAGACCAACATCCAGAAATCCAAGGGGAAACTGATGTTTGTTTTTGTTACTCTCTTTAGTTTCATAAACTCTATTTTTAGAATGAAATAGGATATTAAACAAACATAAAAAACAATGGTGGTTTAGTTTGTACATGCAACTGAAAGTTTTCAAAGTACTGGTAACATACCAGTCTTTCAGTGGAGAGCCGGGCTAAGCTTAGCACTGTGGCGAAATTTCCTCTGTGTTTTATGAAAGCCTCATTTTATTAAGATTAGCCTCCAGGTCTCAGAAGAATGTGTGTCCCTACCATTGAATAAAGTCACTTTAAAGCACAACCTGTTAATGTAGACAGATGATGATGGCAAAAACTATGAGAGGTGTGGGAGATAACACCACTGAAGGATGGGCATTTTGAGGGAGAATTTCAATTGAAGCAAATAGGAGCCCTGGAACAACAGAAGAGAAAAGTCAGCAAGTCATTCCAAGCATTCCCTAACTGCAGGTATCATTGTTGCCACTAACCAAGACACCTCTTTTATGCTGGGTGGGAAGAAATCATTTTAGTTATAAATATATTTGCATGAAGGTAACAAATGGAGATTGACAATGAAGAGAGGTTATGTGCTGGTCTTGAGATACAATACCATCATTCATCCAACAAAGAGCATTTCAAACATCTGTGACTGGCATTCGCACTTTATTTAGAAACAAACAACCAACCAAACCCAGTAGATATTTAAAAACATGTTGATCCCTGGTTGGTGGCTCAGTGGATAGGTGCCAGCCTACTAACCCAAAGGTTGATGATTCGATTCCCAGCCAGGGCACATAACCAGGTTGCAAACCAGGTCTCTAGCCAGGTCTGTAGCTGGAGGCAGGTGAAAGGTAACCATACATTGATGTCTCTCTCCCTCTCTGCCTCTCTTCCTTCCCTTCACTCTCTGAAAATAATAAAATCTTAAAAATATATATGTTGAGCTTCTTTTATGTACTTAAGAGTTGCAGTGGTAGAAAATAGGGTTAAAAAAGAATATTTTTCTTAGGATTTTGTAATCTACTCCAAGGTCAGCATGAACAGAGACAACCAAATAAAATCTGTACTTTACATATTTGTTATTCATAGTGTTTGAGTATAAAATAAAGAAAATACCCCCCTACATATTTTATTCAACTTAAAAAAGGTGCTTGTTTTTGATGTCTTACTCAATCAGGTTGTCATTTTTACCTTTGGTTGTTATGAATGCTTTCAGATCAGCAGATGACATTTTCTAAGTGCAGTTTTCCATCATTTCCCTTTTTTCCATTTCCAGTTTTCCATTTTTTCCCTGTAAAGGATGTTACGCATATAGCCCATGTCACATATTCCCGAAGAAGGAAAATTTTTGAATATTACTGATCCCTTTTAATTTTAGTTTCAGGACATCCCATATAGAGTTATATGAACTTGTACATCTCCCTAAACTATTTATCTTCTGTGGTGAATAACAATACTATCAGATCCTGTTTGAAAGGACCTGATAGTAGTCTGGTGGAAATCAAATAGATAAAATAGAAGTTTTACTTCCTTTAATCTTTAACATGCTACCCCCAGCTCCACATCTATCATCTTTTAACATTTTAATCTATAGTAGCAATATCACTTAACATAATATCTACTCTCTTAGCACATATGTAAGTGCAAAATGTGCTATTGTATCTCAGTGTATGATATGCTCTTGTTGAACGTAGGCATAATGTTGTACACAAGATCTCTAAAGTTTATGCATCTTGCTTCACTGACACCTCATATCCATTTTCGTCATCATCCTTTGATGAGTTATAAAAAATAGCCTTCTGTCTTCCAGCCTCCAAGATTCATTTTCTAACAGTCATCATCATGCATGCTACTTGAAAGATGCTTCCAAAACATATGTGATCATATCACTTTTCAATTGAAAACCACACAGTAGTTTCCTTTTAGCATCTGGATGCATAGTATGCAGAGATTCCTGTCTGCTTTTTCCAAATCATTATATTTTTCTGGTAGTAGAACATAGTTTCAATACTTCATCATTTACTTAATGCCTGAATTAGTCATAAAATCTGTCAATTAGTGGCCTTAATCAAACTAAATAATGACCAGACAAGTGAGCAGATCTTGTCAAGGTCATGTCTCATACCCATATCAGTCATGTTATGAATAATGTTTCCAGTAGGAGGCAACAGACATGCCTCGGAGCCCAAGGAAACAGCCTCACCCCTCAAAAGTGTGCCGGGGGCCATGGCTGCCATTTGCCCATTGGGAATCTAGGGATTAGAGAGTTTGTAGAGGTCAGTTGGAAGATACCTGTTTTTTTACCTAAAAAAAATATGTTCCTTAATATAAATATTAGACATCATCTTTAAGTGATAACTTAGTTCCCTGCATTTCAAACTTAAACGTTTTTCTATATATTAATTTCAGTTTAGAGAGTTTTCGAGAATGCAAAAATGAACAAAACATTTATGTATATTTTCCAACAGGGCTTTATACTCAACCTGAGGAAAAAGATAATTTTAAAATAGTACAATAACTTTAGTAGAAGTATGTATAGGGTGTTATGGTCAAATTGCTAAGAAGTTAAAAAATTAATAAAGACCATTCTCTAAGTAAACCACTTGGAGTTCAAAAAAGGAATCAAAGGTAATTCTGAGAAGGAAATGAACAAATACTCAAAAATTATTTGTGTTGAAAAGACCTATTGAGTATGAAAAGATGATTATAAAAAGACACACCTGATGAGATTTCAGAACTCTAGGTCTAAAAGTAAATGACTTAAGCTTATAGAGGTGAAAAGAATATAACCAAGTGAGCAAAACTGATATTACTCAACAACAACACTGAACTGGAAAATGCCAAATTCCAAGGGAAATTGAATTTGAATCTAGCATTTTGTTCACAGCTACCAAGAGCAGAACATAAGATTTAAAAACAGTAAAGAGCAGCTAAGTATGAGCTGAAAACTGAAGTGAAGAGTAATTCAAAATGGATCCACTGAACCTTGATGCTTGAAGCACTGGCTTGAGCAGGAGAGTTTAGGGTTAAGTGAAATATGATTAAATTTCCCAATCACACTGTTTGATTCTATAGTGCATGATAATCACAGTATTATAATGACTATTTTGTCAGCTTTAAGATTATGGCATTTTTTGTATATTAAAAACACAGAACTCTATAGTTACAAAACCAAAATTAATAGTATAACTGGCAGAAATATGAAGGATGAATGAAGGAAAAGTAAAAGGTAGGTACTCTAGTGTTCAAAATCAGTCAATAGGCCAGATTAAGGGTGATGGATCAAGAGACAGATGTTTAAGTAGATTAATACCATAAATACAGTAATGGTAACTACAAATTATAACAAATATTTTGAGCTAGGTGGCAAAAAGAGGCTTATGAGGAAAAGTAAATTATCCTTTTAAAGGAGAAGTCTGTTAGAGGAAACAGAAAAGAGAAACTGAAAAGTGGTTATATTTATTTGCTTTAAACTTTCCTGTATGATTTGGCCTGCTTCCTGTTAGTGAAGATGTTACTATAAAAAAGGGAAATATCAAAATAATACTGGGTGAGCATTTTGGGAATGTCCTCTCTCCCTTTTACATTCTTCCAATTTAAAAAAAAATTATTTATTATTTTTAGAGAGAGGGGAAGGGAAGGAGGAAAAGAGGGAGAGAAACATCAACATATGGTTGGTTGCATTTCACCTGCCTCCAGCTATGGACCTGGCTGGAGACCTGGCTTGCAACCTGATTATGTGTCCTGGCTGGGAATCGGACCAGTGACCTTTGGGTTCACAGGCTGGTGCCTATCCATCCAAATGTTTATATACATTACATTTATAAGGTAAAAATCTGTAACGTAAGCCCTGGCTGGTAGCACAGTGGGTAAAGTGCCGACCTGCGAACCCAAAGGTCGCAAGTTCGATTCCCCAGCCAGGGCACATAACCAGGTTGGAAGCCAGGTCTCCGGTCAGCTCTGTGGCTGGAGGCAGGTGAAAAGCAATCTTACATTGATGTCTCTCTCCCTCTGCCTCTCTCCTTTCCCCTCTTCCTAAAAATAATGAAATAAAATCTTTAAAAAAATCTGTAAAATAAATTTCATGTTTAAAAAAGGGTTAACATCTGGTGTGACAAGGTAGTTCAAATAAACATGCGAGTTACTGCAAAAAAAAAAATCAGATATACTCTTTACAAGGCCAAGTTGTTCATGTATATTGAGTACCCATGATACAGAGGCCGGGCAACTGTTGATGATGGTTTTTAATCTTGTAAGGTCTGACTTAATGCTCTGTGCACCACAGATAATATGACAATTCCTAAAAATTAAGCTGTAAAGAAAAATGCTCTGTTACTATGCAGAAAATCGCTTGATAGGATTAAACAAGTCTCTCAACTGTGCTGCACCAATTTATAGCCATTATATGTGGAGAAATAGAGTTAGCTCTGGCATTAAATGTACCATTTGATTTCTTTATTATAAATTTCATGTTCTGCTCAAATTCTTTAACCATGACCATATGGTTTCATTATGTTTGTTCCCATTTGTTATGCCTGATAGGTTAAAACTTTATTATATATCGATTTACTGCTGTGAATGCATGAAAACTTTTGTGCTTTCAACACTGTCATTGATCAGATATCAATTGTTTTTACTCTCAGACCATAGAACATATTAAACTGATTCTGAATATGTCTGGTACACACTAAGGGGCCTGACCTCAATTTTTCTCTTAAAGGCCTATTAGTTTCAGTTTTAAGAGCAATTTTGTTTCTCAGAATATTGTGGTACTCTTGACTAAGAATCCCATTTTGTCATTTATTTGGCTGGAAAGCAGAAGTAAAACAGTGTTTCAGATAATTTTTAAAGATTTTGTGACTGCTGTCTTAAATTTAATCAATGTCTAAAAAAGATTTAGAGCTGTCTTTTTTTCAAAAGTGAGCTGTACAAGTGGTCATAAGTTAAAGTGATTTAAAAAATAGACTAGTAAAAGGAAATGAATGCTTTTGTCCCGTGCAGATTCTCTTACATATGCTATCAATGTTCTTCTATCTTGTGGGATAATCGGTGTTGGCAGAATGACAACATACCATTGAATTTGCCTGATAATTTTCTGATTTTTCCTCCAAGCTCAGGAAATCTAAAATAATGTGTAAATATTGTAAAATTTAACCATTATGAGGTATAGCATATAAAGAAATTATATACATTAAGTACATTCTGAAACATGAATTTGGTGAATCTGAGTGTTAGAATTTTTCTAAGCATTGAAGTGATACTTTAGTCTCCATATAAGTTAAATACAGATGGAGATTTCAAATTGTTCTAAAACTCCTCCTGGTTTGAACCACTTCTGTTTTCCTGTTTTTAAGGCTACTTTTTTCTTTATTGTTGTTATTGACACTACTGCAGATGTCCCCATTTATTCCCCCTGTCTTTGCGTACCTCCACACAGCTCTCCTTCCCCCTGGCCCTCACTTCACTGTTGTCTCTGTCCATGGATTATGCATGTATGTTCTTTGGTTGATCTCTTTACCCTCTTTTATTTAATCCCTCTCACCCTTGACAGCTGTCATTCTGTTGCATGTCTCCATGCCTCTGTTCCTATTTTGTCAGTTTATTTTGTTCGTTAGGTTCTACATGTAAGCAAGATCATATAGTATTTTTCTTTCTTTGACTAGTTTATTTCGCTTAGCATAATAGTCTCCAGACCACCCATGCTGTTATAAGAGGTGACTTCCAGTTTTTTTTCTGTTTGTTTGTTTGTTTTTGTTCTTGTTGACTCTGGGGCAGTGGCCATTTTTTCAGTGCTGGTTTTACTGCAGAAACTGAGTATATGTGACTCTGGTCAGTCCTGGCAAACACACAGGTCTATATTCAGCGCCTCTTTTCTTGACATCTGCAACTCGGGATTAATTTTTGAGCTAATCTCCAGGGGCAGGGAGATAAACATATAATGCAGCATTATAATAGTACTGTTCTCTGTATAATTTCAAATACTATAAACATTAATATTAGATTAATAGTGACAGGAAAGTATAAAGAAACAGAATATGATATTTGAGTAGATATTTAAAAATCTGTCATGATCATTGTAAAATATATGATCATAATTTATACATTTTCATGTGAAATAAAACAGAAATATTTCTAAACTTTTATATGTCAAAATTTTCAATTCATCTTTGGTTTATTACATTCTGAAGCAAAAAGTATAAAACAAACATATCTATACTTTTCATATAAATATATTAGTAAAATTTTAAGGTTATTTGAAACTTGTACCTGAGAACTGAAAACATTTTTGAATTTGGGAAGTTGTTCTGGTGCTATTATTTTTGTTGATTTGTTTCTTATCTTAGGTGTTTGAATGGAATGCCAGATTTAGGGAATTGATTGTATTTCACGTATTAAAGATGAAGAAACCCCAATAACTCAGAAGTTTTTGCTGTTACTTTTATTGTATTTAGATAGATGAAGAGTATGAAAGTTAGATATCCTTAGTTAATCTTAGGGAATTAAATCTATCTGAGTAAAACCAATTGGAAAGGATTTTTTATCTTGGGCTATGGGCCTTTGTTCTGCAATAACTGTAGCCATTTAAAGTAAATTGTCCATTAAAGTACCATTCTGGCTTTTGACAAATTGCATCAAACGGTTTTCTTCCTCCAGGGAAACACAAACCTGAGAACCGTGGTTTTATTTTTTCTGCTTGACATATAGGTTGCCTCGACCAGAGGGCTGAAATGCTTTTAGGTGCTCTATAAGACAACCCAGAGAAGTTATATATGGTCCAGTAGCGCCCAAGTGAAGACGTTGAATACTAGCCACTTATCTGGTGTGATAACAAATAATTGGTCATGCTCTTACATCATCGATCATTTTGAAAACAGTTCTCTTTTTTTAATCGTGTAATATAAGAACAATGCAACAGAACTGACAAAGGCTATAAATTCTATTTTTGGCTAAACAGGCATTGAACCATATGAAAATAATTCAAATGACTGTCAAGGTACATATTCTAAGCTCTGCAGCTATGATTTCACTTTTCAGTTGACAGCTCAAGTTGCTAATTATCACTGGGTAAAAAATCAATTTTGATAAAAATAGTCTTTCAAAAAATTACATTGGCTATTGTCAAAGATTCAGAAACAAGTGTATAACTGTAGTTTAGATGTTAATGGAATAAAATATATTACTGTTTTTTAAAACAGATTTTAGCTATGTGAAAACTCTCATTTATTGTTAGTTGTAGTAAAAATAGTTACAGTATTCTGTCCTTACAGAGTTTAATAAGAAAAGTAAATATGGCTTATGTTTCTAAAACAAAGCTATTCACTTTAGCTTTGATTATATGTTGTATTCCTATAATTTATTAGTATAAAACACTTGATTGTGAATCAAACATTCTAATTCACAAAGATGAAAATATGGGCATTATGCTAAAATAACTAAAAGATGCCTACATGCTTTAATTTTAAGGATCATTTTTAAAAATCTGGAACAATTTTTACAGAGTGAAAATTTTATTATCTGTACTGGTCGATAATCTGGAATGTTCTAAATTGTGTCTATTTCCTTGACTTTCACAACTGACACATTTGTTATGTCTGTCATTTTGTAGAGCATTTATTTATGTTTGTCTTATGTTTCCTATTGATTAGATTCTAGTATGTGCATTGAGAAAAATATCACAGAAATGGGCCATATTTTTTATCAGGAAGCACATGATTTTGACTTTTCTTATTGTTTATAATGATAAATTTGATTATGCATTTAAAACCATGTCTGCCAGATTTTTCCATTATAAAATTACTTACTTTACTTTTGTAATGAATAAGACTTTTGTAGAGAGGTACTTTGAAACTCTAAGCATTCCATGTTTTTAAAGGATTTTATTTATTTTTAGAGAGGGAAAAGGGAGGGAGAAAGTGAGGAGAAGAAACAGTGGTGTGGGAGAAATTGGCTACCTCTCATACACACCCTGACCTGGGACTGAACCCACAACCCAGGTATGTGCCCTGCCTGAGAATTGAGCCCTTGACCTTACACTGTGTGGGGTGATGCCAAACCACCCCATACAGTGAAAGCTGAGTCACATAGGTCAGGACAAGATTCCATTCATTGCTAAACTTTTGATGCATTCATTTATGTGTGTAGAGTAGTAAATTTACTTATTTTGATGCCAAAATTGCCCCACATTTAGCTAGACAGAGACTCTTCAACTTGGCTTCTGTATCTTTTTGACATGTCTGAATCATTGTTTAAACACTTTATTTCTCTCTGGTGCAATAAGATCTTCCCAGGCTCATCTTCTACTTTCCTTGACCCAGTCATCTAGTTCTTCAAAGATCCTTATTTATTATTATTATTATTATTATTATTATTTAGTGAAGGATGATGTTTAGAAACCAACATCTGATAGCACTTGTTAGATATACTTATTTCTAGTTGGGTGTTACTGTTATCAGGCCTGCTAAGGAATATGTATATGACATATTAATTCTATATTTATTTCTACAAACACACATTTGTATCTATGTTTCTTTCTCTGTCACTCTGTCCATCTCTTTCTCTGGATGCATTAAAATACGTAAGTTAATGTCAATACCTTCGATTCTACTGTAACACCCAGGATTCATTGCTGTTTTCTTAATTTTTATCTGCTCTTCTCTTGAGTGTGAGAAATTTGACTCCTAATAGCTTTAATATCTGCACTTACTCGATCAGTTCCTCTGTAAGAAACCAATTACGTGTTGCCATCATTGTCCTCATACCTGCAAAGATGCCTCCCACATCTTACCTAGGCTCAAGTACTTGGTGCTAAGTCACTCTCTGTAAGGATGCTGCATTCATTGCTCATGCTCCAGCAGCCGGGTGGGGTCATCTCCTCTCCTCCATAGGGGACATTCCCTCACACCAGTTGGTCTCTGGCATTCTGCATTGCATCCTAGTAGCTTCCGCTCACCTTCATGATAATCTATATAGTACTTCCTCTCATACACCACACATATGTTCCTCGATTTCCTTTATCTTTGTTTCATTTACAATTATTTCTTTTTCCTGCCTGCTTTCTAAAGGGTGAGATTCTCTACAGCCTATTTCTCACTCCCTATGTGATGTCAGTTGGTCCCATGATATTAAGTATTTTCTCCATGTCAATAACTCCCAAATCAGTATTGGCTGAGTTCAGAGCAGATACTTATAACTACCTACTTGATATCTCTGCTTGGATCTTGCATTCAAATATAAGATGGATAAATGAGAATTCTTGATTCTTTTTATCCTACTCTTGCTCCTCTAATACATGATGCCACTCAACAGAGACCCTCTCACTTTTCTATGGTACTCATCATGAAGGCGCATTTCTTGTCCTGGTCTACAGTGCTCCCTCTGTGCTCAGGCTCCCACTTACCTTTGTCATGACATCTCTTACCACTTGTTCTGTCTGGTTTTCTAAGATCTATCTTGTCATTCCCATCCCACAACAGGCCAAGTTTTCCCCAACTCAGGCTTTGGGTTTGCTCTCCAAATCTTTTTTAAACCTTATTCCTTCTTATTTGTATCTCACTGTTTTAGCCCCTTCTTTAAGAGATAAAATTAATTGATCTTTTTCTGAGAAAACGTCTCAAACCTTTTCACCAAGTTCTGGGTTCTGCAGGCACTGAGCGATCATTCAGAAGTGGCTGAGAGAGGTCTCAGAAGGTGGTTTGGAGTCTGTCTCACAGAGGTGGCTCATAGGATGCAGCTGAGAAGTCACAGGTCATAAGAAAGGCTAAGAGTGATGAGAGAATTCACAGAACAGAGGAAATCAGGAGCCAGATTTTGGACAAATTCTGATAGGTATGTAGGATCTGGACTTTATGGTCTTCACTGTAGACTTCATCAATGGTCACAGACACCCAGTGAAATCAGGTAAAAACCATCTACTGCTGAAGAGGCACAAAGGTCAGATAACCAGGAAATAAAGCTACCCAGCAAAGCCTGAAACACCTAGAGTAGAACTCCCAGATGTGAAGTCCTTCTCAATAGCCAGGAAGACCCATAAACATCTCTTTACATATAACCCTGGATATCATCTTGGGGAAGGGGTTTATAGTGAGAGAAATGCTGAATAGCTTATCACTTGCTAAAAGACTGAAGCAACCTGAGAAAAATTTTAACTGGAAGCAATTTAGCTTGTGTCTATTTAGAAAGTTTAATAATGCTAAGCCCACACAAGTTTCCCAGTGGAATAAGGGTACATAGGCCATGTGAGCATGTGCATCGGTGAGTGTATGTAAGCGTGATATGCAAATTATTTTTAGCTGCACAGTCATAAATAGTTGACAACACTAAGGAATTTATGTGTATTTGTATGCATGGATTTATAAACTTTCAAGGACTTAAACTAAATCAATATGGCCTGAATGGAAGGATGTATATGAGAACAATTATTCTTATCCTTGGCTGCTCATTTTATTCACTGGGGGAGCTTTACAGAAAGCTCACGTCTGAGTCCACCCCAAGAGATTCTGATTTAATTGGCTTGAGGTGTGTGGCCTGGAAAACATGGTTTTTAAAAAATCTTTCCAGGTGCTGCTAATGTACAGCTGAGGTTGACAGGTTGAAATTAAGATAATCTCTTTCTATATACATTCCTAGTCACACACCGCCGTCTCTTGATTTGAGTGAGCTTTAGCCCATATCACAGCCATCACATCTAGCCTAAGACACACAGCTGGGCAGCACGAGATTAATGAGGCTCTAGAGAGTACTGGGGTAAAGCCTGCTAACCCGGCAGCCCTTTGAAATATGCCACAGTATCCTCCGCAATGACATCTTCATAATAAGGTTCATGAGAGTATATATTGAGTCTAATGAACTTTGTTAGCTCGGCTGTTTCTCACTTTGTTCTTTCTGCAGCTGCTGAAATGGGAAAGATGGAAGTCAGCAAGTTTCTGACTGTGAGTAAGCTAAAAAAGGCTCTTGAATAATTTCTTCCTCCTACTTACCAATTTTTTCTGGTGACATTTGGATGTTACTTGCAGTTCCATAGTAAGAGGAAGAAGTGCAAGCAAATTTCAGTCATTTCTGAGAAGAAATATTGCCTGTATGTATCTGTAGCTGTTATATAAATATATATTTTAGAGGTTTATGAACAATCCTCAGCATTTGGCCGCTTCTGTGTTGCTCTTTGGAAAACAGCCTAAAATCTTTTCCCCAAGAGTTAGTTAGAATTTTACCTTTTTCCCCACTTGAGTGTCAGTTTCAGAGAACTAGCATAACAAAGGAGTGGGTACAAATTACATGCAAAATGATCTATGAGAAAATCACTGAATTAAATTTGTGAAAGCACATTTAAAGTAATTTTCTGCTGAAAAATTTAATCAAATTTGTTAATCATATCTCTCTGCTTACTGGTGTTAAATAAAAATTTAAACAGGAGCAATCGATAAACAGATAAAAGCTTTTCAAGAATAAATGAAAGGAAGTAATAAAAAGACTCACTAAGCTGAAGTGCCTGCTATGAACAGCGGCTGATGAAATATTAAAAGATTTGCCTTGTGTAATGTCTCTGGAGATCTGTCTTGCTGATGTACTAGCCCATGATTGACAACTTTGAGACCTTGCTAGAAACCACAAAAGTATATCTATAATATTATCCTCAGTCACCTAGGTCTTTCTTCCTAAATGGGGCTGGAAATAACATACCCCTGAGTTGGATTTTAAGAAATTGAACAATTTCCTCAGTTCCAGCTGGTTTAATTTGCTTTGAATTAGGTATGATGCAGTATTTAGAATGTGAAAAGAAAAACAAAGTATTGTGCCCCAGAACACATGGAACTATTTTTCAGGAGTTAAGAAATTGCTGGTGGGGATTTTATGGGGTTGGGTGTGGTTACAACATCAGAATAAATAGTACTATTAACTAACATATTTCATGTACCTGGTACTAGGCTCAGTGACATACGTGCATTAACTTCACTAAGCTTCACAAAAAAAGCTTCACTTATGAGATACAGAATATTTTCATTGTACTTGAGATAATGAATTAAAACTCAGAAAAATTAAGTAACTTGTTCAAGGTCATAGTAAATAAGTGGTTAAACTTGACTTTGAACCCACATCAACCTAACTCCAAATGGCATGATGAACTGAAATTGACTGGGAGGCTGATGACACCCTAGACATCTATTCACAAGAGCTATTATGATAACCTTAAGCCCAAAATATTGGATGGAGGGCCACCTACTAGGAGAATAAGATGAGAAACCCGGACAATAGTGTTATCAATTTCTTTGCCTAGTTCCAAAAATAGTTAATGTAATAACAGGGAAGAAGAAGAATAGATAGAAGCCTGACAACAATTTGAAGTTTACGTATGAGTAGTGTGACTTTAGAGACCAGACTGCACAGAGTTTGAGAGAGGAGCATTTATTATCAGTTTTTGTTTACCAGAGCATGGTTTATCAGTGCAGCAAGCCCTGGAGTATCTAATCTGTGGTGACCTGAGAGTTTTAGGGCTTTGACATACTTGCCAGTCAGTTATCCTTTGACAAAAGACAAAAGTAGTGATGATGGTAAAATACCTCCTTCCAGTGACTTTCAACAATAGACAGTTTATAGGATCTGGAATATGAAAAACTAACACAAAAGTAGAACAATATACCTAAACACAAGTGAGACAGTTTGTGGGCAGTTAAGACACCCCTGGAGGAGATTTTATGGGTATGCCATAGTGGGTTTCTGTTTCAGAAGTTAGTGATTAAAAAAATAATCACATTCTAAGTATAGGCATGCACATAATGTTGTGGCCTCTAATAGATGATACCTGAGGAATTTATAGTTATATATGAATGTGAATATATATTTAATGTAACAAAATAAACATCCTTACTCACAAGTTGAACATTTACTTCCATGTAAGTGGCAAAATTACCAACATAGCATCAAGTTAAATTTTGATGGTAAAAGCTATGGTTCATGTATTAAAGACTTTCAAAATTATCTTCTCAATTCTCCTTTTATATTTACTTTGACAGGAAGTGGGCTTTCCATTTACTTTGAAAAATAAGCCATAATTGAACAGATTCATCCTAGATGCTTTATGAGTGATAACAGGGCCCTTCCTAATACTAAGATTGCATTCAATGAAAAAGAAAAGAGTCACTGGGTATTTTAAGAGGGGTGCTCTATAGGGAAATCTCAGAAAACAGGTGATGCCATTGCAGCTCAGCTGGTTGGAGCATTGTCATAAACACCAAAGGCTGGGGGTTTCATTTCTGGTCAGGGCACATACATAGATTTCATGTTCAATCCCCAGTTGGGGTACATATGGGAGGCAACCAATCAATATCTGTCTGTCTGTCTGTCTCTCCCTCCCTTCCTCTCTCTTTAAAATCAATATACATATGAAAAATGAAAGTGACTTTAAAATGCATCTTTACAGTTAAGAAATTGTGTGGTTTTCATCTTCCAAGTAATCAAATCTCGCACTATTGATAACGTCATGCCATTGATGCTGTGCCTCCTGTTTTGATTCCACATTACCAATGAGGTATTCATACAAAAATATTATTTTGAATCAAAGCAAGATTTTATGCAAAGCATTCAGTTCAATGAGTAAAGGCTGTAGAAGAAGAACAGCATAAACACCGCCACAAGCAAAGGATTCAAAAAATAGTTTGCACTTGATAAAGGTAATTCATGTATTGGGACCCAAAAAATGGGTCTTGAAACCTAAGTCAGCCCAAATATATGGGAAATGTTTTCTGTGAAGGAACCCTAACATACTCCCACCACAATAACCCAGCTCAGTTTTAGCTAGTTAACCTTGTCTTAGAAAGTAGGACCTATTACTCTTATTAGGAAATTTTCAACTTTTTAGCCAATCATGCCCTGTTTCCAAGTGGTTGTTTCTAAACTCTGTGAGACTAGCCCAAATCCCTCCAGAAGAATACTCCACTTCTCCATGGATTATTTTCCCTTGCATAAAGGGCATCAAACTCATTACTGAATTGTTTTACTTTTATTATCTTACACTCTCTTCAAAAAAGATAATGGCCTTTATGAAAGGTATTTCTCTCTGCATATTTGGGTAGACAGGGGCTGTTCTCAGAATAAATACTAAAAAAGACCAGGATATGATGACAAATGCAATGTTCAAAAGTTGATTTAATCTTAGTTTTGTAAGCTACTGTACCATTCTTTCAATATTTTTGTACAAATACTGAGTAATGACCTGTTAGCTAATATTTAACTTGTATCTGAACAGCATGTTTGCATATGAATTCTAGGACCTGACTTCAGAGGAAGCTGACTCCAACTGCCAGGCATTTTGGCTCCAGGAGATATGCTGACTTTGAGCTGCAAAAACCAGAATAGTGCTGACTTGCACATAATGCCCTCCATGGAGTGCTCAGCTCCCTTCCTCTGACTCTTTTGTTCTGTTCTCCCTCTCACTCCTTATAAAAGCCCTGCCTGCATCAAGGTGTTAAGATGGTCTTTGTGACAGTAGCCTGCTATATTTTAGGCTGCTGGATTCTAAATAAATCTGCTTTTTTTTTTTTTTTTTTTTTTCTCCAGTGCTCATCTCTCAAATATTGGCTTTTGAGTGGCAGGTAGCCAGCCTGGCTACATTATCAGTTTAACAAAAGCAGCTATGAAGAAGTCTTGGGAACAATTAGAGAATTTTGAATATGGATGGAGTTTAGCCAGTATCAGAGATGAAGTTAATATTTTTTGATGGTTTTCTTTTAGTATAATGTTCTTATTTATAACGGTAGGGTAAAATATTGCATAAAAATATAAAAATAAAATTTATTATTTTTATAGAGAGGGGAAGGGAGAGAGGCAGAGAGGGAGAGAAACATCAATGTATGGCTGCCTTTCACCTTCCTCCAGCTACAGACCTGGCTGGAGACCTGGCTTGCAACCTGGTTATGTGCCCTGACTGGGAATCGAACCAGCAACCTTTGGGTTTGCAGGCTGGCACCTTATCCAGTGTGCCACCAGCCAGGGCCTTTAAAAATATTCTTAAAATATAATTTGTGGATATTTAGGAAATCACTTATGAGAGCTGTCTAGAAGGTACTCAGCCATATAATATGAAAAATAGATAGAGGCATTTACTGAGGAAGATAGAAGATATGAGAAACATTGCACAAGGCATAAAGACTTCTCAGTCACTTTCAAATGAGGCACCTTGCAACCTCATACAGCTCTCCCAGTATTTCTGCAAAAATCCTTTTTTGGAGTCACCATCAGCTGCCCTGTCATATTTTCTTGAATCTCATTGATGGTCTGCAATCTCTTCCCTTTCAAAGATGATTTTAGTTTTGGGAAAAGCCAGAAGATACAGGGTGCCAAATATGGGCTGTGGGGAGGCTGAGTTACCTGGGTGATTTGATGATTCACCAAAAACCTCTGCATAAGATATGATTCATGAGCAGGTGTGATGAGGCTGCCAATTACCAGTTGCCCATAGCTGCAGCCTTCTGAATCATCCTAATAGTTTCTGTGGAGGAATATTCAACTTAATGCAAAATTTAATGCAGATTCATTGCTCTACTTACTCAGTGATTATGCACGCAATGGCTACACAGTACTCATGCTCACTCAATAGTGTCTGCTACCCTCACTGATTAGTACAGTGAAGTCATCATTGTTCACAAATGTCTATTCCAATTCATTCTTGTTGGCTTCCAGGTTACATCAATGTTGCGCAAGCCATTTTTGTATATTAACAATGGCTGGACTTTTTTCCAGTTAGGACACACACACGCGCACACACACACACACACACACACACACACACTAGCATTCCTGTTTTTAAAACTTTTCATTATGAAACTTAGCTTTGAGAAAAAGTAATTTTACTAAACTTATCATTAGCTGTTGTCTTAAACATACCTTAAATATCTTCAAAATAGTAACTTTTACAGTAACATGATGATCTTTATTACATGGTAAGTTCCCCAAGAACAAGGATTATATTTTATTCACTTTTATAGTCATTATTTAGAACATTTCATGGCATACAGTATGAAAAAATAAATGACTGATAATCTCCTTATAGTACCAATACCTACTATTTCAGCAAAAATACAAATATTTCATAAAATTTTGTATAACTGCCTCCCTTCATACTACAACAATTGTAGACTTGACTATATATTAAAGATTGTTCCTTGTGGTCCCATTTGTATTTTTATTTTATGTGTTTTAAAGTTCTTTTATTGGGTTCATGCACACTTAGGCTTGTTATATCTTCCTGCCAAATTTATCTCTTCATAATTACAAAATATTTATGTTTATCCCTGGTAATATTCCCTGTTTTGAAATGTGTTTTTATACTATTAAATCCATTTTTACTTTCTTTTGATTAGTTTTGACATGATATATCATTTTTTCATCCTTTTACTTTTAGTGTATCAGTATTTAAGGTACATTTCTTATAGACATAGGTATGTCATAAAAAGGATCTTCCAACAAAACAAGTTATATACTGCATTTTAATTAAAATATTTATACTATATATATATATTAAAAAAATCAAAATTTTGAGGTTTAAGTTTCTTATCATGTTATCTGTTTTTCCTATCTATTCTGTTTCTGATTTTCCCTTTTTGTTCTATTTTTGAATTGACTAATTTTGAGCCTTTCATGTTATTTCCATTATTGGTTTAGTGACTATATTTGTTTTATTTCTTTGCCAGTTGCAGTATGGTTTACCATATACATATTTAACTTACTTAAGTTTATGGTTAAAAATCTTTTACCACTTCTTCATTCATATAAGAATCTTAGATCATATATTTCTATTTTGTTTTTAATTATTATTGATTATTGTTGATGTTGATGCATTTTACTCTTACATATATTATAAATCCCACATAAACATTTAATATTTTTCTTGCAAGAAAAAATAATCAACCTTTTATATTTCTTAGTATGTTTACTGTATCTTAATGTTTTTTATTTATTTGTATAAAATTTGGTTTCCATCTATAGTCCATTGTCTTCTACTAAGAATTTTCATTAACATTTCTTGTGGCATTACTCTGCTGACAAAGAACCCTCTTAGGATTTGTTCTTCTGAAACAGTTTTTATTTTGTTAATTTTTTCTGAGAACACTTTTTTCTGGATATAGAATTTTATGTTGACAGTTTCTTTTTATTTCAACACATAGTAATGTCATTTTATGATCTTTTGATTTGTATAGTTTCTAATTAGAAGTCTGTTAATTCTTACCTTTATTCTCCTGTGTATATTTCTTTTACACACATATACACACACACAACTAGGAAATAAAAAGCACCAGTACATGACACTAATGCATTTTTCCTGTCTGCTTCATTGTTATGTATTAAGGTTCAATGATCTTTACTTTTTCAGTGTTTAATTGGTGGTTAACCTCATCTATGGGTAATTTTATTTCATATATTTTTAATCTATAACATTTCCATTATTTATAGTTTCTATTTCTTATTATATCTGTCAATTTCTCTACCTTCATCAGCTTATGGAATATATTTAAAATAGTTTTTTTTATTTTTTATTTTTATGCATGCCCTTCTCAGCTATTGTAATGGACATTGCTGAATACTCACAAGACGTTTAGTGGAATCACCTCATTACCTATTTCTTTCATGCAGAATCCTCATTTTGTTCAGCGAATCCACTCTCCTTCTCAGACCCCAAAAGAATAACCTCATTCTCTTTACTAGTAATGCTCTCTTAAACAGGTATATGATATTTTTTCTGGACAATAAAATTTGAGGTGGCATGCACAAACTGACTTCTGCAAGTTATTTCCTTACTCAGTAAGAAACAAGGGCATAGACACCTGTTTTTGCCTTACATGTTGTCTTACCTGGAAAGCAGCAGAGAAGGCACTCTGAGAATAGCTGAGGAGAATGATGAGAAGGACATGGGTAGTTAAAATGTTGAATTAACAAAACTTGAGTTGCTGACATTGGTATATTTTTTTAGGCAAAGTATTGCATCTTCCTCATTGTTAGCCAGTTGTGTCTGAACTCAGTCCATTTGCTGCCCAAACCTTCACAGCACACATTTACATTAAAATTTTTCTAAGATATAAGAAAATATAATCTAAAAAATTTATTTTTATTGTATTAACATTCATTCATCTTTATTCAATAATTTAAAGTCAATAATACTGAGCCAAATTTTGAGATATTTATTTACATTTTTTTTCATTTTATAGCCCAAATTTCAAGTATAAGAATAGACTAAATGCCAAAATTATTGGTTTAATTTGTAATGAATTTTTTCCTAATTACTTGTCTTTCAAAGATAAAAATATATTTTGTATTTTATTTAAATATTTAACCCTGGCTGGTGGCACAGTGTATAAGGTGCCAGCCTGCAAACCCAAAGGTCGCTGGTTTAATTCCCAGCCAGGGCACATAACCAGGTTGCAAGCCAGGTCTCCAGCCAGATCCATAGCTGGAGGCAGATGAAAGGCAACTATACATTGATTTCTCTCTCCCTCTCTGCCTCTCTCGCTATTCCTCTCTCTAAAAATAATAAATAAAATTTTTAGAAAATGTATTTATACCTGTCTGAACAGATATTCTGAGAATACATATATGTCTTTAAAAAAAACTTTTGGGCCTACTTCAAAGGACAAATAAGACCTATGAAAGTTTGAGAATTTTGTTATCTTTTGACTTATTTTGAAGCCTTGGCATTAGCTCATGGTTTAGTGTGTATGTTCTGGACTGATTGAAATTTTGGCATTTGTTGTCACTCTAAAACTATTATATATAGGTCATACACCTAGAGACTTAGATACTCTCTGAATTAATTGTTCTCTAATGTTATAACTCTCATTGACTACCACCCATAAAAGTAAATTATGGCTAACATTTTTGTCCCAGGGACTTTTCTATGTCAATTTATATGACCTCAAATCTTAAAATAGCCATTTTTAAAGTTATTTAAAAGTAACAAAAATACATATGTTTGTAAGGATGAGAAAAGAAAAATAAGTGGTAAAATCATTACATGCTTTAGAATAAGGATGGTTATAACTAACCCAACATGTTATTTTATCCCATGATTGAGATTACACTAGATTATTTTTATCAGATGATCTGTGTTTGTTAAATTTAACAGATGCTATGATTGCATATTTCCCAGATATAACAAAGATGTCCAAGAAAAAAATCAATCACTGAATCACACTGTCACACAGTATTAGAAGAAACACTTAATTCGTGTTATAATAGCTGAATCAGTAACACTACTAAAATTAGATATAACCAGATGAGCAAGTATAGAGAAATAAACTGGTATTAGGGGTACATAAGATTGGAATGAAAGGTTATTTTTGGAGGCTTTAGGTAACTCTTAGAACTAAGTAGGGTAATGAAGTAGGGCATTAGAGAGCCAAAGTGTCAGTTTATTTAATTCATTAATTCAGCATGTAGTTTCTAAATGCTTACTATATAATACAAATTATTTTTAACTCTGCACAATATAGGACAGTATTTTTGCACTCATAACTCACATGATTTTGAGTGTTGTGGAAAAAGAAAGGAAGTATATATATGTGTGTGTATATATATATATATGTATATATATATATATATACATATGTGTATATAAATGGTTGTGTGCAAGATTGTGATAAATGCTATGGAATAAACAGAGCAGAGTAGATTGTGATGTGGTGGTACAAGGTATGTTCATTGGGTTGTAATTTAGCATAGCATGATCAGAATACATGTGTTTTGAAAGTGATACCATTCAGCTTGTATCAGGTATTTGATTATATTTGAAAACAATCCAACAGTAAAAAGTTAACTGATTCATCTTTCAGGTAAATGAACCATGGGAAAGTAGTCATAATACTTTACACATGTATGATAGTATTTATACACACATAACTATCTAATATATGTTATTTTATGATGTTTCTACTGAATAATTTTAACTTTGACATATCATACATTAAGAGAAGTTAAAAGACTTGCCTGAAGTCAATTAGCTTGTTCTTGTAGTGCTAAATTCTGAAAAAACCAAAACATGAATTCAAAAGAATATAAGCACCGCTACGTTCATTGCAGCATTATTTACGATTGACAGGATATGGAAGCAGCCCATGTGTCCATCAGTAACTGAGTGGATAAAACAAGTATGGGACATTTACACAATGAAATAATACTCAGCTATAAAAAAGAGAACTTTACCCCTTGCAAATGCATGTATGGACCTGGAGAACATTATGCTAAATGACATAAGCCAGTCAGAGAAAGACAAATACCACATGATTTCACTCATATGTGGAATCTAATGAACTATCTAAACTGACAAGCAAAATAGACACTGACTCATAGATAGAGAGCAGATGACAACTATGGGGAGGGGGAAAGTTAGGGGGTGGATGGATCAAGCTAAAAGGAAATAACACTCATGGACATGAACAACAGTTTGGTAATTATTGGGGGAGGGGAATATAAAGGGGTTAAATGGTAATAGAAAAAAAGACAAATAAATAAATAAGTAAATAAATTCCTTCTTTAAATCACATTAGTCAGTGAACTCTTTAAGTTGTTCAGCTCTCACAGTCTGTTGTTTAGCTGATAGGATGGCCATTGTGAGGAATCACAAATTACAACACCCAGATTTAGTTCAGTTTTTGTAACTGCTTTATACAATGAGTTATGCGCCTAATAGAAAGGATCAAGATGTCATTATTACTATTTCTGTAGAGATTGATTTTTTATATAAGCACTGATATCTTTACCATTTAATGTGTCAATTTTATTAATAATTTTTAATACAGCTAACTCATTTAATTGGCCCTGTCAGATCTCAGCATAGGTACAGAAACAAGGTGAGTTTCTTTTGATTAAAGTGAACAGGGTGCCCCTCACAGAGTCAACTGTCAGATATAATTACAATCTGGTATTTCTGACTTAGTGGCTTATAGACATTATTTAATAGCTTATCAAAAGTCATTTAAGTAAATTCATTTAAAAATGATATTCGCTACAGATTATTCATGTAGAAAGTAACATTTAATTCGGAGTAATAGACACTTTTGTTTTGTGACACATAATGAGTGAATTTATAAATTCCACTACGTTGCCTTATTAAAAATGTTCAATTATGATTACTAGGTGTTTAGCATGCTTTTCTAAAATATGCAAAATAGAATTAGAAACTGATTTGAGGATTATAATTATATGGCATCACACTATTTTTCATAAACAGTTTAGTGAGCTTTTTCTAAATAAGCCTTTTCTAACATTTACTTGGTAATCATGCCATGTGTGATGCAGGACATTAAAATTAAGAATCAGAATCTATCTTATATTGATAAGTACTGGTCAAAAATTACTGGTAAGAGAAATGCATTATGTCCATCAAGGGTGTATGAGACCAGAAGAAAAGTAGGAATCTGACCTTACAGAACCTTGTAACACAGTTACAAAGTTTTACATAAAAGAGGGAGGAGTTAATAAACCAAGGATCTATGGGCAGCCAGCTGCCCCACCATTGGTATAGCCCACAAGTTAAAAAAAGTTTCTTTGCATTTTTAAATATTTGAAAGAAAAGTTTTATGTCACATAAAAATTATACAAGGTTCAAATTCTAGTGTTTATAAATAAAGTTTTATTGGAACATAGCCATGCACATTCATTATGTACTATGTATGGCTGCTATTGTAGCTATAACCTCAGAGTTTGTAGCTGTAACAGAAACCATAAACCTCAAAAAGCTAAAATATTTATTATGTGATTCTTTACAGCAGAAGTTTGCTGACTCTTCATTTCACCTCTTGTAGTGGTCCAGGAAAGAGCTGATAGTAGCTTACAAAGATAAAGAGAGATAGGTGAATCCAAGAGGTATAATCATACCTCCATTTCATAATGCAATGGGTATGGAAATAAAGAGTGATGTAAAAATGACTTCTGAATGTCTGAATTTCATGTGCATGTTGACATCATTCACTGAGTAAGTTAATATTGGAAGAGGATCATGTTAGGGAGGAAGTCAATAGGAACACAGTTTTTTGTACATGGTGAGTTTCAGGTACCTTTGAAGTTTATTAATTGGTTTACAAAGTTGAGAGTTGGATATCCGTAGGGCTCTGATGAATGATTCAGGTGCAAGATATAAAGATGTAAGTAATCAGTGGTCCACAGATAGCAGTTCAATTCTGTATGCATGAGTGTGCAAAATGGTGTCAGATGGTTGTAGCACCAAGTCTTAAGGAATTGCAGTTCTTTGTTGTTTAGGTAAAGTGGGATTGGTCTGAAAAAGATAGAAAAAGACAGACAAGAAAGAAAAGAGGAAAGCCAGGAGATGTATTATCCTGGGAAAAAAAACCCCAAGAATTTTAAGAAAGAGCTCAACTGTGTATATGTTGCCAAGAATCAAGAAAAAAGACTGACCAAATCTCCACTGATAATAGATGACGTAAGTCATGCTTTTTAAAAATGATGCTCATTTCTATGTTAGCTGTAATAGACATTCTGAATAGTTACCAAGATAAATAAGTCAATAAGGAAAAATTGATTTGGATCACACAAATATTTAAAACTCTGATAACTTAAAAGGTAAATAGCAAAACAAAGAAAAAAATTGGGAAAAATATCGTCATTGTATAAGCTAAAGATTTATGATACAATATTATTACAAATGAGAAAATGCTGACACTACAACAGAAAAATGGGACAAAAATTGAATACACGGTTCAGAAAAATAGAAATGCATATGATTGGCAAACATGAAAAAGTACTCATCAAATAAACATCTTCCTTCTGTGCCTCTAAGCTGAAGACTAGTTCCTGGAATGTGATGACTCTTCATCTAGAAGATGCACTTTCACATTCTGGCCCTAAAGTCAATGCTAGTTAAGTTCATAACCAGTGATCATACATGTTTGAAAGAAAAATTTTGAATAATCATAACATTTCAAAAATATCCACAAAAGCATGAAAAATGCTATTAGGATTCAGGTTTATAAAGTGTAATTAAGGATAGCAAGAATACCTCTTTTATATACAATCAGAAGGAATGCGTAGCTTTAATACAAAATATAGATGGATGTTAAATGGAGGCCCAAGTGAAATGAAATGGGTAGCCTATGAGTTGAGAGTCTTGTACAGTCCTAGGCTTGTAAATAACATATCTATACATTTCAGCATATTAAGAGGGCTGTTATGAGTAATAAGCAAATTAATGGAGGAAAATTGTTACACATTTATTTTTTCCCCTCTGGGATCAAATTGTGTTTTGGTCAATATGCTACTTATATATTGCTAATTATGGGGACTTTCTTCTGATGTACATAGAAATATTTAAAAAAATCCCAGCATAGACATGTAGAATGCATTCTTTATCAGTAGAAGTTCATGCTAGTTTAGTAATGTTAGGATGATGGATAACATATAGTTCAAGGATGAATGGCCCAGAGCAGATATACAGAATTTACATAGGAAAGATTTATCTGGCAATAAATCAAATGAAAATTCCAGCTTTATGGTCTTAATATTTCAGGAAGCTAATCCTAATTTACAATTTATTTGCATGGTTTGAACATTTAGAACCTTTCATTTTTACCCCAAATCATATCTTTACCTAAATGACCATATTTTTGCATCAGTAAGAGGTTGAAATTTTCTAAAGCATAATGATAAGAGGTACCTTTGAGATTGAGATACGTGCACTTTTCTAAAAGAGATAGTTTGCTGTAACTCCAGTTTCTATTTCCCTCCCTGTTTATTCATTACTTCTAAATAGAGTTGAAACATTTGATATGTTCTTTGAAAGCATGCTTAAGTTTAATTTAGATATGCAAGCCCCATATAATTAATGAAATCCAAAATCCCTAGAGTACTGGGTTACTGTCCTACTTTTGTTTCATGTTTTCCAACAACACAGTGTAATTTAACCCTGACTGAGCATCAGCATGATCTGTGAAGCTTAAAAAAATGTAATGAAAAGGCCAGGACCCCCCATTCATTCCCACTGAGTCTCAAGCTGGGTCTGACTCTCCTGGGGTGGGCACCGTCATTTTTATTCTAAAATATATTTACAGATGATAGTGGGATGGAATTAATTAAGACTCTCTAGGTTATAGATGAAAAAAGAACTTTTGAGGTATCTTGTAAAATGTGAACTAATTTTAATTTAGGAATAAGGCTGGGCCTCAGGAACTGACTAGAACAGGGGCTGGGAGCATGGAAGGGGGCCTCACACAGCGCTTCTTTGTAGTCTTTCTTCTGCACTGTTGCCTTTCCACGTCAGCATCATTCATCTCTACAATTATAGGCAAGGATCCACTTTTGAGTTTATGTTTTTTTCTTTTGAAGAAAGCATTCAGACTGATTCTTGAACTCTTTAAATATTTTATTATTATATATGCTATTACAGTTGTCCCAATTCTTCCTTTTTGCCCCCACTTCACCAAGCCCATCCCCCACTTCCATAGTCAATCTCCACACCGTTGTCCCAGTCCATGGGTCCTTCCTATATGAATCTGATGAATCCTTTCACTTTCTATCAGTCAGTGCCCCCCTCCTTCCTCTCCTTTTACTGCTGTCAGTCCATTCCATGATTCTGTGCTTCTGGTTCCATTTTGCTCATTACTTTATTTTAGTCACTAGATTCCCCTTAAAAGTGAGACTGTCTTGTTTCATATAGTGTATAGTCTCTAGTTCGAACCTATGGAACACAGTGAAAGCAGTGCTGAACGATTCTTGAACTCTAATTTCTGACTCTTAGTGACATGGAGGGAAGGTCATTTGCTGAGTTTGAGTCAGGGTCCAAACCTTAGCTCAGGGCAACATGGCGCAGTATTTGCTGTTCCCACCACTGATGATGTAAGGGAACTGGACAGACATCTGTCTACAAGGTCTGCTATAAAGGTGTGGCTAGGGTTGGAGACTGTTAGATAATTAGTTTAATCAAGAAACATCTACAAGCTCATAGCAGGTATCCCACTGGGCTGGGAATGCAAGATTAAACAGGATAGATAGGATCCCTGCTTACAACATGCTTAAAATTGTCTTTAATTCTTGATGATGTTTTAGAAAATTATGTTCAATTATAGATTGAGTCACTGAAGAAATAGTGAAAACAGATGTTTAGAGGGAGGTTTTTCAGTTTTGACAGGCTGTGTTCTCTTTGTAAGAATATATCAATCTTATCCTCTTTATTTTATTGTCAGCGGAAAGCAGATGATGATGGCTGTGTGCGTGCGTGCGTGTGTGTGTGTGTAAGAGAGAGAGGGAGAGAGGGAGAGAGAGAGAAGAGGAGATAAATATAAAAAGGAAGGTGGGGGGCGTGGAGGCCCTGGCTGGTGGCACAGTGGATAAGGCACCAGCCAGTGAATTCAAAGGTCACTGGTTCGATTCCCTAGCCAGGGCACATAACCAGGTTGCAAGCCAGGTCTCCAGCCAGGTCCATGGCTGGAGGCAGGTGAAAGGCAATCATACATTGATGTCTCTCTCCCTCTCTGCCTCTCTCCCTTCCCCTCTCTCTGAAATAATAAATAACACTTTATTTTTTTTAATAAAAAGGGAGGGGGAAGAGGAAGAGGAGGAAGAAATGGGTTTCATGAGCACTGCTAAATTTTACATTCTTTTTAAAAAAAAATTTATTGTTTTTAGAGAGGGGAGGAGATAGGGAGGAAGAAAGGGAGGCAAATATCAGTGTATGGTTGCCTTTCCCCTACCTCCAGCTGGGGCCCTGGCGGGAGACCTGGCTTGCAACCTGGTTATGTGCCCTGACTGGGAATCAACCAGCCACCCTTGGGTTCCCAGGCCAGTGTTCAATCTACTGAATGACACCAGCCAAGGCCATAAATGTTATAGCATTCTTAGTACCTCCTTATTTTCTCATTTGTTCTTATGGTGATACAAATTGCCTGGCTTTTTCCTGCTCACTCCCCAAGGCTGTGCTTAGGGCTGTGAACTCTAAGGATCCTGACAGACAGTGACTTTTGCAGAACCAGTAAGACTGGTCCATGGCAACCTGAGGAATTATTGAATCACACTGTCATCATATGTCCCTCACTTTGCTGAGTGTACACACTGATTTTCTATTGTCAGGATGGGGCAATCTAGGGCACACCATACTGACTACTTAATGTGACACCGAAATAATTTTATTAGGTAAAGATACCAAGGCTTCCCTAGATTGGAGATCAAAAAATACAATGTGCAATGCCTGAAGAGTAAGTGAAAAGCAACATTGCCAAATTGGAAAAAATCTAATTTTGGTGTATTCCAAAATTGCTTTTCAATAGAATCTCATCCCTGAGATATCATTTCTGTTCAATTTGAACTATAAGTGATGAGGCTGAAGTGTGACATCTTTCCAGACTCTCTGTTCACAATCTAAAACATAAACCTATATTGGTAAACTTTGACTTGGAGTGAGGAGTAAGGAATGTGTGTGTGTGTGTGTGTGTGTGTGTGTGTGTGTGTGTGTGCCTGCAAGGACCCTCACATCATACCTCAGCTGGTATCAGGTTGGTTACATTAAACAGGTGTTGCCTAGACTGTGTGTTGTGGGTTGCTGTGAGGATGTGTAAAAGGTCTTTTATAACTTGTCTATGAAAGTTGCCATCTAATAGGTGTGAAAATAACCATCTTTTCTTGAGATAGGTGATTTTTACCATTAAATTAATGTAGTTTAATATGGTATACCTATTGAAACACTTGTAAAACTAGATTTGACTGATGGCTATGTTTTATTTTCTACTATTTATTTGGTAGGAATATCTAGAGTTCTAACATACTAAATGTTCAAGGAAGCAAGGTGAGTGGTCACCTTGCTTCTCCTATATTCAAGGCAGTAAGTAGCACCTAAATTAGAAGGATCAGGATATGAATTTACATAGGTTCATGATATTCAGAGATTTTCTGAAGGTATTATTAACTAAATAAGATCCCAGACCTTAGAAATGAAATGAAGCACTTAAAAAAATTCCAATAACTTCTAAAACTAGAATTTTGAAATTAGCTATGTATCCATGAAAGGAATGAAATTCTAATACATGCTACAACATGAATGGACCTTGAAAATACTACACTAAATGAAATAAACCAGTCACAAAGGACAAATATTGCATAACTGAGTTTACATGAAATGTCTAAACTAGGCAAATTCAGAGACAGAATTTATAGTAAATTAGATGTTCCCATTGGCTAGGGGAAGGTGAATAGTAAGTTATTGCTTCCTGGTTACAGAGTTTCCATTTGGGGTCATAAGGATAAATATCATATGATCTCACCCATTATGGGACAATAATGAGCAAAACTAACAACAAGCAAAACAGAACCAAGTATATGAATACAAGGAATAGGCCTTAAGTGGTCAGGGGGAAAGGGGATGGGGAGAGGGGGGAGTCAGAGGCAAGAAAGGGGAACAGCTTAGACAAGAACCTAGTATAAAGGAACCATGGACATGGACAACAGGTGGGATTGACTTTGGGGGGAATGGGTAGGTGGGGAGGGGAACAGAGGGGAGCAAAAAGGGGACGGATGTAATACAACAACGATAAAATTTAAAAAAAAAGAGCATTTTAGACAGAGTATTGATGGTTGTACAACATTGTGAGTATAATTAATGTCACTGAATTATACACTTAAAATGGCCAAAATGGTATACTTTGTTATATGTATTTTACCACAATTCAAAAATAATGTGATATACATAAACCATTGAATAGTACATTTTATTTTTTAAAAATATTTTTATTCATTATTTTTAGAGAGAAGGACAGGGAGTGGGGAAGAAAGGGAGAGAAACATCAGTGTATATTTGCCTTTCACCTGCCTCTAGCTATGAATCTGGCTGGAGACCAGGCTTGCAACCTGCTTGCAACCTTTGCTTTCACAGGCTGGTGCCTATCCACTGATCTACCAGCCAGGGCAAATTGCACATTTTAAATGAGTAAATTGTATGTCTTATAAATTACATCTTAATAAATCTGTTTTTTTTTTTTTTAAATAAAGAGCATTAAATAAATTATTCAGTTCTATTTTATCACTTAGCTTAAAGGCTTTGGAAAATTTACCCAACCACTTTAAAGCTTCAATGCCTGCCTTTGTAAATTGGGATAAAATTGCAACAAATTTCCAGTAATTGAAAGAAATAATTAGATAATGACTATAAAATAACAAACCTGGCACCTCATTAGAAATCAATAACCAGACCTGGCTGATGTGACTCAGCTGGTTGAGTGCTGGCCTATGTACCAAAAGGTTGCCAGTTCAATTCCCAGTCAGGGCACATGCCTGGGTTGTGGGCCAGCTCCCCAGTTGGGTGCATGGGAGAGACAACCAATTGATGTATCTCTTGGCACTGTTGTTTCTTTCCCTCTCTTTCTCTCTTCCTTCCCCTTTCTCTAAAAGTAAACAAATAAAATCTTTTTTAAAAGAAGAAATCAACGACCAATAACTCCTGATAGTGGTTGTAGTGGTAATGATGAAGAGAATAATAGCTGAGGTGGGGTGGACTGGCGGGCGGTGGGGGATGGGTTAGAGGAAGATGCTGCGCAGGACATGAACTAAGAAGTGGATTAGAATGGTACACTTAGAGATCCAATTAGAGCCCTAGTCCCCCAGGTGCTAACTATGTAGGTAGCATGCTCCTTACCTGTCTTCTTTTCTTGTATAAAAACTGGCAACAACTGGAAAGCAGGAATAGGTGCTTCAAAAGAGGCTTCCCACAGTGTTGTTGGCAAGCCTGCTCTCAGTGTTCTTTGTCAGGGCTGATTAGCATGTACTGACTGAGGTTCTGCTATGTATGCTGTGAGGCACGCACCAGACTTTGAGTTCTGCTGATGAAGGAGTGTTGTAAAATGTACCCATGACTGCTTCCCTAAATATGGCGGAGCAGGTACTCAACCCCAAACCATGCGGTTCCAAAGCCATCTCATTTCATCCACTTGCTTAATTATTAAGCAATGATTTTTTGCAACAAAACTCAGAATAACACTTGGTAATAACAACACTGCATTTTCCTCTTCTGCTCTAGCAAACCAAGAATTTTTCTTAAAAAATGTTGTGGTTGTATTAAGCAGCCAACATCAAACAGACAGGATTTCCATTTATTATTTCCTTTGTGGGGTGGGGATAACAGAGGAGTCGGTCACATGCCTTTACTGTTCCATTGTTCTCATAAGAAAAATCATTTTAGCTTTGAGAACAAAATCTCCTAGGAGAGTTACCAAGGCAACTTGTAATAAAGCAATACTACACAGTTGAAGGATTATAATAAAATGCTATTTATCAGTGTGACTTTGAGCATTTATTTCATTTCTTATTATCTTTATATGGCATTCATTTTCATAGGTGATTCTCATAACTTAATGGCTGAACCTATTCAACCCCAAGTTACATAAATAAAAGGTAAAAACCAAACATCTCTGTGTCTTGATTGTTCAGGATCTCGATTATCGTTAGTTTAACACACCTATCTGACAGGAAAGGAATTAAGAGATGAAAGGAGCAACTTTCTCCTATAACTGGTTCATTCTGAAAATGGCTGCCTGAAGCCCTCTTACTTTTTGCATATATTCCTTTGATACTAAAGGGCTTTTAAAAGGGGGTGAAGTGCACCTATACAAATTTGTGCATGCTAAAATTACTATGATTTGGAGACTGAATTTATTTTTGTTTCAGAGCTTTAGGTTACTATGCCACAAAAATCACTTTTTACTTGTTCTTTTTTTTTTTTTTTTTACTTTTTCATTTCAAGTTATAATATCTTCGAATATTGTTAAATTAAAAGTGAAGATGAAAAAGAATAAAATTTAAAGACAATTCAAATAGAATGGATTTATAAAAAATAAAGCCAGCCAGATACAGAATAAATAAAACTCTAAAATAAGGAATTAAAACAAAACCTTTAAGGGATAAATTAATCCTGTATTGGTCCTACAAGTTGTTTATTTGTAAATTATTTTCTTAACTACATTACCATTTAAAAAATCTCCCAAGATATATTACCAAGTTTTACATAATTATATTGGGCTATGCCAACATGCTATGTATTGATAGTTTGTGAAAAACAAAGCAAATTAATTCTGCATAAATTCCATATAGATTGACTATGTATTGCCCACTTTATTAATTTTAAACATATTATTATATGCTTTTGGGAACTTGCTATTTATGAAATTTTATCTAGATACATAGCAATGCTGAATATAGTCCTTCATTACTGCCTTTGTTAGAGCCTAATACAAAGTTATATATTTCATTTTACAATATCTTAAAGGTAGAGGCCTTTTAATTTATAATTTTATAGTAGGGGTTTGGAACAATTCTGGGCATAAAGTAGAAGATAAAACATATTTATTAAATTACTAAACAGTTGATTTAGGTAATTTAGTTTTCAAGAAGTGGATTGATAAGCCCTAAGAAAGGAATGTCTTAAAATTCAAGAAGCCTAGTGGGAATACCTTATATATAAAAGATGAGTTGAATATAAAACTAGAGTTTGTGATATCTCATGCAATTCAATATTAAACCTCTTTTGTTAATTTGAAAAGAATTTATAATTGTATTTATAATAATATAGGCTATTTTTTCTGGGCAATGGATTTAAAGTTTTATTTTGATCTTTAATATCAATATTTTAGATGCTCTTATAAGTGTGCTCATTGTAAAAATCATGAGAAATCTAGCATTTTTAGAGAACAAGAACATTTGAAATTTCAAGAGCCAGATGTTGCAAAAGCTTAATTATTACTTTTTCAAAGTAGTTCTGAGATTAAATCTCACACTTATAATAAAGCTCTTTAGGTTCATCTATTTTTTTTTAATTTAAAAATATTTTAATTACTGTTTACATTCAATATTTTTTGATATTAGTTTCAGGTGTACAACATAGTGGTTAGACAGCTAAATAAGCTAAATACTCTACAGTATGTCTCCCCTGATATTCCTAGTACCCACCTGGCACCATACATAGTTATTACAATGTTTTTGCCTGTATTTCCTATGCTGTACTTTACATCTGTCAGGCCTGAGGAATTTCTATGTCCATGCATGGCTGGACCTTCCTGCTGGGTCAGCTGGGGAGGCAACCTTGAAGCTAATCTTGTCCCCATAGCCCAGAACACAAAGCCCCAAGAATAGCCAACAGAGCAACCATAAGCAGACAGGTGTCGCCTTTGGGTAGACTGCCTCTTTGTTCTAACGTGTATAGAGCCTCCTTTGCTCCAATGTGTATATAAGATGCCCTTACTGTAAGCTAAGCATGGGCTACTGTTGTGGAGGGTGGACAAACTGTGCATGGAACACTGGCATACTCCCTTCCCCCACAAGTTGCCCGGCTGCCTGCAAAGAAGAGTGGGTTCAGGGTTCAGCCTAGACTGTCTCTGCATTGCTTAACCTAAGTGCAGCTGTGATAAGGGTGGGATAACCGTGAATGGGGACACTGACAGGCTAGCTGCCAGGCCAGTGTGGTTGTCAACCTGCCGCCTGCAGTAAAGTGTGTCAAATCTCCTGAAAGCTCCGGGTACATCCCTCATCAGACCAGAGGCCATCTTCCCACTACCAGAACCTGCTGGTCCAAAAGCTCAAGGACCTGACAACATCCTCATGATTATTTTGTAACAACCAACCTATGTTTCCCAATCCCTTCACCTTTTGCACCTAGTCACCCAACCCCCTCACCCTTGGCAACTATCAGTCTGTTCTCTGTATACGTATATGTCTGTTTTGTTTGTTTATATTGTTCTTTAGATTCCACAGATAAGTGAAATCATGGGCTATTTGTCTTTCTGAATGACCCTCTAGGTCAGTCCATGAAAATGGTAAGATTCTCTTCTCTTTATGGCTAATATTCCATTGTATATATGTTCACATCTTTATCCAATCATCTATTGGTGGGCACTGGAGTTGCTTTAGCGTCCTGGCTATTGTGAACAGCATTGCAAAGAGGTTTATCTATTTAACATTTTTCAGATCAAGACTAAATGTGTGCCATATTTTTACATTAGAATCGTTAACATTATTTGGTCTTTAAATCAAATTCTACTGAAAAACTATATAATGTTTCTTGTGACATAAAATGTATCTAAACTAGTTATAAAGTAATGAATGCTTATATGTAGGAAACATGAAAAAACTAAACAATAGAAAATAAAAGTATCTTATAGTGATGTCATCCAAAGATAATTAATCATATTATTTTTATGTATTTCCTATCAGGCTTTTTCCTCTGTTTCATTGGATATCTTTCCTCTGGCATCTCTCTTTGTCTTTATTCTTTCTTTGTCTCTTATTTTTTTGTCTTTGTTTATGTCTGTCCATCTTTGCCTTTCTCTGCCTTGTTTCTGTTTTTGTGTGTTACTTTCCTTGGTGTCTTCTGTATGCTTTTCAATTAAACTGTATACAGTTTTTCCCATTTATCACCTGGTTTTATATTTACCGAGTTACTGTAACTGCTAAAGACTGATGTAGAAAACAGCAAGTTAGCCATCTTTTGGAAACATTCTGGGATGTACGAAATAAGTGAAAAATTCTCTCCACTGGAGCAGGAATCTCTAGGGGCAGGGACTATTTTAAAGGTCTGTTTCATCTTTAACGGTCTATGGCAAACTGATGAAATCTCATGCTCTATTTCAGTCAGTTTTATTGAAGAAGAATTATTTTGAACTGGATAAAGTAAAAGCTGGCTATTGAAATAATTTAAGCCATGGACATAGTTGGAGATATATGGGAGGAATGACAAGGAATGCAGTGATGCGAAGAACCAACAGTGGAGGTGAGAGTAAGGATAAAGGAAAGAAAGCAAATCTATTAGGATTGTCTGTTGAGTGAAGGAATGCTGAAAAATTTCAAAATCCACTTTTATTCCAAGAAACTGAGTTTTTGTGTTTGCTTTTGTTTGCATAATTGTCTAAATAATAAATAGTTTTAGTTTTTAGGTTATTATACAATTGAATGTATATGCACACACACACATATGCATAGTTTTATCTTTACTAGATAACTTTGTATAAACATGTGTGGGTTCTAAAAAAACATATGGTGCCCTGGCTGGTGGCTCAGTAGATAGGTGCTGGCCTGTGAACCCGAAGGTCACTGGTTCGATTCCCAGCCATGGCACATAACCAGGTTGCAAGCCAGGTCTCCAGCCAGGTCCGTAGGTGGACGCAGGTGAAAAGCAACCATACATTGATGTCTCTCTCTTTCTTCCTCCCTCCCTGGCCTTCTCTCTAAAAATCATGAATAAAATATTAAAATAATAATAAAAAAACATATGGGATAGCAATTAAATATAAATTTGTAGGTCGAAATCAAGATTCATTAAAATGAGAAACTCTAGGAGAATACTGTACGATTAACAGGAGACAAAACTATCTTGTGTGATCATAAAATTTCAGAAACTATTCCACAACTATTCAACCACTACAACCCCTTATGTATGCCCCTTTTTAGGTAAAGTTGGAAAAATACACGTTTTTCTTGTTATCAAATATTATGGTATCTAACTTAAAATTTCTAATTCATGCACAAGAGAAATTGAATCAGCAAAAAGAAGCATAAAATAGCTTTTGGGTAATATTTCATGTTGTTTTCATTTTATTGATACTCTCAGGCTATATAATATTTAATAAGGGTGTCATTGGACACATGTGGCTATTAAGATGTGAAATTCAGCAAGTCCAAATTAAGATGTGCTGTGAGTATAAGATGCACACAAAAATTTCAAGTTATTACAAAAATGGAAAAGGAATAAAATATATAGGTTTATAAAAATATGAAGATATAAATGTATGTTAATATCTTCATGTAATATCTTCATGTTAATATCTTTATGTAAATATATAAAATAATTTTATATATGGATTACATATTGAAGTGATAGTATTCTAGATTTAGTGGCTTAAATGAAATGTAGCATGGAACTTAATTATGCCTGTTCCTTTTTAGTTTTTTAATGATGCCGTTGAAAATCTGTAAAACTGTGTTCCGTTAACAAGAGATGTTTCCTTCCAGACTTCTCTTAGACACAAGAAGGAAAAAAATCAAAGCTAATAGTGTGTGAGGAGCCTAGCCTGTATCTTATGGACTTCAAGCTTGAAACTGTGATCGGTGAGATTTAGGGGGAGAAAGGTGGGTGAATGGACTTTGTGTGTGGTAATGGCGTGAATTAGCAAGATTGGCGCAGATGCTGGTGGACTGTTTTTAAAGGTGTTTGAAACAATTCCTTCCATTGTCCTCTGCAGTGTGATTTTGTGCTCCTCCCATCAAGACTTGGAGTTTATTACCCCACTGCTGAGGTATCAAGTTACCTTCTAACTTGCTTTCACCTATAGAAAGGGATTACAGTGATGCTATTTGATGACAGAGGCTGTATTTAGGAGATCTTGCAGCTTCCACTTTTATTCCCTTGTAATGCTTCCCCGAGGCTACCCTGTGAGAAAGGCAAGGTGCTAGTTATCTATTGCTGCATAACTATATTACCACCAGTTTGGTGGCTTAAAACTACAAGCATTTACTTTATCACAGTTTCTGTGGTTCAGGAGTCCAGACACAGTTTACCTCAGTGTTTCTATCTGGGTCTCAGAGAGCTGCCATCAGAGCATTGGCTGGGGCTGTGGCCTCATCTGAGATCAGACTGAGTTAAGATGTTGGAGGAATTCAGTTCTTTGTTCCCAAAGGCTTACTGTTTTCCTTGCCCCATGGGGCTCCTCCCTACGACTGTTTGCTACCTTAATGTCAGTCAGGGAGAAAATAACTCAAAAGATGGCATGCAGTTTTGTCATGTAATCACGTACACATAATCACATAAATAACCATGGTCTCTGCCAGATTCTATTAGTTTGAAGCAAGTCACAGTTTCAAGTCACGCTTGAGGGCAGGAATGCCACAGGGTATGAACAAGCAAGAGATGACATTATGAGGCCGCATTAAGATGCCAATCCCAACCAGTCTAGTTTGTTGAAGGATGGAAGTTGTTAGGAATCATGAATGGTCTGAAATTTTACCCTATTTATCTCCTTTTCAAAGGATCACTTGGTCACACACTTAGTGTTCTCTTCAGAGCATGCTTTCTTATTCTTTACTATACAGAAAGGATAATGTTTTGCTAAATTTTACATTTCTGTTTTCCTTTTGATTAACAGTATTTCCTTATGTGATTTCTCACACTTTACAATGGGTATCCAAGAGAAGTCACTTGAACTAGGTTTAGGCAAATACCTAATATCATTGCTCGTAAGTTCTACCTTCCACAAAACACTAGAACATGAGTGTAACTCAGTCAAGCCCTTGGCTGCTTTGCAACAAGGACCACCTTGTAATAGTGGAGAACTGTAACCCACCCCACCATTCTTCTGACATTGTTTCTGTAAAGGCTGACCCTGACTTAGTAGCTTATAGACAGCATGTTTATATAAGAAACCTGGGAAGTAGCTTCAGAAGATAGCGACTCCCACCGTTAGATATTCCAGCTCTGGGAGATTTGCTGACCTTCTGCAGTGGGGCCAGGGTGATGTGAAGCCTAGATGAGGTGAAGCCAGATGACATGAAGCTAGGATGGTTAAACCAAGATGACACACATTGAACCATCACTTGTCTTATAGAATGGACTGTGCTCATCTGCATGTAGAGAACTATTCAACCCTCTCCCTTGATCTATTTGCTCTGTTTCTCCACTCCTTCCTTGTAAAAACCTCTGTGGGCACTGAGATGTCAAGTTGGGTTTTGAGACAGGAGTCCCCAGTCTTCCAGGGAGCCGACACCTGAAATAAACTACTTTCCTTTACACCAGTGCCTGTCTCTTGAGTATTGGCTTTTGGAGCAGCAGGCAGTGAGATCTGCATTCAGTTACAGCCTTTCCTAAAGTTTTAAGTAATATGTTCCTCAGTTCTATCTGTACCTCGTGAGAAGGGCCTTATCATCCATATTTCACATTCTGTTCTCAACCACTTAGGTATTCTTTTAAAAATGGAGGCTCTCTCTGCAGGTCTTTTCTTCTGTGTCCTCACCCAAATCACCTTTAAAAGAAATGTTTTTTTAAGATTTTATTTATTATTTGCAGAGAGAGGGGAAGGGAGGAGGCAGAGAGGGAGAGAGACATCAATGTATGGTTGCCTTTCACCTGCCTCCAGCTATGGACCTGGCTGGAGACCTGGCTTGCAACCTGGTTATGTGTCCTGGCTGGGAATTGAACAGTGACCTTTGGGTTTACAGGCCAGCACCTTATCCACTGTGCTACCAGCCAGGGCCCCAAATCACCTTTAATAGTCTGTTCACAGCAACATGTTTTTCCCTAGTATGCAGCCTCTGCTTATGGCCCAGTGTCAAAACTACTTCCACACTTTTAAATTTTATTACAGCAGCACACCCATTTTTAGGTACCAGTTTTCCTTTTAGCCCCTTCAGGCTGTTATAACAAAATATCACAGACTGGTAGCTTATAAATGGCAGAAATTTATCGTTTACAGTTTTGAAGGCTGGAAGTGTGAAATCAGGCATTGATGAACCCAGCAAGTCATGTTTCCCAGGTTCTCTTGAGATTATCCACATGACAGTTCTTGCTAATTAGACTAAGCAGAAATATCTGGCATTTGGGAAAAGCTTCATTTTCTTCAGATAGGTTATACACATACCTTTATTTTTGTTTGTTTGTGTTTTAAACTAAAATAGGAACCAATGTGTAAAACTATTTACTTATTTGTTATGGGAAAGAAAGAAACCTTTAAATTTCTCTTTTGTCTATTTAACAGTAATAGGAGGTCTATGCTGTTGAATTCAAATCTCTAATATGCATGCATTAATTAATAGACTTAATTAAGTTCAACTGAAATCTTTGAGTACCTAAAAAATAAAAAGAGAAAATTATCTTCACTCCTTTTATGGAAAATTTTTTAAAGCAGAAAATATTTACTGTTTATAATTATGTATAAAGACATGTCTTGACATAATTCTCATATATTTTAGTAATGAATATAAATTGGTGAAAGCTATTTAAAATATTTACAATGAAAAATTTAGATCTATAATTTCACCTATAAGGATTATTCTTTAAGCAATACTGTCATTGGTATCTTTCTCTATTGTATATTGATAATGATAAGTGTTGTGTAATAAGAAAATTTTGCAATAGAAATGGATGGAAGAAAATGTTTCCTGAATGCGAAATGCTACTTCATTGTAAAATATAAACTAATAATAAACAATACCAACCTCAACTGATAAACAATAGAACATATTTAACATTCATCTGTAAGGTATTGAGCTAAAAGTTTTACATGTATTATCTCCCTGAATTCTTATTAGACTCCTATGAATCAGACAACATTATCTGCATTTTATATATTAGAAAATTGGACTTCTGAAAGATTTATGTAATTTTCTTCTGACCCAGCCAGTATGAATTTAATTGCAGTCTTTATGATTACAAAGACCGTGCTATTTGCTATGTTAACAAAATTTTAGAAAGATGGTTTTAGCTATGTATATATTATGTGTACACACATAATATGTATATATATATTATACATACATATATAATGAAAAAGTCATTTTATAGTTTCCATAGCTTGATCCAAATGATATAAACTGATATATAAACTGATATAAACACACATATATATACATATCATACGTATACTGTATATAGGAAGAAGAGCGAGAGAATGGGGAGAGAGAGAATAAGGAGAGATAGAGAAAGAGAGACAAATTTAGACAGGCATAGATACCTAGAAAGACATTTAGAGAAAAAAAAAACATGAAGTATGAACAATGGTTATCTTTTATGTGGTTTTAATGGAGACTTTCACTTAGAATAATATAGTGAGTTGGAATGTTTACTTCTATTTAGTTATATTCAAGGAAAACAATCAAGAATATTAAAGTTTGGTGAAATGGCATCATTATTGTGGAGATTAAGAAATAATGTGCTTATGATAATTTAGGACTTGAATGCATTCACTCAGTCATATTCTTCCAGTGTTCACATTATGGGTGCTGCTGTATTGGAGATACAGGTTCCTACTTTGCTCCTGAGGGTGAAAGGCTTATATTGCCTGCAAAATTGGCACTCAGAATAATAGGTGACTCCTAGCTCACATGTCTGGCAGACACAAAAGATTGTTTTAAGCCCCGTTGTGCTTTAAAACCAAGTTTATCTTTGTTCAGTAAATATTTTACTGAATCCATGACCTTGATGTATCAGGATGATACTCTAATCAATTGAGATATGTGGCCAGGGCTCCTAGATAAAAATCTTCCAAAGTTAAATTTTAAGGTCATAATTGCTTTAAACTTAAGAAATAACTTATTTCATGGGATATTAACCAAAAACACATTGCTTTTTGAAAAGAAAATGCTAGGTTGAATTGTGCTTCATTTAAAATTTTTGTTTGAATAACTTGTACTTTAATGATGAGGAACATATTTTTTCTTTGATTGTTTAAAATATTGTCTTCTTCATAGATGGTTTCAAATTCTGGTAGCTTTGTGTTAGGGAAAGTCTTGTAATAGTTGTTTTGATTTCCATACTATAGCTATCATCTTTGTCATCTTCATCATGATATCAAAGGTCCAGAATCCTATTCCCTGATTAATAGTATTTTAATTTTCTTCTTCATTCTATGCAAATTTAATCACATTCCCTACAGACTGTTATAAATTGGTTTGCTCAGGATCAGTGTTAAATTCCTCCTTTTCAAAAAAGCAACAGGTAGAAAAGTTGAAGTAGAAGGTATCTTTTTCTTTCTCTAGCATACAGTTGGTTCTTAAATAATTTTCTCACAACCTATTTAATACTTGTACTAGTTAGTGTTTGTATCTTTGTTTGTGTATTATGAGGAGCTGGCTCACACAGTTAGGAGGGCTAACAAGTCCCAAGATCTACGTGGAGAGTTGGCAAGCTAGAGTCCTAGCAGACCTAATGGTGTAGTTTTAGTCTAAAGACCTGCACTCTCAAGATTCAGGAAGTACTGATCTTTCAGTTTTAATCCAAAGTAAGAAAAATGCCAATGTCCCGGTTTGAAGGTAATCAGCCAAGAGAAATTAATTCTTATTCAGGGAGGCCCAGCCTTTTTATTCTGTTCAGGCCTTCAGTTGATTGGATGAGGCCCACCCATATTCAAGAGGGCGATCTGCTTTGCTAAGTTTCCCTATGTCAATATTAATTAATAACATCCAAAAAAAAAGCCTTACAGAAATGCCCAGATTCATATTTGACTAAATACCTGACTACTTAATGGCCCAGTCAAATTAACACAGAAAAATAACCATGATTATACTCATTTATTGAATAATTTATTATTGGATCGGCCAAAAAGTCCATATGTTTTTTTTTTTTTTCCTTGTAAAAATAAGAAACCCATTTTTTCATTTTCACTAGTAGCTTTATTGATTTGGATATTTTGAGCATGTCAGCTATGCCCCATGTAGTATAATGATTGTTCTCAATTAATGTCCTGATTTGATTGCTGTCAACTTCAACTGGTCTATCCAAGAGTGAAGCAGCATCAGGAAGAAATCTCTAGCCCAAACTTCACAAACCACTTTTGACACTTTTGATCAGTCACAGCACCTTCTCCATAAACTGCATAAATCTTTTTTCCCCCTGAATATCAGTTGCATTTTTACAGTTCTTGAAATAATAAAGCATAATGTGCTGCAAATGTGGTTCATTTTCTTCCACCTTCAATATTAAAATGGATACACAAAAATTCAGCAAATTTGTTAATTTTTAAATGCATGCTGATATGACAGCTGTCACAATACAACCTAACAAAATTGCTTTGAATGAAGTTAGTCAAGTACGTGCTACTAGAGCCATCTTACAGGAAAAAACAAACTTTAAAAAATTTTATTTATGTTTAGAGAGAGGGGAAGGGAATGAGAAAGAGATAGAACAAAAAACATCAGCATGTGGTTTCCTCTCTCACACCCCCAATTGGGGATATGGCCTGCAACCCAGACATGTGCCCTGCCTGGTATTCGAACTGGCAATCCTTTGGTTAGCTCACTGAGCCACACACCAGCCAGGGCCAACTGAACTTTTTGGCCAATGCAATACTTTATGACAGTTATAGGCAAACCCCATTTTATTGTGCTTTGCTTATTGTGTTTCACAGATCCTCCACCAGCAAAAAGATTACAGCATACTTTATTGTGGTGGTCTGGAACCAAACCAGCAATATTCTTGTACTTTTCTTGTAGATTTTACATACATTAATTTATTGAATACTGATAACAAATTTATGGGTTCCTATTACTTTTTTTCTATTTTGGAGCAGGTTAATCATTTGCCTAAGAGCAAAAAATATCTGAAAAAAAGGTGGCATTAGTATTTTAATGACAGTTTTCAGAATTGGCACTTCTTATCATAATTCAAAACTGCCTCTCCAGATTGGACAATTCGTACTATAAATGCAGTTGTCAAACATTATTATTTATATTTTGAGTGAAAAGATGCGCTAATGCATCTTCTGGGACAACAAGCATAAATTGGGACTCTAATCTGGAGATGTAGTCACCCCAAAATAAACTTAGTAAAAAATCTATTATATAACTATATAAGATTTCAGGCATATTTCTTATCCTTTTTTCTATTTATTATGAAAGTAAGAATAAAAGCTCACATTTGCTCTAGTACGCAGAAATGACACAGCTGAGTAAGAAGTATGAATTAAAGGCAAACTGATTAGTTGCAGAAGGGCCTGAACAAGCAAGCAAATGGATAACAGTCATTCTCAAGGTTAACAAGTACATTAGATAGCTGGCAATTGTAAAACATGTTAGAAATAGACTCTGCATTGAAAATCACCTGATAAAGATCCAGTGCTTAATATGTACTTGCAGCATTGAACATACAAAGGCTAAGGACTTAATTGTAAAGGCAGTGATAAAAGTGGAAGTCTAATGCTGATGATACAAAGAAAGAAGAATATGAGATCCACAAAAGAGAATCAGTCAAAAATGAAACATATAGAATGGAAATCAGAGCAGAAGAGTCATTCTTCCCCAGAAAAGAGCAGAAAAGCTGCTGGTTAACTTTTCAGTTGCTTTGAAGAAAGGCTAAGAGACTGCCCTCAGAACCACATCTACATTCATGCAATTCAGTTCATTTAGTTTAGAAGTCATGTGTTAGTTACATATTGTGCTACCAATTAATTAAAAATTTAACAGGTTAAAATAGCAAATAGTAACTTATAATGCCTGTGTCTCATCAGTTTAGGAGCAGCTTAACAGGATAATTCTGGCTTAAAGTCTCTCATTACCTTGAGACCTTATTGTGGGCTGGGCCTGCATTCTCATCTGAAGACTTGACTAGAGTAGAATATGCTTCCAAAGTCACGTGGAAGAGTTGCGGCAAACTTTGGTTCCCTGTGAGCTGTTGAACTGAAAGTATCAATTCACCCCTGCTTGTCAGCCTTTCTGTGTGGACCTTGCTATCGGTAACCTTACAGCAACAGCTGGCTTCACCCAGAGCAAGTGACTTTAGGGGATGTGAGTAAGAATTCATCTTGGATGTCTGTAACCTAATCTCAGAAGTGACATATTATCACTTACATTTATTCAAAGTGAGTCACTAACTCCTACCCACATATAGAGGGAATTATATAAAAGACGGAATATCCAGAAGTGGAGAGACCTAGGGGCCATCTCAGACGCTGGCTTCCACCGTCTGCTTTCTGGTTGCAGTGAGTCAAGTACCTCCCACTTTCAAACACACGGTCTCCCTCCCAAGCTTTCCAAAGCCGCATCCCATTACAGCAGCAGCTCGGAGTCCAAACTCTCGCCCTTTAAATCGGGCCCAGCGCTGGATGTGGCTCCTCAGGTGTAGTTTCTTAAATACCGCTTTCTGAGCATGGTTCCTTTTGACCTGTTAAATGAACAGTTGAGTTTTGTGCCCCCCACCCCCCACCCCAACAAACATGCAGTGGTGTGACAGATACAGGGCAACCACTGTAGACACTCCTGGTCAAAACGTGGGAAGTCTGAGTCTCAAGTGACTCACTGGTCCACAGAATTTCTGAAATCCATACGGAATATTAGAAATTGCTGGAAGGATCTGAACTTTACCATCTGGGCTCTTTTGAGTCATGATCCCTTTTTCAGGAAGCATAGCATGCATGCACAGCTGAGCAGTTCTCTCTCAGCCTGTTTTAGGTTTCCCATGTTCATTGGAATCTGTCCTCTAACCACGCTTCAATTGTTCGACTCTCACTCCTCAGTCAGCGCCCTAACTTGAGTAAGTTTGAACCCGCAAGTTTAGGAGTTCAATTTGATTATTTTGGTTTTCAGAATGTGAGCCCTTTGACCTGAGGAAAAGATTTTCTTTCATGGAAATCATGAAGACTTTCATGTTCCTTATTAAAGGCCTTGAACTAGGAGTTCAAAGCTCTGGGCTCATTTTCTTTCTTCCGGGTCTGCAATGCAGTTAGAAGTAACCAACTGTCATTTACATTATTCTGTTTATGTTCACTAACATATTCTATGGGAGCAAAGGCATCATCACCCAGAGCCTTGCCTTTGGTAGACACTTGATTACAAGCATCTTAGCATGATAATTGGAGTAACTTCTCCCCGGGTATGTCATAGACTCTCAGTGCCCTCTTTTCTACTGCAAACAGAATCATTACTGCTTTTTAAATCTAATCAGCTCAGATATCTCTGTCCATAAATCCTCTAACTAATTCAGAGAACTTAACCTTAAGAACTTGTTTCTCTGAGTCACTCTCAGTGCCAATTCTGTGTCTGTCAGGTTCACTCAGAGAAGTGGAACCAATAAAGGTAACAGACCACCCATCTTGGGTCACTTTATTTCACCAATCTCAGTTTCAAGGTCTACACTTCCCTTTTCCCTGTGTGAAGAATTTAATGACTTTTGTTAAACCTACATCATGATTCTCATTCTTTCCCCATGATCAGTTAATTAATGTCACTTATGATAGTAAATTCAACGCCTTGATCAAGGATACCCAAATCCGTCTGATGGATTCAAGAACTGTGAGCCTTAGAAGAGCGAGTTTCAGTTTGATCTGCTTCCTTGCTCACTCTTGCCACCAGGAAAAGCTCTTGCTTTCTTGTTTAAAAATGTCCAGTTCCTTGTGATTCCTGAATATTAATAGCAGGGCATAATGCCATCATGCTACATTGAGAATTTTAAAAAATGTGTGTGAACTCAGAGCTTCTCAAAGGTCTCTAAAGAATGAAAGTGTATTCCAAGGTGACCTCTTCATGCTTATACAGGGACATGGCAAGAAGCTTCTCCAAACTGAGAAAGAACAAAGGAGTTCATTACATTTATTGCAACAGGGGAAAAATATTCCTGTTTTCCTGGTCTTAATAGTATAAAAATTTCCCCTAGTGCCTCCACAGTTCATATGTGATGTTTTTGTTGTCGTTCATGTTCTAGAAACTGATAATAGAACCATAATCTATTATCGCTTATTATTCTGGATATTATTCTAAAGTTTTTATTATTAAAAAATCCTGCCGGTTAAGTAAAACTTTAGTAAAGTTCTACTTCAGAAAGAAATATAGAGAGAAATTTGAACCTAACAAACAGTAGTGCCCCAAATGCATAAAACCAAATATGGAGGCTGGCTGCTTAGGAAAGATTTCTCAATCTGTGCACCAAAATCCCTACAGAATCCACTGAGGGTCCCTGCACTTAGTAATAATATATATATGTTATATATAATATATTTAATTTCATAATTTACGTATATGCAATATATGTGAGTGTAAAATGTGTGTGCACATGTATTTTCTTGGGAGAGTTAGTTGGTGGTTATGTGGCATTCTAAAAGCTCAAGAATGACTAAAAACCACTGATTTAGAGAATTCTGTCGTGGCTAAGCTTATGGTACAACTAGGAATAGACAGTGTATATTTCTGCATTTTAATTGGATGACATGACAACTGAATTATAAGTGGCTAGTGGCAACAATTTAAAGCATTTAAAGGAGACCTGGCCACAACAAGGAGTCTGAAGTTGCCACACACATTTGATGAACAAAACAAGGAGAGACAGGGCCCATAGATGTTTGGTGTGGTGCAGGCTTCTCTGTGGCACAAACTTAGGCTTTTCCAACATATATTTGAACTGATTTCTGTCTTTCTCCATAGAATGTGAATATAACCTAAAAGTTAGCAAAAACAGAAAAATGTTGCATTCATATGAAGGAGAATTATTGGTTTGTAAGCATGTTTTTAAAACTACGAAATGAAATGGAAAAGAGGAGGTTTGTAGCCAGACATTATCTGCCTAGTAATTTTTAATATCACAAGTGAAAAAATTTAAACAGATGATGCATTGACTTGAGCGCCAATTTAGCCTTTATTAGTGCTATGGGCAAATTTCACTCTCAGGCAGCAACATTCACTCTCAAGCACTCCTAGACGCAGGCCACTGAGCTGCATGATGAGATCGTGATATATAAAACAAGTTGTCTTTTTTGAAGCTGATTCTGAAAATATCAAGCAAATAATGCACGTTGTGATTTTCTTTTATTTTAGTTTCCATGAGATGGTGAACCAGTATATTCATTTATTGGAAAAGAAAGAGGTTCCTATTTTTTTTTTTATTATTTATCATTTTCATCCAAAAACTTGAATCATGCATGTTTTCTAACAGAATTCCCACCACCCTCACAATCTCAATTTTGAATTGATTTTCAGAGAATTTAAATGTTATATTAAAATTTTAGTTAGTTTATGTTGCTGTTGAAACCTACCAAAAATGTAGTTTGAACCTTTAATATTTTTATTGTGTTTATGTATTTTAGGCATTTAATATTAGCTAAAACATCGCAATGTATTTAGAAAGTGAAAAATAACCAAAAGGCCTGTTTTCAGATACAGGCCCATAAATGTGTCATTCTTGTTTATTATTAACATAATTAACATGCAAGAAAATGAATAATATTTAATTGTATATTTGACAGTTTTGTCAAATCAAGATATAAAGGATCCAAATCACTTCAGACATTTATGTTTTCTGCATTTATTCAGTATCTTAAAACCACCCAAACACAGTCACTTTTCACACCTTTGGCACCTTAGCTTAGATTGTTGACTATGAGAAATTCGTGTAAATGGATTTTACATCATGTGCTCTCTTTTATCTGGATTCTTATGCGGTTCTCAGGGTTCCTACATTTATCTATGTTGTTTCATGAACCAGAAGTTAGCTCATTTTTTAAAAAAGATTTTATTTATTATTTCCAGAAAGAGAATAAGGGAGAGAGGCAGAGAGGGAGATAAACATCAATGTATGGTTGCCTTTCACCTGCCTCCAGCCACAGACCTGGCTTGCGACCTTTGGGTTCACAGGCCAGCTCCTTATCCACTGTGCTACCAGCCAGGGCCTTTATTTTTATTTTAAAGAAATATTTCACTACATGAATATACATACCTTAAGTGTTTTATTCATTTATCTGTGTATAAACATTTGTCTTTCAGATTATTAAAAATCAGTTTTACTGAGGTATAGTTTACATAAATTAAAATGATCAGATTTTTAAAAATTATATTTTATTGATTATATTATTACCATTGTCCCAATTTTTTCCCCTTCCTCCCCTCAATCTAGTATCCCCTACTTCTTCAGGCAATCCCCACACCATTGGTTATGTCCATGGGTCATGCATATAGGTTCTTTGGCTACTCCATTTCCTATACATCCCCATGTACTTTACATCCCCATGGCTGTTCTGTAACTACCCATTTCTACTTAATCACCTCACTTCTTCACCCATTCCCCCACTCTCCCCTCCCACCTGGCAACCATCAAAATGCTCTTCGTATCCATGATTCTGTCTCTGTTCTTCTTCTTTGCTTAGTTTGATTTTTTTGAGATTCAAAGTATTTTTGCCATTTTAGCGTTTGTAGTTGTGGTCTTCTTCTTAAATAATTTCCTTTAACAGTCCATACACTAATAGTTTGGTGATGATGAATTCCTTTGATATTTTCTTGTCAGGAAAACTCTTTATCTGCCCTTCAATTTTAAATGATAGCTTTTCTGGGTAGAGCTCTCTTAGCTGTAGGTCCCTGCTTTGCATGACTGAATATTTCTTGCCAATCCCTTCCAGCCTGCAAAGTTTCTTTTGAGAAATCAGCTGACAGTCTTACGGGAGTGACCCTGTAGATAACTAACTTCCTTACTCTTGCTGCTTTTAAGCTTCTTTAGCCCTGGCTGGTGGCTCAGTGGATAAGGTGCCGGCCTACAAACCCAAAGGTCACTGGTTCAATTCCCAACCAGGGCATATAACCAGGTTGTAAGCCAGGTCTCCAGCCAGGCCTGTAGCTGGAGGCAGGTGAAATGTAACCCATACATTGATGTTTCTCTTCCTCTGCCTTTCTCCATTCCCCTCTCTCTGAAAATATTAAATAAAATCTTTAAAAAAAGAGATTCTCTCTTTATCTGTAATCTTTGGCATTTTAATTATGTATTGTCCTGAAGTGGGCCTGTTTGCATACATCTTGTTTGTGACCCTCTGTGCTTTCTGGACTTGTGTACCTCTTTCCTTCACCAAATTGGGGAAGTTTAATTATTTTTTCAAATAGATTTCCAATTTTGTGCTCTTTCTCTCTTCCTTTTGGCACCCCCTATGATATGAATGTTGGGCTTCTTGAGTTGTCCCAGAGGCTTCTCATACTATTCTAATTTTTTGTATTTTTTTTCTTCTTCTTGTTATGATTATTTTTTTATGTTGTCGTTGTTCTTCCTTATGATCCAAATCATTGATTTGATTCTCAACTTCATCTACTCTACCTTTGTTTCCCTGTAAATTGTTCTTTATTTCAAGTAGGATATCTTTCATTTCTGACTGGATCTTTCTTATGCTGTTGAGGTTCTCACAAAGTTCCTTGCACATCTTTATAACTAGTGTTTTGAATTCTGCATCTGATAGATTATTTATCTCCATTTTGTTTCGTTCTTTTTCTGGGGTTTTGTTCTGTTCTTTCATTTAGGCCATGTTTTGGCAGCCTCTCAGTGTTTGTTTTAATGTATTAGGTAGAGCAGCTATGACTCCCTATTTTGGTAGCATGGTTGAAGGTAGTAGGTATTCTGTAGGGTCCAGTGGCACAACCTCTATTATCACCTATCTTATTACTCAAGATATACTCTACATGGGCTGAGTAGGCACTCCTCTTATACTTGATCCTTGATAGATGTTGACAGGTCAAAGGGAGGGACTTACCGAGGCCAGTCAACTGAAAAGACTGGCTACAGCCCACTAGCTGCCAACCTCTGTCCTCCATGGAGGATCAGCTATGCCAGGGCCCACTATATAGAGTAGGACTTACTTTAGCAGGGCTCTGGAGCCTGCTGATTCTGCCCCAAGAGTGTATCACATGTTGAGATGGTTGGGTGGTGGTGTTCCCTGAGGTTTACAGCTGTCTACTGGGGGCACAGGCTTTGGGATTTCCCTGGGGGTGCAGGCCAAAGTTAGGCACTGCCTGTGTTCCATCTGTGGCCATTTGGCATGAACTCCAAAGCAACCTGCAGATGCTGCCACCTGTGCTGGGCTTGGAGGGGCCCAGGCCTGGCCAGGCAGTGAACCAGGATTAGCTGCTGCTGGTGCCTGGCCTGGGGCCACATCACAAGAGGGGGCCATGCTGAGCCTAGATGCTGCTTGTTTGAGAGGATATGGGAAATTCTGAAGCATGAATCATGCATATGCAAACACCACCACTTTAACGTTTGGGTGGACCTGCAAGTTGGGTGGAGTGGAGCCTCAAGGAATCACCAGGGTAGGGCAAGCAGTGCAAACCAGGTAGATGGCATCTCAGATGTGGTGCCCATTGCTCCTTGCCTTTGTGGGAGGAGGGCTCACAAAAGGAACATTGGCTTCTGCCAGCAGTTCTGTTTGGGAGAAAGCCATCCCCTATCTCTGGCCCTGATCTAGACACTTCAGTTTTTTCCTATATGCCTCTGGTGCCTTTCAAGCTACTGCCTCAGTGATGGAGCTCAGAGGGAGTGAGTCTAAGCAAATCCATTAATGGGCCCTTTAAGAGAAGCTGACTCAATCCTGCTGTGTTTTACAGCCAGAAGTTAAGGGAATTTATTTTCCTGGTACTGGAACCCTGGGCTGAGGGGCCTCATGTGAATCTGGGACCCCTCACTTCTGAGAGAGCCCTCCCAATTTTTATTATTTTTGTTTTTAAAAAGATTTTATTTATTTATTTTTAGAGAAAGGGGAAGGGAGGGAGAAGGAGAGGGAGAGAAGCATCCATGTGTGGTTGCCTCCTGCCTGCACCCAACTGAGGACCTAAACCACAACTCAGGCATATGCCCTGACTGGGACTCTAACCATTGACCTTTTCAGTCACAGGCCATCACTCAATCCACTGAGTCACACAAGCCAGGGCAGTCCTCCCAATTTTTATCCACCACATGTGGATGGGAGACCAGCCTGCTTCATTGTTCATGTCTCCATGTCTCTGCCCCTCCTATAGTGTGGATGAATATGGCTCCTGCTTTAATTTCATAGTTGTGGACTTTCATTCAGCTCAATTTCTGATGATTCTGAGTGATGGATGTTCTATAGTTTAGTTATAATTTTGATGTTGTGTGAGGAGGCAAGCTGTGCTTATATAAGTCACAATCTTAAAAACTTAATCAGATTTTAAGAATACAGGTTAATGAGTTTTGACAAATTTATATACTATGGAACCAAAATCTCAATCAAGATGAAAATTGTCTATATAATCATTGAAAGCTTCCTCAGGTCCTTTGCCTGCAATGCTCTGACCTCTGGGTAATCTGGTCTGATTTTATCCCCATAGCTTTGATTTTCCTACTCTGAAACTCAGTATAAACTGAATTTATTTTTTCATCTGGCTTCTTTTACCTCTTGTCAGTGGGTATTTGTATTGTTTAAAGTTTTTGGCTATTATGAATAAAATTGATTTAAATATCATTTTAAAAATCAAGATATGTCAGAATGCAGAGAGAGTAAATCCCAAAATACAACAGTTCTCTTAAAATTCAAAGAAAACAAGTTTCAACCATCTAATATGATTTCTTCCCTGGGCCTGTGGTTTCATTTCTTCTTGCATTATACTTTATGCTCCAAGAATCTTTAATAATTCTTAATCTCTCAAATTACTCTTAGGGATTTTGGTTTCATAATATAGCTGGCTACACATACCATAAACAAATACATAATATATTACTGATGACAAATGTTGAATACCAGTTTTCCAAAAATATCATGGAAGTAACATTAATAAAACAAAGGTAAGATCATTATTTTCTATGACAAGAGAGAGCAATACACAGATTCTTAGTCAAAGCAGAGAGGACAGAACTGTGAACTTTATGAAGTTTTCAAATTACAGCTTGATTAGGATTTGGTAAAGGTTATGGAATAATAGTTTATGCCTGGTGAATATAACAGAGTGAGTGTTCTGAGGAAAGGTTTAGAAGAGTCTAGGAGAGAAAACAATTATTTGAATATTGATGGAAAGATTATTAACCTGTGATGATTCAGTGAAATAACTTGGTCAGGAAGTTCTTGATATGAACAATAGAGTTATTTCTCTTTTCTCTTGGGCAAATATTTTCCAGAAAACACAATAACAATAGCAAAACATGAAAAGCCATACTACTTTCTGTCCACTTGGTTATGTTGTTGAAGACTGCGGAGAACTCAAAGTCATGTGAATATAGATGGTGGGCGGTGTGGATTGGCTATGAGTGGCATCAATTCTCCCCTGTCTTATGGAGAGAAATAAGGGGGGAGTGCCAGGGGTGGGGAGCCTGGTTGAGATTTTCAGCAGGGAACTCATGGAAGGCTTGGTTGAAAACAAGTGAAACACGAAGGAGGAAAGTGATTGCTTCTCTGTGGTGAATTATCTTCACTGCTAAGGCAATCTATTGATTGCTGTGGGTGCTGTCAGACAACCATAAAGCCACACAGATGCTTCAATCTGAGCAACATAAACTTTCTATCTTTGCTATATAGTCTCTGCATTTTGAGACAGAAATTCGAAACCTAATATTTTAAATGTCAGGCAGTAAACAGCTGTCCATAAAATCTGATAAGTGCCTCCATTTACTCTTAGTTTGGCTATTATTTTAGCATTATATTTTATTTTCTTCTGAAAAGAAAGCATTTGAAATAGTTTTCTGGAAAACACATTTTGTCAAAGTGCAAACAAAATTGTGTTATTAAGTCCACCTTCTGTCATTCCAATTTCTTTTCTCTCCACCAAGTTTGAAATAAGTTTTTGTTTTCTCTCTCCATTCTTGGATTAGTATAGCAATATAGTTCTCTCATATAGGAACAAGGTTTCTTCCTTTGAAAATGTTAAATATTTGCTTTCTGTTTTCCTATTCAATGAAAGGGAATATAAGGGACTTTCTCTATTGGAACTTATAGAAATTTTATGAATGAAATTTGTAGAACATACTTCTTTAACTCATGGTACAGCAGTAAAATTTATCTTATTTTTCATAGCTTATCTGCTACATAATCCATAATTGTGACTGCATGTGCCCAGGGTCTGAGATTGAGATCTGTGGGCCAGAGATTAATATGCAGAGGTCAACATTTTTTATTATTGTTCTGAACTAGGGACTAATAATTTATGCTAATAAGATACACACTATTGAGAATAAGAAATTAAATGGAAATTAGATTAACATGGAATGGATCTGGTCAATAGTAAGTGTTCCTTATTAAAAACTATGGACATCTATAACAATAACCTAATTCCTATCTTAGGTTTTCAAATCTCCTGATAATTTTTTATATTTGTTTTTCTAAAATCAAATCCTAAATATAAAAATTTAAGGATATGTTTTGCACCAGAAACAATCTCTGAGATATCTCAGAGAAGCCCTGGAAAATCACAAAGATTTGTTCTTATATTTTACAAAAAGAAAGGTGCTAGAAGTAACATCAGGTGTGCATTTAGGATTGTAAGCTTTTAAATTGTATTCTATAAATTGAGGTAATATGTCTCCAAAGTGGGTAATAGTTCTACAAAGTAGAATTATACGTGTGTGTGTGTGTGTGTGTGTATATATATATATATATATATATATATATATATATATATATATAATATTAAGTATATATATTTTATATATATATATATAATAAGTATATATATATATTATTCATTATTTTCTGAGAGAATGGCAGGGAGAGAGGAAGAAAGGGAGAGAAACATCAATGTATGTTTGCCTTTCACCTGCCTCTAGCCATGGACCTGGCTGGAGACCTGGCTTGCGACCTGGTTACGGTGCCCTGACTGGGAATTGAACCAGTGACCTTTGGGTTCATAGGCTGGTGCCTATCCACTGAGGAATTATACATATTTTTTAAATTTAGAAAAAATCCAGCAGTTTATTTCAGAAACAAAGAAAATACTTTATTCATGTGAAAAATCCTGGAGCTTCTTTTTCTGGTTATTAAACCACTATAACTTATAATAAAGCTTTTTACTTATTTCATTTAATGTTCTATGAGAGAAGATCAAGGAACATGAAATGTTTATTTCTGTAATGGTTGCTTACTCTGGTTTTTGAACATGAACAAGTTTCAAATTTTTTGGACACTTTGAATTTAAACTTGGTTTTAAAAATATAACTTTTTTCTAATTTTTAATTGTAGTTAATATTATCTAATTATAAGATTGTTGATTATACATACATGAAGAAAAGATTATTGTGGCAGCATTTATAAGACAAAAATGTTCCCCACTGTTAGAAATTGGGATTTTTTCCATAATCAAAAACTTTAATTTTCACCAAATATGTATTTTTCCCACAAGTATAGCAATGGGTAATATTCTCTGATTTCAAAATGCTTTTCTTAAATACAATAATAAATTTTGATTAATTCAAAGATACTAAATGAATGGCTACCATTCCAGTCAGATCTATACTTGGACCAGGTCCACAATGCTAAAGACATATCATGCTTGCCCTCAAATATTTGTAATTTTTAGTGAAAAAAACAAACAAAAATGGATATACAAATAAGTATACAAGGAAATTTTTGGAAGTGAAAAGCATGTTTATTACCTTGATTTTGGTGATGGTAATGTGGGTATTTGTATCCAAGCTCATCAGATTGTACATAATAAATACAAGAATATGTTCAATTTTTTGCTAAATCATCTATCTCAATAAAGCTGTAAACACAAATAACACAACAAAAAAGTGAACTAAAATTTAACGTAAAAACAAATGTATAATTTTAAAAGTCTCTAGGAAAAGTTCTACTTATGCTTCAGTAGAAAGCTGTAAGAGAACATAATTGCCATCCTGAGAAAAGGCCAGATACTTAAAAACCATACTGTTATTTAAACCCATCAGAGTGATGTTAGTAGGCAACCATGTAACCTGAGTTTGAAAGAATTACAAGGCACTCAAAAGGAGAGGCAGGTCTTTGGAACTGTTTCAGCTTAGAGCATGTGACTACCATAAAAATCAATTATTTTAAATCTCTAAATGCTATATGTAATTAGTGTTTCACTTGAGGATGACTAGGGGTTCAGATATAGTTCGCAATGACTTGCAAAGTCCTTGAGAGTCATTGGGGTTTCATAGAAAGAAGAGAGAGCTCTGTGCAAGAATGCAGGAGCTGCTTAGGAGTAGGTAAAAATATTGCATACTTCCTCAGATCTTTGATAGTTCATGTTGCTAATATGTATCCATTTCAGTTATAACAATTGTGGGTCTAACTTTTCTCGAAATTTTTATTAATCTTTAATTTCTAGTATTCCTTATATTGATACCTTATAACTTGTTTCTATTCCTTTCCCCCATCAGTCTAGCTAGAGGTGTATTTATTTTACTTTATTCAAAAAATCATTTTTAATATTAAAAAATTATACTTTAATAAGGGCTTTGATCCTGGATGAGATAACCTTGGGAATAAGTATTGGTGTAAACTAGACAATATCTGAGGTGAGCGTTCCAACAGTTAGAGGTCAGATAGATGAATGGGTACCAGGAATAGAGACTAAACAGCTGTAGTTGATGAGGGGGAGGAATATCAGGAAAATGATGCTATGAGGAAAGAATGTTCAAAGAGGAGGAAGTGATAAGCTATATCAAACTCTGCTGGTAGGTCAAGGCAATGAAACCGACCTTTGGACTTTCTATGTGGAGACAGTAGCATGCATTAATGTGACACCTACAGCAAATAATTTCTTAACACTTTCCTCCTCTAGACAATTGGTTATAACTAATTTGGTTATTTGGGTTATAAACCCAAATAACAATAACCAAAAAAGAAATACAGACAGTAAACTTTTATTAAAAATATAACCCTGGCTGATGTGGCTCTGTGCCCTGGCTGGTGTAGCTCTGAGGATTGAGCACCAGCCTGCAAACCCAAGCGTCACTGGTTCAATTCCCAGTTAGGGCACATACCCAGGTTGCAAGCCAGGTGTTCAGCCAGGTTCCCAGCAGGAGGCAGGTGAAAGGCTACCATACATTGATGTTTCTCTCCCTTTCTTCTTCTCTCCCTTCCTGTTTCTCAAAAAATAATTAATAATATCTCAAAAAAAAAAATGTGTGTGTGCAATAGTCATAACCAGTGGTTGTTAAATGAGACATATTTATAAAACAAGAGGAGCCTAAGCAAATTAAGGATGTGAAATTGTCCCTCAAGATCCATGGAAGGATTGGTCCCAGGATCCGCATGGATACTAAAAGTCTTGAATGTTCAAGTTCCTTATATACAATGGCATAGTGTTTGCATATAACTTACATACATCTCCCTGTATACTTTAAGCTATCTCTATATACTTATAATACATAACACAATGTAAATACTATGTAAATAGTTGTTGCACTGTATTGGTTAGGGGATAATGACAAGAAAAATGGTTTATACAGGTTCAGTATGGATGTAATCATTGTCAGCCTAAAAACATCAGCAACAAGCTAACTGTTTTTTCCCCAAGTCTTTTCAACCCATGGTTGGTTGAATTCACAGATATAGAAGGATAACTGTTTAATAACATTAGATTCAAGGCAAAAGGGGTGTGCTTGACCTTATATACTATATAATCTAGACATACAACCTATATGTTATGATCTAAAACAAGTGAACCCTAGGAACATGGGGAAAGGCAGAGTATACAAGAAACAGCTTCAGGTAGATTAGCAGACAGGATGGTGGGAGTTCTGTTGGTTTGTTTTAAATTACATAATAGGAACCAAGATTATTAGCTGAGATATTAGAGGTTAGAAGAGAGAGCAAAACATAGGAAAGAGTTGAAAATGGTGGAAAGTGAGTGACAGAGGAGAGTGTTGCATGCCAGTTGATACCCTGTTGGGCCGAAAGCATCAGACCCTGTCCCCTCATTTCTCTGAGCCACTGGACACGGGAAGGGCATGAAGTGAGGGCAGGGCAGCTCCGACTCCAAGCCAACCTCTAAAGAACTTGCAAGCTGTCTTCCCAGCTTCCTTTCCACTGTTAGGCAGTAAGCTTTCCCGCTGGTACTGCACATCTCACAAAAATGTGGAAGTAGTTTCTTCACTACAGGCTACTGTAAGTCTTTAACATTTTAAAATAAATTAATTCAGTATCTGATATCCAAATAAAGTAAAAATACAGAACTACATTTCCCTATACAACCAAGAAACACAATGAAAAGAAACATTTTATAATAATTATTATAAAAAGAATTATTTTAGTTCCGTGTCCTCATATTGTTCTGAAACAATTGTGCAATAAATTTATAAAATACTATTTTGCAAAAATAATACAGGATGCAATTAAGGATGTTAGAGCTCTTCTGAAAGATACAGATGGAAATTCCAAGTATAATGGGTAAAATTTATGATTTAATTACACAAAATACTTACTTTCTTGGTTGCTAACATAAACTATTTTCAAAACTTGGTTGGTCTAATTATGAATTCATACTGAAACCAAAAATAAACTTGTTAATGAATTATAGCTTATTTCAACATTAATAAATAATGGTTAAATATACTGCATCTTCAGATTAAGTTATTAAATCTAGAGATATTTTAAAACAGTAAACCTTTATTTTTATAAAAACACAGAAGCACAAAAATATATTTTTTATCCAGAAGGTAACTAGCAGGAGGTTTCATTTTGAGAAATGAATTCAGTGTGTACTATATAAAATTATTTATTCTATTTGTAAATCAAATCTTCTTAACAGAGTAAGTTAGATTCTTGTTTGCTTCGTTTTGCAAACCGCATTGTTGCTGTGTGTATATACCTTATGTCTATTTCATAATGGCCATTCTGAGCTAGTCAACTTCAGCTCCATGACAGTAATAAGTTTGTACAAAAGTTGCATTGAAAAGAATCTAATGGCCAGATTAAAGATGAAAAGCCCAAAATAATCATAAAAATGACTAGAATAGTTGTCAATGTTAAATAAAAACACATTATACAAAAATGTTCCATTTATCACGACATTCACTTTAAGGACTAAAAGTGACTTCTTCAAGATCTGGAGCAAAACAGCACCCAAGAAATAATGTAAACAGAACATAACAGATATGCTATGTAGTTGCCAATCCCTCAAGAATTCATGTGAATATTTTATATTGCAACAGTAACTGTAGCAATTCAATTGTATTTTGATAGTCTCTATTTTATCACATAGATATTTAAAGTATCTGAATATACCCATTTACAACCATATTTGGATGACAATAATATTGGATATTATTCCAATATTTATAAGTGCATTCCAGTTATATTTATAGATGTATATGTAAATGTGAGCCTATATGTACATTGGTACTTATGAGTCTTTTTTATGGGCATGTATGACTGGTTTGAATGTGATAAAAGAGTGATTGTGAGGATAAGGGAAAGTAGAAAGTATCCGAGTGGATTAGTGTTTAAGTAGTTGGTATATACTTTTTAATCTATCCCTCATAATCAGTTATGCATGCAAGTGTTTGTTATTTTTATCCAAAGCTATAATATTAATACTTTGGTTTAAATTCTATTTGACAGATATAATGACAAGTTTTAAAGTCCTTGTGCTTGTTTGTAGTTTTGTTAGAAGAACTTCAGGTGATTTTTTAAAAAGTTAAATTGATTTGTAGATGCAAACATTTTTAAATATTAGGAAGCTGGCTATCTTTGTAAGCAGCTAAGTTTTCAGATGTAGTTTGAATTGTCTTAGAAACAGGTAAAATTAAGTTTGTAAACATTGCTAGATATTTAGAAAAACTTCTCATCAAAATGAATATTAATTAAAACCATAATATCACCTCACACCTGTCAGAATGGATACTATTAATGAATCAATAAACAAAAAGTTGGTGAGGATGTGAGGGAAAGAGAACCCTAGTCACTGTTGGTGGGCATGCAGACTGTGGAAAACATGGAATATTATCAAAAATTAAAAATGAAAACTCTTTTTGACCCAGAGATTCCATTTCTGGATATATACCCTAAGAATCCTGATTATATATATTATACACACACACACACACACACACACACATATATATATAATCATTCATAGCAGTATATATGTGTGTTGTGTGTGTGTGTGTGTGTGTGTGTGTATTCTTATGTTCATAGCTGTGCTATTTATGATAGCCAAGATCAGGAAACAGCCTCAGTGCCCATCAGTAGATGAGTGTATAAAGAAGCTGTGATACATTTAAAAAGCTATGGTACATTTATACAATAGAATACCATGCAGTGATAAAAAAGAAGAAACTCTTTTGTTTTGCAACAGCAAGGATGGACCTGGATAATATTATGTTAGTGAAATAAGCCAGTCAGTGAAAGACAAATACTACATGATCTTACTTATATGTGGAATCTAATAGATGCAATAAGCTAATAAACAAAATAGAAGCGGAATCATAGGTACATGGAACAGACTGACAGTTGACAGAGATGAGGGACTGAATGAAAGATGGCGAAGGGATTAACCAAAGAACATTTGTACAGACCCATGGACATGAACAATGACAGGGGAATTGACAAAGGGAGGAGTGAGGGTGGGCTTGGGTAGAGGTAGGAAAGAGGAAATAAAAACAGGAACAATAGTAACAGCATGAACAAAAGTGAAAAAAGAATATCAATTGAACATGAAACATAATTCCATCTATATAAGGTATCTAAAATAAACTAAAAGAAGCAGAGAATAGAATAGTGGAGGGGATTGGGGAAATGGGGAGTTGTTCACTGGATAAAACATTTCAGTCATGCTGGATGAACAAATTCTGCATAACATAGTACCTATGGTTAAAAGTAAGGTACAAAAATTTGCTGAGGTAGATCTCGTATAAATGTTCTTATTTAAAAAATTGCCTGCAAACCCAAAGGACACTGGTTTGATTCCCAGTCAGGGCACATGACCAGGTTGCAAGCCAGTTCTCCAGCCAGGTCTGTGGCTGGAAGCAGGTGAAAGGCAACCATACATTGATGTCTCTCTCTCTCCCTGCCTCTCTCTAAAAATAATTAATAAAATCTTCTAAAACTAAATAAATAAACAAACAAACAATGGAACACAGCAATGGAACATCAGGACACCTTGGAAAGGATTGGGTGTCTATTACCTTGATTGTGGTGACATCACAATCATAGCAGTTTGCCTACATCCAAACTCATCAAATGGTATACATTAAATAGCTCTTTGTATATCAATCATATCTTAATAAAGTTTGATTAAAAATAAATATCCCAAATAGAGGTATTTAATGATAACCCACATTAATATATTTATAATAGACTATACCAGATAATAACAGTTTTTAGAAATGTAAAGGACAGTGTATTTTTACATTTGTAAACTGAATAAAGTGAACACTAAAGGAAACACAAACAATCATAAAGTTTCTTTATCAGACTTAGAAGCCACACCTCCCCCTGTACCAAAATCTCAAATAATGAACATGCAGAGGGTTGAAGAAAATCCTCAGGCAACCAACCATACACACGTGCAGATGAAAGGTCATTTCTTCTCCATAGTTTCTCTTTTCTTATAGGCCCTTCCCAAACCCTTTCCTGGATTACAGGTAAAGGAAAATCAAAAGGAATGCAGGTCTTGTTATAGAAAATAAATTATTTCAATAATCTTTCAAGGGAATATTTAGTTACTCTAGGTAAAATAACGCTTAGTCTCACAGGCACCTCAGAATTAGACTTGATCTACAAATGGTGAGAGGTGTTTGGATATGTGGCTTATGGGAACTCTTATTAAGGTGTGGGGCAGGACCTTCTGTATTCTCTGGTCATTCTTTGCCTTGATAGACTCTGTGGCTCTTAAAATACTTCATAGTTTCCATTCCACGCATATGGCATTGTTGTTCTTGAAACATATTAAGAATGCATTGAAATGTACTTGACACTCCAAGTTCCTTCAATCAAATGTATTCTTCTACCTTTCCATGTGGCTTTTCCCTCTTCTTCCAGGTCTCTGCTGAAAGGTTACTTTGTCAAAGAGTTCATCCTGGGATATTCTACTTAGAACACTCCTTTGAACCTTTACTCTATATTGTTACTTTGCCCTAATCTTCTTAATAGCATTTATATAGCCCCAGAATGCAACTATGAACCAGGGTCTGTGTGTTTGGTTAATTACTATATCCTTGGTGTTTAAAACAGTGACTGGAAAGTAATAGGTACCCAATACTTATTTCTTTTATATTTATTTCAGGTGTACAGACAGTATAGTGGTTAGACTATATGATTTGCTAATAATTCTATTAACCACTTGGCACCATACATAGTTATTACAATATAATTAACTATATTCACCAAGCTTAACTTTACATCCTGTGACTTTTTGTGACTTCTTACTCTCTTCATTTTTGTTACCCAACCCTACACACCCTTGCACTTGTATCTATGAGTCTGTTTCTGGTATTTGTTTATTTAGTCTTTAGATTCCACATATAAGTGAAATCAGGTGATATTAGTTTTGTTTTGTTTTTTTATATCTGACTTACTTCATTTAACATAATACCCAATAGGTCCATCTCTGTTGAAAAGATGTATGCACCCTCATAATCATTGTAGTGCTTTTAAGAACAGGCAAGATATGAAGGAACCTGAGTCCTATGGGTATCAATAGACTATTGGAAAGAAGATGAGGTATATATATATATATACATACAATAAAATATTAATCTGCTACATAAGATTGAAACTTTACTATTTGCAACATCAATACTTAGTTTTTATGTGAATAATATATTTACAGCTAACTTTGAAGACATACCAACCTAGGTACTAAGTATTATAATAAGTGGTTTAAATATATATATTTCATAATCATAACAAGAATCCCTTGTTATAGAGAAAGTGACCGGTTTGTTAGTGGCAGAGATAAGATTTGACCTAAGACACTTTGATTTCGGAGAGTATCATATCAAATGACCAGACTCTGAGAAATGTCTTTAGTACTTAATGTAAAATAATTCTTCCTCTTTTTTGAGGTTTTGGTATTCCTCATTCTTTTAAATGAAGGAGCAAATGCAATGCCTTTTATTTTTACTCTAGCTGAGAGATAGTTGTTTGTTCTCCAATCATTATTTTATCAATGCCTTAGAATATATGTCTTCTCCAACATACTATTCCAAGTTGTTTCTTTTGTCCCAAGAAAAAAATGTGATGGATTGAAAACATAATTTGCCTTTCGGCTCTCAAGTCTGGTGGTCTTGTAAGGGCTTTAATTGTGAATTCATGGCATTCTCTCCTCTCTGGCAAACCTCAGGCTTTGACTTGCTTCTGCTCAGTGTTTTATAGTACATTCAGGCATGTTGCACTTAATGTTGGGCTTTGTGAACACTTTTCCTACTTTACAATGTAATTTTAATTTAATGACATAAAACATGTTAGAGTTACTTTCAATCCACATACAAACTCTAGTTTTCAGAAGACAGTGTAAAAGAATATATATTACTTGGGCTGTATTCAGAAACTGACAGTAGAATTTGGTCATGCAGTTCTGTACTAATGTTATACTGCCTTTTCACTGAGACTGAATGTATAAATGAATGATAGCCAGGCTAGAGACTCCTGAAGTCAAATTTTACCCCGCAACCTGCAGCCAGTAAGTCCAAGGAAACGAAAGTGCAGCCTCATAAGACATTGGCCCTGATCAATAACTGACAGTTTCACTAAATTTTTGCTCCTGTTTTCAACTTAGGACCAACCAGAGGAAGTCAAATACACACCCATAACCAATCATGTAGGATGCCCTGCTTCCAGTTAGTCCATTTCCAGTTTCTGGATGGCAACAGGCTCCAGTCCAAGTACAGTTGAAGCCCTTTCATTTTTTGTCTAAACACAACTTTCCCATTCATCTGTCTGCTGTTGAGTCTGTGACAAACGAAAGGGCTGAGGGCTGACTGCCTTGCTCTGTAGCTAGCTCTAAGTACAGCTCTTGCTCGTTCTCATTTGGGTTGTCTTTGAGTGTTTCCTCAGTTCCTTTATTAGTACAGTGATACTTTAATTTTGATTGCATCTAGGTGATATGTTCCTGATATATTAAAATGTGGACTTTCACTCATTTATAAATTGTATTTATGAATGCCCCGTTTTGAGAGTTTAAGTGTCGGGGAGAGTGGCAGCCCAGGAATCGGCCCCCAGCCCCGGGCCAGCCATGCCCATATGCAGGTCTGCATTTTTAGCCCAGGTACCTCTATTCAGAGACCAGAACTGGTGAAACCTCCTTACTAGAAGAAACTTTCCTCCACTCTGACTCAGCACCGTCTCACTCTTAGCAATCCCGCTTCCCTTCCTTCTGGCCACCTACGTCAGTAAAAGGTAGGAGTTTCTGCCCCCCATCCCAACACCCCAGGATCCTAGCCTGGAGATAACCCATCCTCCCCCAACTAACTGTACTTTGTCATACAGCTGACACTCTCCCAGCACCATTCCGTGGGGAAAGGGAACATTGGCAAACCTGCGCATTTCCTTTCCTTTGCCTCTTGCCTGGATAATCTCAGTGTTATGGGCTGAATTGTGTTCCTGCATATTCATACATTGAAGCTCTAACCACCAGTACCTCTGAATGTGACTGTATTTGGAAGTACAGACTTTAAAGAAGCAATTAAGGTTAACTGAAGTGCCGGCATGGGCCTTAATCCAGTATGACTGGTGGTTCTGTTTTCAGTGAAAGTGGAGTCCTTGGGTCACAGAGAAAAGAATTTTCTGAGACCTATGAGGGAGGATAGGGCTGTGTGATAAACTATATTGATGATGTCAAATTGAGGGGGTTCTCCTCCTGACTTCTCAATGTCCCATCTCCATTCATCTCTCCATGGAAAACGTCCAATATTGTCTTCAGTAGGGTTAGACTAAAGGCCACAGCTCAGAGTTTCTGCTCCATATTCAAGTACACCCCAGTCCAGGATTTGGCCAGTTTAGCCTGTTTCCTTTTAGCTGTCGGGTTCCTTCTTGTTGGGTCCAAGACCACCAAATGATGACAGTAGGGAGGGCCCTGGTCTGGGGGCAAAAAAGCACTTATAGGGAGCCTTTAGGAGGTTTTGCATGCTTTATTGGCAGCGGCAGGGTTAACAACGGCAAAGAGTACAGGTGTACCCACACCCACTCCCCTGCTTCCACAGTGGCCAGGTGCTGGAGAGTGCTGGCATTTCCACCCACAGTTTTTCCACTCTCCCACAACAGCAGTGCGTGTGCTGAGTTTACAGCAAGGGCAGTTTTATGTACACCTTGGGCCAAAGGAGGCTCTATGCCAAAGGATTACATAGGGTTACATAGACTGACATCAGTCTGCTCAAAGTTGCTAAATCCATGTTCTGGAGGTTCCAGAGATAAGATTAACTCCAAGGCTGACCCCATGGGAAGGCCCAGCCATATATGGACAGGGGACTTCCTCCTCCCAACACCAGCGGCAGTCAGTAGCTATGCTGTGGAATTTAGGTTCTCTCCTGGATCCTCTGTGTGGAGTTTGCATGGTCATGGGCCATGCAGCTTCTAAGGTCACATGACCATGGAGAGAACAGGTGAGTGCATCATGCAAGTATGGGTTGAGAGAGAGAGAGAGAGAGAGAGAGAGAGAGAGAGAGAGAGAGAGAGACATGAAAGAGAGAGAGAGAGAGAAGAGAGACGAGAGAGAGAGAAACAAGAGAGAGAGAGATGAGAGAGAGAGAGAGACACGAGAGAGAGAGAGAGAGAGAGAGAGAGAGAGAGAGAGAGATAGCTTCTTTGTTCCCCTGGGGTTATAACCAGGAGCCTTGGTTTGGGATGGACCAGGTACTTTTTCAAAGAAACCAATCAACTCCCCAAGTTTTTACAGGCTTTTGATGGACCCACCCCCTAGGACACCCTAGTTAGACTGACCGGCCTCATTTTCCAGCACCTTCCACTTTGCCCCCCAACAAGCTGGTATGGGGTGGGGGCCAAGTGAGGAGCATTAATCCCACTAACAAGCAATACTGTAATCCCCTGGGGTCCAAAGAAAGCTGTAGTTTCCTGGCTAAGCAAACAGGTTCATGTTCCCATTTATTAAGCTCAATGTCTAATTCCCTTTGCTTCCCTTCATTATTAATAATTAATTAACTATCTATAACAATAATACCAGCCCTTTTTTTGTAGCTTTATTCTTGAATTTAGGCAGAATAAGTCTTCCAACTTTTTCTTTTTATTCAAAATCTTTTTTAGAATCAGCTTCTGAATTTGCATAATTGGAATTGCATTTAATACATAGTTCAAATTGAGGGGAAGTGTTGTTCTCAATACAATATTGAGGATAGTAAGTCCATGAATATTGTTTATCTCTCCGTCCAACCTTTTTTATTTTCTATTATTAATGATTTGCAGTTTATATAATAGAGAGATTGTATGTCTTTTGCTAGATTTTATCCTAGGAATTTTACTTTTTGTGTGTAGTAATAGAAATTAAATATTTTTAATTGTTGCCACTAGTTAATAAAAATATGATTGATTTAATTTTGCTATTTTAACTTTTTATCCTTGAATTTGCCATATTCTTTTATAAATTTTAGTACTTTCTTTGTAGATTTCAGGGAATTTTTTTTTTATTATTGTGCTCCCTGTAAAAGATTTACCCTTTACTTTCCTGCCTTTTTGTCTTTTATTTATTTTTTTGTCTTATTGCAAAGGCAGGTACAGTGTAACACTACCTATTTAAAATAGGAGTCCATAAAGTGGGGATCACTATCTTTTTCTTCATTCCACAGGGAAATGATTCAACTTTCCTTTATTAAAGAAGGTATAGGGTGTAGCTATTCCTTAGATTCATTTTATCAGGTAAAGCAAGATCCTTACTATCTTTTAACAGCTTTATTGAGGTATAAATGACATAAAAAGAACTGCACATATGTAATGTGTATAATTTTATGAGTTTGGACATATGCAAATATTCATGAAACTGTCAGCACAATCAAGGTATTACACATATGTAACATCTAGAATTTTCATATTCCTTTTAGTTTTCATTTTGTGATAACACTTAGTATGAGATCTACTCTTTTAACACATTTTAGTGCACAATACTGTACTGTTAAATATAGGTATTATGTTGTACAGCAGATATTCTAGAACTTGTTCATCCACCATAGTTAAAACTTTGTATCTATTGAATAGCAATTCTCTATTTCACATGCTTTTATGAAATTGACTACTTTAGGTACCTCATTAAGTGGAACCATGCAATATTTGCTCTTCTGTGATTGGCTTATATCACTTAACATAATGTCTTCCAGGTTCATTTATGTTGCAAATGGCAGGATTTTTCCTTAAACAGGCTAAATAATATTGTATTATATACATATACCACATTGTTCTTTATCACTTATTTGTACAAGGACAGTTCCATTTTTTAAGTTGGCTTCTTTATTGTATTTATTTATTTATTTTTACTTTTCAGTTGAAGGACTTTCTTATATATTTTTAATTGATCTCTATCAGAGTTTTGGTTTGCAAATAATTTCTCCTATTCTCTAGGCTGCCTTTTCACTTCATTGATTCTCTTCTTTGCTGTGTAGATGCTCTTAGTTTTTGCAATTCTACTTGTTTATTTATGGCATTTGTTGCCTGTGCTTCAGGTGTCATGAAGGAAATTATTGTGAAGTTTAATGTTCAGAAGCTTTTCTTTTGTTTTCTTCTAAGAGTTTTACAGTTTTAGGTCTTATATTTAAGCATTTTATCCTTTTTGAGTTTTGTGTGATTAGCCTGTAATTTTTCTTTCTTAGAATGTTTTTACCTGATTTGGGTATCAGGATAATGCTAGTCTCTTAAAAAAGTTTGGATGTGTTTTCTGTTTTTTGGGAGAGTTTGGGAAGGATAAGCATTAATTTTTCTCTAAGTCTTTGGTAAAATTGACCAGTGAAGCTTTTTGATTACTGATTTAATTTCCTGACTAGTAATTGGACTGTTCAGATTATGTATTTTTCACAATTCAGTTTTTGTAGGTTGGCTGCTTCTAGAAATTTATATATTTCTTTTAGGTTACCCAATTTGCTAGGGTATAATTATTCATAGTAGTCATGGTTATTTGCATTTGTGTTGTATCAGTGGTAATGTCTTTTCTTTCACTTCAAATTTTTATTTGAGTTTTCTTTTTTGTTTTAACTAAAAGTTGCCCATATTGTTTACCTTTTCCAAAAAAACAGCTTTTAGTTTCATCTTTTCTATTGTCTTTTTAGTCCGTATTTCATTTATTTCTGCTTTGATCTTTATTTCCTTTCTTCTACTAACTTTGGGCTTAGTTTGTTCTATTATCGAGTTTATTGAGATACAAATTTGTGATTTCTACTTGGAATATTTCTTTAATGTAGGTATTTATCATTATAAACTTTTAGTACTCTTTTGATGAATCCCATAATTTCTGGTATATTGTGGTTTAATTTTTATTTGTATTAGGATATTTTCTGATTTTCCTTTTGAGTTGTTTTCTGGCTCATTGGATTTTTATGAGTATTCTGCTTAATTTCTGCATATTTGTGAATATTTAAAATTTTGACCTTTACTGGAAGTGTTTACATGTGGTTTCTCAATTTTAAAATATTCTACTCTTGCCATGGCTGGTGGCACAGTGGATAGGGCGCTGGCCTGCGAATCCGAGGGTTGCTGGTTCAATTTCCCAGCCAGGGCACGTAACCAGGTTGCAAGCCAGGTCTCCAGCCAGGTCTGTAGCTGGAGGCAGGTGAAAGGAAACCATATATTGATGTCTCCCTCCCTCTCTGCCTCACTTGCTTTCCTTCTCTCTAAAAATAATAAATAAAATCTTTAAAAAATATTCTATTCTTGATAGAGATAAATTTTAGACAGTTACCAGTATATAATAATTAATTAATTGTCATGACTCTAAGACAGTCCATGTATAATAATAAACTACCAAATTAAGTAATTTTTGACCCACATTATTAATATTAGTTTTTATTTTATTCTCCAATGCTTAATGATTTAGCAATACTTGCAAAATATTTGGAAATATTAAAAAATGTTTATCCTTAAACTCTTAATTAGTAGACAAAAAAGATAATTCATTAAATTGTATGCAGCATAAGAAGAAATCTGTTCCTGTTTGAAAGGATAAATATATTAATTATGTACCTGGTATAATATACTCTAGTACTTCATTTATGGCAGTGGTACTCAAATTGTAACCTCAGCAACTTTTTAAAAAAGTTTTTAAAATTTATCATTTTCAGAGAGAAAGACAGGGAGAAAAGGAAAAAGGGAGAGAATCATCAATGTATGGTTGCCTTTCACCTGCCTCCAGCTACGGACCTGGCTGGAGACCTGGCTTGCAACCTGGTTATGTGCCCTGACTGGGAATCAAACCAGCAACCTATGGGTTCCCAGGCTGGTGCCAGTCCACTGAGCTAAAGCATCCAGGGCTCAGCAACTTTTTAAATCCTTAAAAATGTAAGTTCTATTTACATTTATGATATTAGCAATTTAAACAGAGCATTTTTAGAATATTTGTTTATTTATTTAAATATCTGCTATATGCAATGTATAACAAAACAAATCATACAAGTATATTTATTAAATGTTTTATACATTTGAAGAACTATAAAAACAATTTTATTATCTTAAGCAAAAAATATATATAGCAAGAAGAGTGGCCATGTTATGTCATTTGAAAATCTCTTCTCTGTTTGGTCTAACAGATGAGAGCTTATTCATACATTTTGTAATATCATTCATCATGTAAACCAGAATTCTCATAAAGTATGAAAAAGACTAAGTTGCATTATTAAGAAAAGTTTTGCAAAGCAATGTCATTAATAGACTCAACTAAAAAAAAAATAAAAAGCAGAGCCCCGGCTAGTAGCACAGTGGATAGGCGCCAGCCTGCGAACCCAAGGTCACTGCTTCTATTCCCCAGCCTGGGCTCATAACCAGGTTGCAAGCCAGGTCTCCAGCCAGGTCCATAGCTGGAGGCAGGTGAAAGACAATCATACATGGAAAAAAATAATAATAAAATAGATTAAAATGCAAACATTAAAAAAAGAAAAAGGAAAATAATTTGACCTTACTGATTATTTCATGAGATATAGAAAATCAAGAAGCAGCCTCTTATAGTGGCCTACTAGTTTGCTATAATAATTTGTTTTACCATTTGAAACTATGGAAAAATTCTCCAATTTGTCCTCAGTGTCAGACCTTTGGGGATATGAAAATTCTTATTAATATTGGCTGTTAAGCATTTAGCAGCTCAAGCAAATTGAAAATCACGTCAGTATACTCAGTATAGAGAACTTCTCCTCAAATTATATGCATAATAATTGTTTTTTTATGTACAGAAATGCATTTCTAGCTATAGTATAAAAAATATAGGAAAAATTATTGATGAGAACATACAAGTTCATTGGAAATTCCTTTGTAATCATCTTTCTCCACTAATACTCTATTATAAGCTCTTTTCTTAGTTCTATCATTAATTTATTTCCCAAACTTGGTATATTGATATTATGATAATGACTTTACTTTGATAGTTTCTATGGACTTTATCCTTTTCACAGCCTAACAAACATAAAGATTGCAAGTGATTAGATATGTAACATTAGTTTATTACTCTTCTGAAATTAGTGGTCCTGACTCAAATGAGGTAATAGTTCTTCCCATGATGTAAACTGTAGGGTGGTATCCAAATAGAAACTGTAAATATTTCAATAAAACTGAACAATATTATTCCTTAGTTTTATGTAAATTCAAGACATATACCTGGATCCACCTGGATACATGGACAGATGGTGCCCAGATCACTAATACCCCCAAATATTAGTGTGAGAACACAATTACTGGTTGTGAGTTGATATATAGCTTTTGGGTAGTTGTGTGATTACCTCAGTCATGAATGACCAAAACTCAGTTTAACCATAGATCCTTGTAGATTTAATGGTTGCTAGGAAATGCAATTAGTTCTGAAGACACTTTAGGATATTTAAATTGTGTTATAGTAATGTAACTTTTGGTCGTTGCTAAGCAGGGGGAGTGTGTTGTGTGTATAAAACAATGAATTACCTGACAATGTCATATTGGAACATGCTCTATTTGCACAACCTCTAACCATTCTAGAAACATAGCAACGTTTGGAAATGTATATAATATTTTTTTTTTTGCATAAATCTTAGGGATTTAGTACATTTCTTCCTAGTTATCATTAAAGAACACTCTGGACTCTGCCTACAATGGGAAGTGGAAGTTAATTGCTTTGCAGTGGCAAACATGAACTGCATTCTGTCACTCAACTGATATCAGTGACCAAGTGAAATGAGTAGTTTTTTGGTAGTGAATTCAAAAGCTCTTAAATATTCTCCACAGGAGGGCTAGTCTGCCCTTGTCAGTGTAATATAGCTGATACAGTGACAACCTGATTTCCCAGTAAGTGTTCTCTGTAGCCATTCCAGCGGGGAGGCTCTACCACTGGCTACAGCTTTGGTATTAAATAGAAAGTCATTTTTATAAAGAAGTAAATTGCTTTATTTATTACTGATGTTGCTTGTCTCAGTTATTGAAGCACTTTGTCACAGCTGGAGAATGCAGTTGCTTTCTTTTTCCCTAAATTACAATAAAAAAACCATAAAGGAAATACATTGGAGAGTAAAATTATATATTTAGTGTTTAAAATAGGCTGTCAGCTAGTTAGAATTTTTGGAAATAAACATGTAATTTAAAACAAAAATATTGATAATGCTCAATTTGTCAAATAGTGTAGTATTATCTTGAAACTTATTTTGTAGTTAAGACAAATGAAATGCCCATAATTCACACTTTAAAGAAAAGTGAACTATTGAAATTTGGAATCTTTTGTGTAATCATCTACCAAAGATGATCAGATGAAAAATTTTTTATAACTATATTTAACTATATCAGGACCTGGCACATTAGCAATGGGGAAACTTGAAAACACAAAATGTAATTGTTTCTGACTAAGATGATGAACCAGTTTAGAACACCAAAAAAATTTTTGTTTAAACCACATTTCTGAAGTCAATACAAAATGAAACCCATATACTCTTAGTTGTTTTCTCAAGGCTGTTTAGACTTGGTGGTTCAAATCCAGAAAGAATTCATGTGCACAACAGGAAATGTATATAAACCCCCCTTGATTGTGAGTGAATGATAAAACCCAAGTGTATAAAATTCTTCTATTGGAAAAATCCATAAAATATTTTAATATATTAGCTGACTAGGACATGGCAGAAAGTTTCCAACTGAAAATACTTGATAGAATGCTAATAATTTTTTAAAAATCAGGCTAAAAATAAAATAGTAACTTCCCTTTCTATCCATGACAAAGTAATAAAGTGGATTAACCTTCACTCCTTATGCAAAAAAAAAAAAAAAAAATAAAGACAAAAAAATATAAAATCAGATATTGGATAAAATGCAGTATAAATCTGTAATATTTAAGGAAAACAAGGTGAGTCCTGCAAATTTTCTCACTTTTCCCACTGCAAGGTAAGCAGGGTTTCTGAGTATAGAGTCAGGGTAGGTAAGATTTTCACTTTATCGTGTTTTAATAGCAAGTAGAACATCTATCTGCACAAACCTCAATAGTTGAGGGAGTATTTCTGGCCTGCCAAGAAATATTAAGGCATTGTTTTAAATCATAGGGTTGAGTATATTTGAGTGTAAACTATCAATGAATTATACATCTTTGTTAATTCATTTTAGAAAAAAGTGACAGAGGGTAAATTCAACTAATGTTTATCAACATGTTGCACAGCAAAGTAACTATAATTTAAAGTAAATAGCTCTAACCCGGTCTTTAAACTGAACAATCTGTGACTGTGGATCACATGGTCTATTAACTTTTGTATTAGAAAATAGAAAAGTCTATTAACTTTTCTAGATGTCAATTTTCTCAGCTGTAAGGCATAATTGCTAGACAAAATAAGTAGTTGGTAAAAATTCAAAGGAATAAGGATAACTATTTTGAACATCATCTACACGTCTCAATAATTCTTCAAAACATCTCTATGAAATAAGTTTTAGTATTACATTTTATAGTAAGTCTAAGTAACCTGTCCAAGGTAAAATAGCTAGTAGATGATGGAGAATGAATATGCACCCAGTTATATATTTTTCCCAACTCTGTGTTATTATTCACCAGATTATAGCGCTTAGATATAAATGAACCAAAGAGTATGTGTGGACCTGCACTTCATAATATAAAGAAAACACATTAGTAGATGGTTAATGTAAATAATGAAAAAGAAAGATTGATGTTATTATACTAAATATTCATAAGACCAAATTCTGAAAACAGAAAGCTACATTCTGATCTCTTGGGCCAAATATTTTGACAGTCTAATAAACTTTAGTTATGATGATGCTTCTTTGAACACTAGAGCCAAATTCTGGTTTTAGTGGAGTTGATTTAGGCAATTGGATTAATTTAAACTCATATTGAAAATGATCCATGCTTTAATTTTCTATTTAAAATTGTAGCACAATGCTCATCTTTATACAAAGTACTTTTATATACTTGTTTAAACTGATTCTTGCTATAATTTGTACAATTAATCCACTGAAAGCATATAATTCTATAAATTCTGAGTAATACTGTACCTGTAGAATTACTCACACAATTAAGGAAAAAAGATTAACATGAGAAAAAAAGATTCCTTACACAGCTTTGTAGTCCATTCCTTCGTGTGCCCCTGGCTGCAGACAATCTGATCTGCCCCCTTGTAGCTATATATGTTTCATTTTCTTAAGTTTTATATAAGTGGAATCATGTAAGATACACTTTTTATGTCTATTTCATTTCACAGAGGAATTTTACCTTTAGATTCCCCCATGTTGTTGATGTATTAGCAGTCCCTCTTTTTTTTACTTTTTTTATTATAGTTGTATTCCATGTGTAGGTATACTATCATTTAAAAATCTACTTACCTGCTGACCATCTTATTATATACTTATTGGCCAAACAAAAAACTTTTTTTGTAATATGTCTATTAAAATAATATTCCTCCTTTAAAAGAAATCTTTTCTTACACTAGATGACAAAAATTTAATCTATTTTTTCCAGAAATTTTATAGTTTTAGCCTTTATGTTTAGATCTGTCTGTGATCCATTTAGAGTAAAATTTTGTGTATTATGAGAGGTAAGAGTTGATGTTTATTTTTTATTTTTGCAATGTGGATATGCATAGGGAATAAATTTAAGTAAAATTTTGCAACACCAATTCATGAATTTTTTTCTATTGTCCCAACAGGCCAACTGGCTTCATGCAATATCTAACTACTATTAAACCACAGTGGCAAATACAGTAGCTCCAAGTAAAGTTCCCTTTTTTCATGTTATTTTATGCTCTTTTTCCCTGATTAATAGTACAGTGCATGGTCTCCAGCTACAAGAAAATATTCTCTCCAAACTCATTTGGTTTTTCTTCTTTTCGTTCGATGTGGTGGGTGGTAGAAGGTAGGTCTTTCCATTGTAAACCTTTTCATCTTTAATCAAGTTAGCCAAAGGGGTTTCACATTAAGCAACATTATGACGCTGTTTTAGGAATGGGAATTCTGGTTGGCCATCATTTAATTCATTGTTTGTATTCATTTACAGTATTTTAAGATTTTGTTACCATAGTTTAGTTTCAGTAGATGTTTATTTAGCTTTTCCATAAATAAAATTTTATTGTCTGTTTTGTCATTTATCAGCAAGTAAGGGAGAGGGAAAGGCAGTTGACACTTGGTCACATGTTCTATCTCTCTGGATTTGGGGCATTCTCTATTATTGAAAAATACACAGAAAAACTTTCAAATCTTCTTTAACATCATTTCTTAGTGTTTAATATTTAGCATTATAAAGTCTTTGTAAATATTCTCTGTAGAAGGATATACTTTCCCCTCATTTTTGACATATACATATGTTTCACATATTTTACTGTGATTTTCTAGTTCCAGGCATAATGAAATAATATAATTATTTACATGAAACAATCTTTTGTCTTGATTAAGATCACTTAAATTTTTAACAGTGGTCATATACTAACATTAGGAAAAGTTTCAGAATATGTATTTAGTAATTGAGTGAATTAATAAATGTTTAAAGTCATCAGATAAAGAAATAATTATTGCATAACTGGTCTTATTCTCCAATCATATGATGCTCAATTCATGTAGTATTTGACAAAAGTGAATGAGAATATGTTGCTTATATATCTCACATTTGATTAGGATATTGTTACAGGGTTTTGAGAATGTGTTACCTTTGCTTATTTATTAAAAAATTCATTAGAAAAGGGATTTAAAACATGATTTTTACCCATAAAATAATTGAAATTGAAGACAGGCATATCCTTTTGCTCTTATGTAAAAAATTCATTTAAATGTTAATAATCTTACTTTCAGTGAAATGCGATGATAATTCATTTTGTGTAAACAAGCTAAACAACTTGATATTGTGTTATAATAATCATCAGAACAATGCAGTTACTACCTAGTCTGCTTTATTAATAATTAAAAATAGACTTCCAGTTAATATAAAACATAACATAGAAGCATGATGTTAGGCAATTCTCAAATATGCTTGAAATATGACTATCTGAGGAAGGATATTAAGACTACTCATGGATATTTGTGAGATTATTAAAAATTATTTTCTTTTCTAATGTTATTCTACTAAAAAATGAATTGACAAAAGACTATAATTTGAAAATGTGTGCAAGTATCTGATGAAGTTTTTTACATTATATGATTAGATAATTTACTATAGTGAGAGGTAATACAACTGAGAAACTAAGCACTTCTAGAGAAGCCAGAAAATTAAAGTGAACTTCCATGTTTCAGAACCTCCCTACCCAAATGCTTTTGATGTAGCTAAAGAAAGGTAGCTTGTAAATATGTATTTTATATATTTCTCTTAAACATTACTAAATTTATCATTATTTCAAGCATTTCAGTGGCTAAAATGCTTGAAAATCTGTAACACTGAAATGTAAAAGAAGTGATTTTTAATATTAAAAATTCATATTAAATAATATTTGAATTCCACAAAAGTATTTAATTTTACTTATTTTAACCTCAAATACAGTTTATTAAAAAAAGAATGCTACTCAGAGCTAACACCACTGTTTCAACTTCCCATATCACCTTCCAGACTTCTACTTATATACATGCATATTTATAAATCTTTCTTTACATGTTTTTATATCTGACTTCCAGAAACTTTTCCATGATGTTGATATAGGAGAGTTCTTTATTGATCACATGTGGTTGGGCACATTCAGGATGGTATGGTTTTAGACTAGTTCTTTATTGATAATTCCATAGTTGTAAAGCTATCTTTTTTTATTACTATTTTTGTAAAATTTCTATAAATTGATTTATATAGCTCCTACAGACCTGAAAGTTCAGTAATTTAAAAATGACGTGATTTGGCACATGTAGATTTGCTTTTCATCTATCTTTCATGCTCTGCTTACATTAACATAGCAGTTAGACACTATATAACTTAGGAAGTGATTCCCCTGAAAGGTGTGGCAACCACCTGACACCATACATAGGTATTACAATATTATTACTCTATTCTCTAAGCTGTACTTTACATGCTGTGACTATTGTGTAACTGCCAATTTGTACTTCTTAGTCTCTTCACCTTTCTCACCCAGTCCACCAACCCACTTCCCATCCAGCAACCATCAGTTTATTCTCTGCATTTATGAGTTTGTTCCTGTTCTGTTTATTTTGTTTTTTTAGATTCCATATATAAGTGAAATCATATGGTATTTGTCTTTATCTGATTTAGTTTATCATAATACCCTCTAGTGGTCCTCCCATGTATGGCAAATAAGATTATTTTACGACTAGGTAATATTCCATTGTATATATGCACCACATTTTCATTATCCATTCATCTTATGATTGGATTAATCCATTTACATTTGAAGTAATTTTTGATAGGCATGAAGTTATTGCCATTTTATTTTTTTCTGATTGTTTTTGTAATTCTTGCCTGTTTCTTTCTTATTCTCTTGCTTTCTTATGTGTTGATGACTACCTATAATGTTGTGTTTAAATTCCTTTCTCTTTTTTTCTTGTATATCTCTTACAGATTTCTCATTTGTGGTTACCATGTGCTTCATGTATGAGGTCTATCCTGAAAGTATCAGCCACACAAACTTTTAAATATATTGACACTGGCTCGATATTTTCGGGACAATCTCGTTTCCAAGATTTGTAATATAGTCTATTTTAAGTTGATGGTCAGTTAAGTTCAAACACATTCTGTATCACTATCATTTTTTACTAACCACCTCATTTGTTTTTGTTATTATTTCACTTTTGTGTGCTTTTATGTATCCCTTAATTTAAAGTTGTAATTACATATGATCTTCCTACTTTTTGCCTTTTAATCTTTATACTACCTTTAGTGTTGGTTGATTCACTGCTTTTATTATGCATTTACCTTTGTGAGTAAAAAGTTTTCCTTTGTGATATTTTCCTATTCTTACTTTTATTTTTTCCCCCTTCTTTTTAAAGAAGTCCTTTTAACATTTCTTGTAATCCTGGTTAGTGGTGATGAATTGCTTTAGCTTTTCCCCCTCTGGGAAGTTGTTTATATTTCTTTTGATTCTACATGAGAGCTTTGCTGGCTAGAGTAATCTTGGTTGTAGATCCTTGCTTTTTATCACTTTGAGTATTTCTTGCCACTCCCTTCTAGCCTGAAAACTTTCTGTTGAGAAATGAGCTGACAGTCTCATGGGAGCTTTCTTGTAGGTAACTAACTGCTTTTCTCTTGATGCTTTTAAACTTCTCTGTCTTTAAATTTGGCGTTTTAATTATATTATGTGTTGGTGTGGGCTTCTTTGGGTCCATATTGTTTGTGACATTTTGCACTTCCTGGACTTATGTGTGTATTTTTTTTTTACCAGGTTTGGGTAATTTCCAGTCATTATTTCTCCAAGGAGATTTTGGATCCTTTGCTCTTTCTCTTCTGGTGGTGTTTTGTCCCAGAGGTCCCTTCAGCTCTTCTTATTTATTTATTTATTTATTTTTAATTATTTTTTTTTTTCTTTTTGCAACTCTGCTTGGGTATTTTCTGCTATTTGTCTTTTAAGTTGCTGATTTCATCCTCTGCTTCATCTAACCTTTTGTTGATTCCATCTAATATTTCTTCATTTGTTATTATATTCTTCATGTCTGTCTGATTCTTTTTGTTGTTGCTGATTTATTTGTTGAATATATTGGAGTGACATTGGCTAATAAAATTATATGTTTCCAGGGTACAATTCTATATATTGTATATTGTAGTGTGTGTGTGTGTTTACATTTTCTATCTCTTTTTTTGTTTCCTATCTCTATGTTGAAGTTCTCAACGAGATTATTTATCATTTCCCAAAGTTCATTCAGCATCCTTATGAACATTGTTTTGAACTCTATGTCTGGTTGATTGTTTGCCTCCATTTCTTTTTTTTTTTTTTTAATATTTTATTTCATTATTTTTAGAAAGAGGGGAAGGGAGAGAGGCAGACAGGGAGAGAATCAATGTATGGTTGCGTTTCACCTGCCTCCAGCCACAGACCTGACTGGAGACCTGGTTTGCAACCTGGTTATGTGCCCTGGCTGGGGAATCGAACCTGCAACCTTTGGGTTCGCAGGCTGGCACCTTAACCACTGTGCTACCAGCCAGGGCCTCCATTTCAATTAGTTATTTTTCTGGTGTTTGTCCTGTTTTTTCATTTGGGATATCCTTCTTTGTCTCCTCATTTTGATTGTCTCCCTGTATTTGTCTCTATTTATTAGGCAGATCTGCTATGCCTCCCAGTGTTAGCTTTGTGGCCTTACGTAGTAGGTGTCCTGTGGGCCCCAGTGGCACAGTCTCCCTGTTCACCTTAGCTGTGTGCTCTAGGTGGGTACCTTGTGTGGGTTGTGTGAATTCTTCCATTTGTAGATGAGCCTTGATTGCTGCTGGCATGTCATGGGCTGTGTGGATGACTGGCTGTAAGGACTGACTATGAAGATAGTGGATGAGCTATGGTGTGGGTGCTGAGCTGCTGTGGGGGCTTATCCTACTGAGTAGGATTCACTTTATTGAGGCTCTGGTGCCTGCCAGGTTTACCATTTGGTGTGCCACTTGCGTAGCTGGTAAGGTGATGCTCTGGTGTAGTCTGAGGCAGGCCATCAGGTGTGTTGGTTCTGGGATCTCTTGAGAGGGGCTCTGGTGTAGGCTAAGGTCAGATGTTGCCTATGTCTGTCCTGGGGCCCTCTAGAAGGAGCTACAATGTGATCTGGATGTGGTAGCTACTTGTGTTGGACTTGGAGGTGTTGGGAATGATTACACTGTCAACCCAGTCGGGTTATGGCCAGGCTGTGCGGAAGCCTGCCGCTGCTTGTTTGGAGTTTGCAGATCTTGAACAGATGAGGGAAGTCTGCAGCATGGGCCCAGCCTGGCTGCTTGTGTTGATTAGCCTCTGAAAGACTTGAGGCTGGGATGTGGATTAGGTGCAACAGGGCATAACAAAATCATTGGGGCAAGGCAAAAATAAGAATGATGTTAGCCATACTTGGCACTCATCTGTGCCTGCTGACTGTGTGGAGGAGGCTTCCACAAAGAAACAGCGCTGCCTGCTGGGACTTTAGTCTGAGAGAGCGATGCCCCTCTAGCCCCTGCCCTGAAGCCAGACAATTCATCTCCCCCATGTCCCTTATGCTTATGGTGTTATATAAAGTTGCTGTCCATTCTCTGGAGCTTAGGGCAAGTGTTCGTGAGTGAGTCTGTGCTTGACTCTTTAGCCTGAGTCTCCAGCAGCCCTCCATCTCCCTAGATCAATTCTCACTGATTTTACAGCCAGATATTGTGGGAGCCCTTGTTCCCAGTACTGGCACTCAGGACTGAGGAGCCCAATGTGGGGCTGAAACTCTTCATCTTTATTGGGAGCCTCTGCAGTAGGGGTATCCCTCCTGATCATCAACTGCCACACTGCCACGTGTGGGACCAAGCAGTTTTGCATCTCCACTCCTCCTATAAAAGTCTTGATGTGGCTTTCTTTTTATATTCTTAGTTTAGGAGTTCTGTTCAGCTAGTTAGTCTTCAGGTGGTTCCTAAGGATGATTATTCTATAATTTAGTTGTAATGTTGATGTTTTCATAGGAGGAGGTGAGCAAAGTTCTCCTAAAAAATAGTTTTAAACTAGATTGCCAGTCTTTTCTTATCAACTGTCATGTTTGAAAAGGTCTGTGTCTCTATAGGTTGCATAATTTTCTGTGATCTTTGAGATTAAATAATGTATAAGATTATTATGAATTGACTAAATTCCTAATTGAATAACCTCATTATCATTGGACTGTAAATATTTTACTATATAAGCACATCTTTTTCTCTGGAGCTCCCAGTCATACCCTCACTGACTAGTTTTATTAAAGGAAATCCAACTTGGTAAGACAAAACTTTTTTTTTAGCACCAGCTGCTGTCAAGAAAATTTTAGATAAAAAAGAAGCTATCCCATGTCTTAAAATTCATGAGTCAGCATTAGGGCTGATAGTGATGATGACTGACACTCTTTGCTGGTTGGTCCATCATTTTGGATCTTTAAGTAAGATCCTTAGGTTCCAGGCAAAATCGTGCTAAAGTTGGATCAATGTCACAAAGTATCAAGTTAACTGATTTTGAAAATTTTCTACTATTACTTTATTAGATACACATTTTGTTAAATTTTCATCTTTATTTTTTAATTGTTTTCCAGAGATTTGATATCTCTTTTTATGTTAAACTACTTAAAGATCCTAATAACATTACTGACCAATGATTTATTTATAGATGTTATTTTATCTACAAAGGTATTATATCTGAAAATACCTTTTATTGTTACAGGGATCGTTTTATGTATGTTTAGTATCTTATACACAGCAATTATTTACTTTTATGTGGTGCTTTATCCATATTTGGATCTTTTTGCTTGGGAGGTATATTATAAAATGAAGAAATTTTATCTTCAGGTGGGAAAAACTGATTCCTTATATCTGGTATAAATATTTTTATTTGAATGTCCAAATAATCACTTAACAGTGAGCCAATCAATTTCAAAGCTGTGTCATAAAATCCATCTTGAGTTTTATCTCAATTTGCTAACTATTTTGGGAAAAAGACCTCTAAACATTTAACAGAAGAAATTCAAGTTCATTTTCTGGTAGTAACTGAGGCCCGACTGGTATGCAAGGTATACACTTTTTGTCTCTATCTTCCTGGCACACACTCAATACCCCCTCGACCCTAAATGCTTATCAAAAACATTTACCCGTCTCTTCTCTTACACCCGCCTCTGTTTTACTTTCTTTGCCCTTAACTTTTTGCTTAAGATTATGTAAACCATCCATAGGACACTGTGTTATGCTTTAAAAATCATTTTATTTTTCTAAGGGAAGTAAGCATTGTTATATCAAGTATAAAAGTTTCAGTGCTTTTCCGGGTGAGGTGGTGATGAAGATTTGGAAATACCTGTGTTAGTTCGAGAAAACACCTTGGACAGAGCTGAAGATACCTTAGCCAGCATTTTAGATCCTTGTTTGGAGATAATGGCCCTAGGAGCTTCTGTAGATAAAGCAGAAAAGTAATATGGATAGTTATTAGGCATTTTCATGCTACAGTCATACTACAGCATTAATATTTTGAATTTAGAAATTGACACTTATACTTCATGGATTTAAGATTATTTGCAACAATTCTTTGTTTTCCTGTGAAGGAAACAGAAAAGGATGATGTCTCCATTTTTGGACACTGAATATTGCTGAGGTCAAACAACTTGCCAAAGGTCACACCAGTGGAAAGTGGCCAAGGTGCGGACAGAATCTTGCTGCATCACTATACCTATTGCTCTCTGAGGCTTCTTCAGTCAGGTGTGCAAATATTGGCCTTCATTTTCCAGCAGAAAACTCTCTGAAGAAGCCTGACAAGCTAGCTTGCAGATAGAACTAGCTTTCAGTTCTCCACAGTGCAGACATTTATTTCAGAGTGGCCAAGTGAAAGCAGAAATGTATGTGTTAAGACATCCCAAACAGGATGCCTGAGAAATAGAAGGAGTAGAGATGTCTAAAGCACTGCTTCTCATCATTGGCTACATAGTAGTTATCTGTGGAAATTTAGAAGTACTGTGAATCCTTGGACCACAAACCACCAGTGGAATGGAAGCCCCTGGGAGTAGAGCAAATACTGATATTTAAAAATAAATGCCCACATAACTCTAACATGCGAGAATTAGAGCTGAGAATCCCTAACCCAAAAGCAGGGAGTGGATGCTACATGTGTCTCGATGGAGAAACATACTGAAGTTCTGCTGAGAACTCCTGTCTTTCCATTTGATTTGACCATATTTGCCATTACTTCATGGACCTTTTCATAATCACAGCTTCGTAATTTTTTTTTCTGAAAATTTCAAAATCTTGGTGACATTAGAGATTGACATCTTTTGTCCTCTCCCTTAAAAAGTTGTATAGATTGTCTTGTTTGAAGAGTTGTAGAAAAATTTCTGACAGTTTATGATTTCAGATAGTCGGATTTAAATTATTTAAGATTTCATTGTACTATATTTTATATAAAACTAATAAGAGTGCATACTTTCAACCCTGACCTCTCCATTGAACTCCAGACTCAAACATCCTATTGCTTATATGACACCTCAATTTGAATATCTAACAGGTACTTCAATCTTAACATAACCAAAACAGGATTTTTGTGTCCTTCCCCTTAGTTACTCCCATAGTCTCTCCTATTTTACTAAATGCCTCCTACTCTACACCTGTTTTAGGCTCTTGAAAATACACCTGTGATCTTCATGGAACTTATATTCTAGAAGATTATTTAAAAATTTCACAGCCAGATAATGACAAGTGCAAAAGAGAAAAAGTAGCAAAGAAGTGGATGGAGTAGGAGTGCCATGTTGGGCATGAGGTTACAATTTCACAGAGTTTAGTCAAAGAAAGCCTCATGAAGAAGGTGCCATTTGAGAAAAGATCTGAAGGTGAGGGCTGAACAACGCAGAGGCAGGAGGAAGGGCACTGCACGGGCATCAGCAAGTGCAAGGGCCCCTGATGCCTGGGATGTGTAAGGTGGTCAGTGAGGCTGGAGCAGAGTAAGCCAGAGAGAGAAACAGAGGAGGTGGTTAGAGAAGGGATAGCCTGTTGGTGTAATGTCTTGATAATGTAGGGTTTTGCAAGCTTCTTTGGTTTTGTCCCAGATAGGCTGGAAAGTACTTATTATCTGAAATTATCTTGTTCAGGCTCTTACTCTTTGACACTCTGCTCCAAGTTACAGTGTAAATACTATGCCAGCAAGGACTTTGTCAGGTTTGTTCACATGTAGGAATTAGCACAGAGGAGATGCTCAGTAACTTTTTGAATGAATGAATAAAGAAATAAATGATTGCGCCCTGGCTGGTGGCTCAGTGGATAGATGCCAGCCTGTGAACCCAAAGGTTGCTAGTTCGGTTCCCAGCCGGGGCACATAACCAGGTTGCAAGCCAGGTCTCCAGCCAGGTCCATAGCTGGAGGCAGGTGAAAGGCAACCATACATTGAAGTTTCTCTCCCTCTCTGCCTCTCTCCCTTCCCCTTTCTCTAAAAATAATAAATAAAATCTTTTTAAAAACCCCATAGATAAGGGGGAATTACTGCATGTGTATCTTCATGTTTATAATTTATCCCATATATTCCCTCATCAAGAAGAAATCTGAATTTAAAGAATTCCATTATTTAAAGTTCTGTGCAGGATATTATTTTTTAAAATAGCTTTATTAAGATATAATTCACATTCCATTTAAAGTGTATCAAGTAGTTTCTCTTTGATTTAACAGCCTGTGATTCCATAATAAAGGCATCATATCAGTGATTATTGTGGCCTCTTCTGGTTATGGTGTGTTCATAGAATTCTGGCATACTTACTGCTGCTGTACTATGAACCATCTTAATGAAAAACATTTCCACTTAGACTTTCCATGAGAGTGCATTGTATGTTTGAAATAGCCAGGGCAAACCTATGGTTTGACTTTCAAGGTCATTTAACAGTAAACACAGCACTCTATCTCTTGTACATGGTATTACTGTTAGAACCACACCGATTCTCTGAGGATTCAACAAATGCAAAGCCACAAAAGTCCTCACAGAGATTAAAAAAAAAGTGAGGTCCATACTAGCCAGACTGTAATGTCAGCAAATAAATTTCTCTTTGAAAGCCCCCAAACTCCTTTTAAGGTACATTTTGGTAGGGCTAAGCACCAAGGAAGAGTACATTTTAAAAAAATTGTTAAATCCTAGTATCATGGATTCAAACTCGGATAGAAACTATGGTATGATAGACCCTATTTTGATGCGTATTTCTCACAGGAGCATGTACATTCATAATGTCATACCATATTCTTGATCAAAATGATTCATAAAATCTTAATAGCAATTCAGACAAGGCAAGCAATTTGGCTTATTTAAACACCTGAGTGATGTAGGACTAGATCATATTTCTAAAAGTAGTTAAAACTCACAGGAAATGACAACACAGTATAAACTTCAGATTTGATAACTAAAAATTTTATCAAAGCAGTAAACAGTCTTTTGAACACTTTCTAATTCAAGTTAAGTAAAGTAAATCTAACCTTCTAAGATTTTAGCATAGGTATCAGGAGTACATTCTTCACGTTCACTAAAACAAAACAAAACAAAAAGAGCATTTCATTTTCTGTGTATTTAATGAATAAAGGAATTACCAGTAAAGCAAAAGAACAATCTATCAGTCAACCTTCATGTAGAAATGAACTTGAAATATTATATTGCTGAATTTCCAAATTAATAAATATGATTTCTAAATTGACCTTTTACCACTTTAAAATGTTTGGTTAAATATACATTGTGTAAAATTTAACATTTTAACCTATTTTAAATGTACAGTTTTGTACTTGAGTACATTCATATTATTGTGCCACCATCACCATCATCCATTTCTAGAAAGTTTTCATTTTCCCAAACTGATACTCTGTTCTTATGAATTGCTAACACCCCATTTTCCTCCCTTCTTCATCTCTTGAAATCACTATTCCACTTTCTGATTTGACCACTCTAAGTATCTCATATAAGTGGAATCATGCAACATTTGTCCTTTTGTGACTGACTTATTTCATTTAGTATAATTTCTTCAACATTTATACACGTTGAAGGATGTCTCAGAATTTCCTTCCTTTTAAAGGCTGAATAATAACTATTGAATATGTATAACACATTTTAGTTAGCCATTCATCCATCGTGGAGTGGCTTCCATGATTTGTATTATGTAAAATGTTGCTGTGTACAAATATCTGTTTTGAGTCTCAGTTTTCAACTCTTTTGGGTGCATACCCAGAAGTGGAATTGCTGGATCATATATGTTTAAATTTTTTTGAGAAACTGCCATACTGTTTTCCACAGTGACTGCACCATTTTAAATTCTCAGCTGCAATGCACAAGGGTTTCAGTTTCTTCGCATTCCTGATATATTATTTTCTGATTTAAAATAATAACTATTTTAATTGATGCGAATAGCATCTCATTATGGTTTGGATTTGCATTTCCCTAATAGTTAGTGATGTTGAACATTTTTTCATGTGCTTATTTCCCATTTGTATATCTTCTCTGGAGAAATAACTATTCAAGTCCTTTGTTCAATTTTTAATTGTTTCTTTTGTTGCCAGTGGTGATGGTGGATTATAGAAGCACTTTATATATTTTGGATATATCAGGTATATGATTTTCAAATATTTTCTCCCATTCTGTGGGTGGACTTTTCACTCTATCCTTTGAAGCATAAAGTATTTTAATTTTAGTGAAGTTCAATTTATTTAATTTTTTGTTGCTTGTACTTTTGGTGTTACATCTAAAAATTGTCACCAATTCCAACTGTGTATGGTTTTATAATTTTCCCAACACCATTTGTTAAAAAGACTATTTTTCCCCTTGAATAATTTTGGAATGCTTATAAAAAATCATTTGACTACATACAAATGGTTTGTTTTGGGGTTCTATTCTATTCCACAAAATAGAAACCTAGTTGTAGGGTTACTATATATGGCTTTTATTATTTTGAGATAATTTTCTTCTACTCCTAGTGTGTTCACTGTTTCCTTGAGTAGTTGTTAAATTTTTTCAAATTGTTTCTGTGCATTACTTTAAATGAGAATGTGTGTGTTTCCTTCACCCTGTTAATGCATTATATTACATTGATTGATTTCCATAAGTTGAACTTCCCTTGTAGTCTTGGGATAAATCACATTTAGTCATGGTATACAATCTATTTAATGAGCTGTTGAATTTTGTTTGATAGAATTTTGTTAAAAGGTATTTATTTGCATCAATATTCATCAGGGATTTTTATTTGTAGTTTGCTTGTAGTGTCTTTATGTAGCTTTGGTATCAAAGCACTGCTAGCCTAATAATTTGAAGATATTTCCTTCTCTTCAATATTTTGGAAGATTTTTGAGGAGGGTTGGTGTTAATTCTCCTCTGTTTTCTAGAATTTACCAGTGAACCCACCTCGTTCTGAGCTTTTGTTAGTAGGTTTAGGATTACTGGCTTAATCTCTTTATCAGGTTTAATTCTGTTCAGATTTTCTGTTTCTTAATGATTCGGTCTGGCAAACTGTGTGTTTCTAAGAGTTTATCTGCTTCCTCTAGGTTATCTAATTGTCATAGAATTATTCATAGTACTCCCTTATAATCTTTTTTATTTATATAAAAGTAGTTGTAATGTCTTCTCTTTCATTCATGATTTTAGATATTTAAGTAGTCTCTCTTTTTTCCTTAGGCAATCTAGAAAAATGTGTCAATTTTGTTGATCTTTTTAAAGAACCAACTTTTTATTTCACTGATTATCTCTGTTGCTTTTCTAGTCTTTATTTATTAGTGTTATCTTTTTTATTTCCTCCTGCTAATTTTTGAGTTTAGTTTTTCTTTTTCTAGTTATTTCAGGTGTAAATTAGGTTATTTTTATATTATTTTTAATGAAGAATTTACAGCTGTAAATTTCACTCAGCACTACTTTTATTGCATCTCATAAGTCTTAGTGCTATATTGTTTTCATTTTCATTTGCCTTGAATATTTTCCATGTTCCCTGTGATTTCTTCTTTGACTCATTGATTAAGGAATGAGTTATTTAATTTCCATGCACTTGTGAATTTTTCAGTTTTGCTTTTGGTATTGAATTCTAATTTCATCCCATTGTGATTAGAAAAGAATTTATTTGAGTTCTAGGCATATATCTTTCTGAACCTATTTTGTGCTTTTTATCCTTCCTCACTTTTCCTGATCTAATTTTGTGTTTTATTTCTGAAGTCTTTATCATGTTTCTTTGCATGGCCTTAGAAGTTCTGTTGTATTTCTCTGCCTGTAGTCACTCTCTCGCTCTCTGGTGCTCATTTGTCTGCAGTCCTCTGTGATTTTCATGCATTGCAGTGCCCATCAACTACCTTCTGTGGTTGCTAAACCACTGCCCCCAATTACAGCTTCTCTTCAGGTGAGAGAGAAAAAAAAAAACAAAAAAAACCAGTCCCTCAGAAAGTCCACAAATTGGCCAGAATATTGCAGACAAGTTAAAATCTCCTCTTTCCATCCCAAGGGAAGAAATTGGGAATTAGGCTGTTTCTACCTCCCTGTTCCACGTCATGTTACAGAGGGTGTTGAGAAAGGACAAGTAAAAATCTGTGGAATTTCCTACCATTTGAATGTGGCTTTTCCTTGCTTGAGCAAGCTGCTAGTTGACTGGTTTTCAGAACACTTATGAGGTTGTTTTATCAGTCTGTAGTTGTTTATTTTTTGTTTCCCTTAGCAAACAAGAGCCTTCAGTTTTCTGCTCTTCCATTGTGCTCTAAATTCATGTTTATTTGGTGTTTTCTGTCCTTGTCATTATCATTGATATAAACAATAGGGAGATGCCTGCATTACTAATTATATATGTTTAAATAACCATTATTTTTTTTTGCAGGAATAAAAGGCAATAATGGTCCAGGAATAAATGTCTCAAAATAGTGTTAGTGCTGGTGTCAAAAAGAAACAATTCCTTCATTTGTGTGGAAAAGAAAATGTAACCAGGCATATTTTTCTCAGTATACCCATTGTTTTTCTACAACAGAAATTGTTATCTCTTCTACGTTATGCATAGTTTTATAAACTTAAGAACATCTTTAAATAATATTTACTGTTCTAGATAGAGTTATTAATTAGATGTCAGGAATACAGTATATAATTTGCTCCCTGTCCTCCAAAAATGCCACACCATTCAGACCCTGCACCTTTAGTCATCCTAACTTGGATTGTCTTCTCCTCATATAAATACTGTCCAATCTTACAGTCCCATATCCAACTCCATTGTTTTCTAGAATTTATTTTGGTATGCACCCAACTTAAACAGCTCCCTCTCTCCTTTGCATTCTTCTTACAAACATTTGTAGGACTCTAGCCTTTAGTTACAGAGATTTGAGTGGGAAGCCTTTGGCCAGGTGGTAAAAGTAGGATTGTGACCCAGTGATTATCTTCCAGGTAAAAATAAGTAAACAACAAACAAATAAAAATGCACTAGCAGGTTCTTCACCCAAGACACTGCTAGACTAGACAGAATGTACAGTCTGGGAGAATAAAGGAGGGGGGTCAAATAGAAAGGGGAGGCTTTAGGAAGTATCTACAGTGGGGAGTTCTGGGAGGGAGGACTAAGGGATGAAAGGAAGCCTAGAACTAAATTCTTGCCCAATCGTTTTTTTACTGAGGAAACCATTCTTCCTCTAAGCCTTGATTTCATCTCAGGTTTCTACTTTTGTACTGTTTTCATTTCATGTACCTGGCAGGTGAAGTAAGATCTTCTTGGGTGTATGAAGACGAACTCATAATTCTGTGTACCAAGTAATGTGTTGGTTCCATCATAGTATTATTTTCTTCTTCCTGAAAAAGTTAAAACCAGGAATTACTGCACTCTTACCTACCATGTGAGAAAAGATATTAGAGATTATTTAAAAGATGGATGAACCTTATAATTCTAATTACAATATCTCTCTCCAATACACTTTGGAATTGGTTCAGTGATGATGATCTCTTATTATAATATTGGAGTTTAAGTAGATTTTAAAGACAAACCTAACATAATGTTGAAGAATATAGTTTACTGTATATATATACTCTTCACTTTACTAATATTTTAATCACATCTTAGTGAGCTGAAAAATAAAAGGAACAGATATAACTCCTGTCAATTCACAAGCTTGGCCAGTCACTCATAAAGTGCTGTGTTCTGTTTGTTGGGAAATCATGTACTTTCATGGCCATATTTTTATGAGAATGTTCATTTTAGTATTCATTAGAATCTAAAAAAGGCTACTGTTACTGGGATTATTATTCATAAAACCTATTTTAACTTTTGCTAATGTTACACTAAATTGATTTAAAAATTATGTAAGTTTCAGTTATACAACATTAAAATCCAATATTTGTATACACTAAAATGTGATCACCCCCATAAGTGTAGTTACTATCCATTACTACCTTGTCACCAACCTCCCCTACCCCCTTATCCTGATCTGTCTCTGAATCTATGAGGATTTTTATGTTTTGACTGTTTTTATATGTTCATATTACATCTTTAAGGTTCATCCATATTGCCAAAAATGTCAAGCTTTCATTATTATTATTTTTTTTAATTTTATTGTTGTTGTATTACATCCATCCCCTTTTTGCTCCCCTCTGTCCCCCCACCCACCCACCCATTCCCCCCAAAGAGCTTTCATTATTTTTTATGGCTGAGTAGTATATGTAACCACAACTGCTATGTCCATTCATTCATTGGTAGACATTTAGGTAGCATCTATATCTTGGCTATTGTAAATAATGCTTCATAAAAATAGAGGTGCATGTATCTCTTCAAATCAGTATTTTCATATTCTTAAGGTAAATATGAAGTGGAGCAGCTAGATCATGTGGTAGTTTTATTCTTATTTTTTGAAGAACCTTCATACTCTTTTCCATTGTGGCTGCACCAATTTATAGTTCCACTAACAATATATAAGAGCTCCCTTTCCTCCATGTTCTCACCAACATTTGTTACTTCTTTGTAATTGAATTTTTTTGGGTGACGTTGATTGGCAAAACCATATAGGTTTCAAGGGTACAATCAATAAAACATCATCTACACATTGCATTGTGTGCCCATTGCCCCAAGCAAAGTCTCTTTCTGTTCCCATGTCCCCCTTTGCCCACCTCCACCTAGCCCCCTTGTCCTCTGACTGTCACCACACTGTTGTCTGTGTCTGTGTGTTATTTATGTATGTTTTTTGTGGGTAACCCCTTTATCTTTTTTCATCCACTCCCCCAACAACTCCTCTCTTTCATAGCTGTCAGTCTGTTCCACATATTCATGCCTCTGTTTCTATTTTGTTCATTATATTCCACATATAAGAGAGATTATATGCTATTTGTCTTTCTCTGACTGGCTTATTTCACCTAGCATAATAATCTCAAGCCCATCCATGCTGTGGCAAAAGGTAAAGTTTCTACTTTATTATTTTAGGCTTCATTATTTTATTTGTTTTATTTTACTGCTGAGTAGTGTTTCATTGTATAAGTGTACCACAGCTTTTTTATCTACTCATCTACTGATGGGAATTTGGGTTGCCTCCAAATCTTGACTATTGTAAATAATGCTATTGTAAATATATGAACATAGTGGTACATATATTCTTTTGATTTAATGTTTAGGTTTTCTTAAGATATATTCCCAGAAGTGGGATAACTGGGTCAAAAAAGCAGTTATATATTTTTACCTACTCAATAATAGCTATTCTACAGATATGTGGTTTTGTTTTGCATTTCCCTAATAATAGTGATGTAGAACATCTTTCCTTGTGCCTATTGGTCATCTACATTTTTTTGAAAAATGTTTATTTCAATCCTCTGCCCATTTTTTCCCCCTCTGCTCATTTTTAATGAGGTTGTTTAAATTATTTTTGAGTTGTATGAATTCTTTATATATTTTTGGATGTTAACCCCATACTTGATACATTCTCCCATTCATTAGGTTGTGTTTTTGTTTTAATGATGGTGTGTTTCCTTTACTGTATAGAAGCTTTTTAGTTTTTTATTTTTTAAGATTTTATTTATTATTTTTAGAGAGAGGGAAAGGGAAAGAGTCAGGGAGGGAGAGAGACAGCAATGTATGGTTGCCTTTCACCTGCCTCTAGCTGTGGACCTGGCTGGAGACCTGGTTTGCAACCTGGTTATGTGCCCTGGCTGGGAATCGAACCAGCAACCTTTGGGTTCGCAGGCTGATTCCTTATCCACTGAGCCACTGGTCAGGGCTAGAAGGTTTTTAGTTTTATACAGTCCATTTTGTTAATTTTTGTTTTTATTTTTATTTATTTCCCTGTGTTTGAAGTCAGATGCACAAAAACATGAAGGCAATGTCAAGGAGCTTGCTGTCTACATGGGAATTTTATTATTTGAGGTCCTACATTCATGTCTAATTCATTTTGTGCCAATTTTGTGAATGGTATAAAATAGTGATCTCATTTGATTTTTTCGCATGTGTCTGTCCAGTTTTACCAACACCATTTATGGAAGAGACTTTTCTCCATTATATGCTCTTGCTTCTTTTTTTTTTTTTTTGTCATAAATTGCTCACAAATGTTATGTTTATTTCTGAGCTCTCAATTTTGTTTCATTGGTCTGTGTTCACTTTTGTGCTAACACTACACTGTTTCAATCATTATAGCTCCCCCCCCCCCATGATTGATTTCTAGTTTTATATCATTATGGTCTGAAAAAATGCTAGATAATTTCAATCTTCTTGAATTTATTGAGGCTTATCTAGTGGCCTAATGTGATCAATTCTGGAGAATGTTTTAAGTACTTGAGAAGAATATGTATTTTGCTGCTTTTGGTTTGAATGGTCTGTGTGTGTGCATATACAGGGTGGGGCAAAAACAGGTTTACAATTGTGAGTACATGAAACAGGGTTTATTCTTACATTTTTACTTATTAATTATTCTATTATTATCATTTGAAAACCATAAGCCCACTTTTTTAAAGAAGATTTTTATTATTTTTCATGGAAAGGGAGGAGAGAGAGGCAGAGAGGGAGAGAAATATCAATGTATGGTTGCCTTTCACCTGCCTCCAGCTATGGACCTGGCTGGAGACCTGGCTTGCAACCTGATTATGTTGCCCTGGCTGGGAATCGAACCAGCAACCTCTGGGTTTGCAGGCCGGCACCTTATCCATTGTGCCACCAGCCAGGCATAAGCCCACTTTTGACCCATCTTGTATATGTATATTCATCTGGTTGAAAATGTTATTTAAAGCTGATGTTCCTTTACTGATTTTTGTCTCAGTAATCCTGTCCATTGATGAAAGTTAGGTGTTAGAGTCCCTATTATTATTGTACTGCTGTCAATTTCTCTCTTTAGGTCCATTAATATTTTGGTATTCCTATACTGTGTTCATATATAAATGCTATAGCTGCCCCTTTTAACATTATACAGTACCATTCTTTGTCTTTTATAGTCATTGTCTTAATCTGCTTTGTCTGGTATGACAATAAATACAGAGCTTTTTATTTTCATGTGCATAGAGTTTTTTCCTATCTTTTTACATTTAGTCTGTGTGTTACCTTACTTCTGTAGTGAATCCCTTGTAAGCTGCACATACTCATAGACGAGTTTTATTTTTTGTATCCATTCAACCACTCTGTCTCTGATTGGTAGATTTAGTCCACTTACATTTAAAGTTATTGATAAGTATGTATCTATTGCTACTTATTCATTTTCTGGTGCTTTTGTAGTTATTTTGTTTTGCTCTCATCCTTTGTGGTTTGATGACTTTGTTTAGTGTTGTTTAAATTTCTTTTTTCTGTTGTGTGTTTACTCTAGTTTTTTTATGTGTGTGTGCGTGTGTGTGTGTGGTCATAGTGAGATTTACATATAATATCATAAATATATAACAGTCTATTTAAGCTGTTATCAACTTAAATTTAAACAAAGCTTTATATTTTTAGTCAATTGTTTTATTTTTTATGACACATTGTACCTTTTTCTTTTTTACTTTATGTTCCCCTTAACTAATTATTGTAATTTTACTTTTTTGGTGTTTAATCTTTACCCTTGCTTTGATGATGATTGGTACACTATTTTTACTGTGCATTTATCTAGTCCAGTGAGATTTTTTTCACTTTCATGTTTTTTTATGATTAATTAGTGCATTTTCTTTTCAGCTTAGAAAAATCCTTTTAATATTATTTTTGTAAGATTGGTTTAGAGTGTGATGAACTTCAGCTTTTGCTTATCTGGAAATCTTTTAATACTCCTTTAATTATGAATGATAATCTTACTAGGTAGAAACTTCTTGGTTGGAAAATTTTTTTTTTTCAGCACTTGGAATATGTCATGACTGTCATTTTTCATCTAAAATTTCTGCTAAAAATCTGGTATCCTTAAGGTATTTCCTATGTATGTAATAAGTTGTTTTTCTCTTGCTGCTTTTAAGATTCCTTCTTTATTTATTATCAGTTTAATTATAATGTATAGCTCTTTTTGGGTTCATTTATTTGGAATTCTCTGGGATTCCCAAACACGGATATCTATTTCCTTTCCAAAATTAGGGAAGTTTTTAGCCATTATCTTTTTTCAAATAATTTTCAATTCAATCCTGTACAGTCTGAGTTTGTGAGGATCTTTTTACTTCCTCCTGCCTTAGTCCACCTTCTGGTCACATCCTACCTTCATAAGTCTCTGAACACAGCTTTTCAATGGGTATTTACTAACTAAAATACAAAAGCATTGGAATCCATTAAGTAATAGATATAAAAAACTAGCTGTTATTTTTCTTACCTGGTTTCCTTGGGCTTCTAAGTAATTTAGGTCTAGAGTCAGTATGTGCTTTCCCTTAATTGAATTTTATAGTTCAATCTGTTCATTATTTATTTTAGTCTGTAAATATTACCAGGCTTAGGCAAAGACTGGAACCATTTTAGTATCTTTTCTGCCTAACTAAAGTACATTTTTGGACTGAATTTCTGAATATCTCTACTCTTTCCCTTGGTATCTGCTCACTGACTTGTGTTTCTCACTCACCTTATGCTCTGTCTTTTTCTCCCAAGAAGAGTCTGCTACAGCCATAGTTGTTGAGCAGGTGGGCATATTAAACTCAGCAATAGATCTTTTAACTTCTATCTCCTTATGTTCTATTATATGGTCTGAAGTTGCTTCAGTGCTTTCAATATTTGTTTTTGTGGCTTCTTCCATTTTATTTTCAAGTTGTTCTTCTAAGCATTCTTCTCTAATTACTTCTCTTAAAACAAATTCATAGTCATCAGATGTTAGGTCCTCTTTTTGGTTACTTTCTGACTTATCTTCAATATCATGAGCTACTAATCGGATGATAAGATCCTTTTTGTTCTGAACATCTTTTAAAAGCTCCACCTTGGTGATATCAGGCTTCCTTATATTCTGAAATGAATTTCTGCAAACGACCTGAAATTGAAATTACAATGGCAAATGCCTCAATCACTTTTCCTAAGGTTCTATTGTAATATAGTCATGTTAATATGATTTCTAGATTCAATTAAGCAATATTATCTTTGCATGCTACTCACTTGAGTGTTAGTAATGCTTGAAGAAGAAACAAATGAAAATTATAAGAAATATGTATCTATCATTTCTTTTACACTCAGAGATCACATTAATCAACCATAATTTACTTCAAAGTAAAGAAGGTGTAACATAGTTCCTTTTTTCTTAAATGTTATATTTTATTGCATCATAATTTATGTTTGTACATTTACTTCTAAAGTTTTGTGACAGACAGACATGATAATCTGTTTTCCTAAAATTTTTGATAAGAAATCATAGAGAAACCTATTTTTTTAAATAAAAATCTAGTTATTATCTAATCTTGATTTTGAAGATGAATAACCAAAATTGTGAAGGGTTTTTTGATTTCTTCATCCATGTCCTTCTACTCCTTATCCTTTGGACATAATTTCACCTTAATCAAATCTAACTTTCCATTTTCAATGACTAAGGCAGTTCAAAGAAAACTATTAATTCAAAAATAGAATTTCCCCACTTTTTAGCCTTTGATGCACAAAACCTTTGATTGATTAATAATCATAGACCCCAACATGTCTTTGTAACATGGTAAGCCAGTTTTCAGAAAATGGTGCTCTAAAACAATACATTCTGTTCAAACAAAATATAGAAAATGCTTTTTTAAGAAATTAAAACAACCAATGTTGATTTTCTGTGTTAGTGGAGGGAACCATTGATTTAGAAGATCCAAAATCATTTTATATGTCTTTGAAGTTTGTTATTATATATGTTTTTAACTTTTAACTCTACTGTCTGTTCATACAAATTTTATTTCTAAGAGATTACTTATATATGAGTATAAATGAAAACTACTAATATGCTAATACAATGATGAGAACTCAGTAGAATAGCATATTTTTTAATTGGAAAGGACTGTCATCTAGTCCAAAAAGTTTAGGACAAAAAAGATGAAATCATTGTCTCAATATCTAGGTATGAAAACATAAGGCATTCAGTAACAAGCTTTTTACCAGTATTTCCCAGCCCTGAGACTTAGCCCAGTGGGCTGCAAAGCAGTACTGGAGAAAATTCACTTCAACTTTATCCTCCACAGAGAATGGTCCTACTATAATTTTTTTCTCATTTTTCAGACCACAGATGATATACCTAAACACACTTAGTTCTCATATACATAAACACCATTAGTACAAAGGTCTTTGATAAAAATCAAAATGTGTAGCAGATCAGTCATTCCATTCTGTAAATAACCCCTTTGTCCTTGATGATGTAGTTTCCTTGTAACAAGGGCATCATTTTTGGCATTGTAAAGTCCTGATTAGCTTACTATATTTGGGGGCCTAGGCAGAGCTAGGTCTATGATAACAGGAAATGTGTTTACAAAAATGTCAGCATTAGGGCTGCTGGAATCTACAACAAGGATAGAAGAGGAAAGAGCTGGGTACTTTGTTGGAGTATAGAGGAAATTGAAAAAGGCTGGTATAATCAAAGTGAAATAATAAGAAACAAGTATAATTTAAGAGTTTGTAATCTAATGTTTGTTGGTAAATATTGTTTAAAGTAAATAGTATTACTGCTGTACTTAAGTTTAAGAAATTAAAACTATTTTATATAGTTTTTGAAACTTCATGTATCCTGATATTCTAACTGGCTCTTTTAAACATTTCTAGATATCCAAAATAAGAACTACAGGAACTACGTAAGATTCTGTTTCTTCTGAATCTCTGAATGAAGATTATAATTTTAGTCAGTTTAATTTTATTTATAAGGGGATATCCATGTATTCCAGTCCTAATTTTTTTGAAACCAAGTTCACACTGATTGTATTAGGAACACTAGCCTAAGACATTTTAAGTGAGCCACAGATATGGCAAGTCCAGTAAGTCATATATGACTATATACTGATGAAGCCATACACAACCAATCCTTCTAGTAGGATGGGCACTAACAAAAACATGCATTCCAAAATACTTATTTGAGAGAGGGAATCACAGAACTTCCATGTCTCACTATTCACCTGTTTTTCTGCAGTTGCTTTTGTACTTACCTCTAAGGGTTTCATATTCAGCCTTCCCGTGTTACTCAAGGAGGTCCGTCTTTCCTTCTTTATCCTTTCCACGCCGGATGTGTCTGTTAAAGAGTAACTTCTCCCACCTAGTGATGCTCTTCTCACTTCTGCTATGTTACGTCCAGTGTTTCTTAAACACTCCATCTGCAGTTTCTCAAGAGGTTGAGTTTTTACAGAAATTACTGCTAAGTGATTTGAAATAATACCTGGGTCTATTTTGATTGGTTTATTTCCAACATGTGGAACTATTTTAATTGGCATATCCCCTCCAATGGAACCTTGGTCTGACTCCTCTTTCTCGATGTCAGTCCCTTTCAAAGCATGATCTTGTGCCTTTTCAACAATTCTTTCAATGTCTAGATCGCAAAAGAGGTCAGCATTTGAAGACTTTGAGCTATCTGGATCTGATGGAAAGTTTGAAACTTCGTTAACAATTAAACTAGCCACTTTTTGGGGGAAGACTCTGTTTGTGTCTTTTATATCATAGTAAAGGTCTTTATGGGTTCCAGATTGATTCAGCACATTACTGTAAACAGAGTCAATAACCTGAGAAATCATTTCTACACTTTCTGGATTTAAAAACTGTTCTTCAGGATCAGCAGCAACAAGATTAATATTACTTTTGGAAATTTCAGCTGTCACAGACTTTGTCAGTTGTGATGCAATTTTATTTAACTCGGGCTTTGATAAGTTTTTTGCATCTTTGCTTGAGGCACTTGGCAACCTTATTATTTTAGCTAAGAATAAGGCCAGTGCTTCCTCCAAATATGGGACCTCTAATGTAGAACCTTTTTTGGATGAGAACTTTTCCTGGGACTTAAATTCATCAACAAATTTGAGCACTTTTTCCATAATTTTGACAGCTTCCAGAACTAATCCTGAACTTGATACCTCTTCCTTTACTTGAGGTTGAAATTCAGAATTGGAAATTTCCTTCACCATTAAAAAACCTATTATATCAGAGAGGACGCTGCTCTTTCCCATTAAATCCTTGAATATAGAAGTATGTGAGCCAGAGTGCTTTAAAATACTTGCATAAACAGAATTAACTACTCTTTCAATAGTTGCATTGTCAGCTAAAGTTACAGTAGGCAATGCCTTGGCTGGTTGTATAAGTTTAATCTTATCTTTTGAGATAAATTCTTGTATTGAATTTAATATTTTCGAGGTGATGTTTTGCATTTCAGTTTCTAGAGCTTTGTTTCTTTCCCTATCCACTTTTGGAAACATAGATAAAAGCTTTGATAAAAATTGTACAGTAATTTCTTCTATTACATCATAAGGCAGTGTACGAGCCTGCAATGGTTGAGGCTGGGGAGCATCAGTGGTTTGTATCACATCTTTAAGAATATTATCAATAATACTGTCAACTTCTGCACACTGATGTGGAGTTAGCTCTCCAGAAAAATAGTTCTGCAACTGGTTACCAGCCACTTCTCTTAGAACTAAATCAACTATGGTTTCCGAAAGGATTCTGCATCCACTCGCTACACAATTTTGTATAACCTCTTGGGATCCAAACTGTGACAAGAGATTATTATAAATAGAATGAACCACTAATTGAATAATTTCATCATCATTAGGATGCAAGGATTCCACATACTGAATAATCATGTCTTCATCTTTGGCAATCTCTGATGTGACAGTACTTAATAACTTCATTTGAAAGAAATCAAGTTCTGTGAGCCAGTTGCCTTCAGATGTTTCTGCTTTCGTTTTGGATACTACAGAGAAAATTTTAAATAAAAGAGCAGAAGTCACATTCTCTAAAAATTCATGAGGCAGCTTGATGGTATATGGTGATGATGTTTGACATTCTTTGCTCACTGTTTGAGCCACCTTCTGGACCTTCTTTACAACATCCTTAGATTCCAGTGGCAAACATACGGAAGCTGGAACCTCGTCACAAAATATCAAATTAAGTTGGTGTTCAAAAATTTCATTTATCACTGCACTAGTCAGTCTTCTTGCTAAATTCTTCCCATTACTCTTTATATTCTTACAAATGGAATCTTGAGACCTATGTTCCTTCAAAATATTGCACACAGAGGAGTGAACAACTTTGTTAACCAATGTTTTATCGGTTGCTGGGATTCTATCTAAGAAAGATATGTTGTTTAGAGGAATTTTTTTAGTCACTTGATGCATACATGACATTGTATCCATAATTATTGTCTTAATGTTAGAGGATGCTTCATCTACAGTTGGTTCTTGATATTTGTGAGGAACCTTAGGAACTGATGACACGTTAGCTGCAGGTGGTAAAAACTGATCTTTCTCATCTGGCCTAAATACCTTAATCTGAGCCTCTGAAAACTCCTTTAACAATGAATCGATAAGCTTCATAGCTGTGTTATAGAGTTCAGCTTGATTTTGACCATCACTTACATGTAGACACTTATCAGATGTTTGTGTTTCTGGTGACGCAGAAAAGATCAGTTTGTTAACCATTTCGACAACAACATCTTCTAAAAATTTCGCAGGAAAAATTCCAGGTTTACTTGTGGGTGGGCTCTGAGGCCTATCTGGTTTACTGGATTCATTTTCAGTCACCTCAAGTCTCACTCCCTCTTTTTCTCTATCTTGTATTTTCCCTCTTTCACTCTCTTCCTCTTTATCTTTCTCTTCTTCTTTCTCTTTGGCAGGGAGATTTTTATTAATTGAGGGGGATAAATCCTTTATTGAAGCAGACTGTGCAAGAGCCTTGCTACCTTCTTGAATGAGAGAAAATGTGTCACTTAAGGGAGTTTGAAGATTTGAATGATCTACTGATTCTTGAGAACATCCTATTTCTAAGATATTGTCATAAATATTTTCAGTGATATATTGAACATGTTCGTAATCTGAGTACTGTTTCTCGCTTATATCTGTTAGAGGTAGATTATCTTTTATCTTCTCAACGTTTGGTTCTTGGGTTACTTCTTCCTCAGTTTTTTCTGTTGCGGTCCCTGCATTTCTTGCTTTGGATGTCGAAGACAACTGAGAAGGCTTGTCTTCATTTTTAAATATTTTTTTTGTCTTGCCGATCTTCTTTTTATTACTTATTTCAAAATCTGGTTCAAGTGTTTCCTCTTTACACTCTGTATCATCAGTAGCTGCCAGAATTTGTGTGTGTGCTTCACTACCTTCCCTCTCTTGGTCTTTTGAAGCTGATTTGTGTTTCTTCTCAGTTTCCTCATTTTTAAGCGTTACCTCCAAATCTGACTTCTGACTATCTTTACTTTTCACGCTGCTTGTTGGAGAGGTAATTTTTGATACCTTCCCAGTGTATGTTTTAATTGAAATTGTCATTTTATTTTCATGCTCCTTCTTTTTATTTGCCACACCCGCAGCTGACCCTGAACACAGGTTAACAGTGTCGTATTCCATCATTCTCGTTATAGAGGTAACTTTTGGATCTTGGATCTCCCCTTTTTTAATAGATGTCTCTTCAGTTTGGAAACTTTTCTTTCTACTCATTTCACTTCTATCTGTTTCCAAAGTGTCCAACAAATTTTTCTGGGCTGAGGTTGGAGAAGCGTGTTTATATTTTTGTTTTGAAAAAGTAAGTTGGTTTCCTTTCACACTTTTGTCCTTCTGTGTAGAGGTTTTCTGTGGTAGGTGTTGAACCCTTTGTGTAATGTTCTCCGGGTTTAGAAATGAAAAGAAGGTGGATGACCAGTCTCCTGAAAACAGTGGTTGAATCTTGAAAGCAGAGATTGCCTTTTGGGCTAAAGTAGCAATCATTTTGGTTACACTGTTACTTTTACCATCCTTCTGAATATCATCAGACTCGTAATTTTCTATGAATTGATCGTACACAAAATTGGCTACCTTATCAACTGTCTCTTTGTCAATTGGTGGAAAAGCAAACATTTCTTCAGCATTTGGTAGAACTTTAATTTTATTTTTCCTAAATTCTCCTATCAGGGAGTTTGCAAATTTTATAGCCATGCCCACAATATCTGTCTCTGGCATTTCTTTTTTCTTAGAATCTTTAGTAATATTTGGAAGAGAATAAAATTTGTGAACAAGGTCAACAATTAAATCTTCCAAAAATGTAGCTGAATATAGGGACGTCTGTGTCTTTTCTTCACCAGGTTTGGTAAGTACAGAGATGTGGTCATAATCACGATGAGAAAATTCTTCACCATGTAAAAATGGATGCAGATGATGATCCATAATTTCCTTCATAATGAAACCAGCTATTTTACTGAGGAATGAGCCTCCTTTTTTGTCTGCATCTTTTTTGACTTCAGCTTGAAATTCAGACTTTTTCAAGATATTATTACATATGGAGTCAACCAAATTCTCAATCACTTCTAATTGCATACTTTCTGCATTCTCATCTGCTGCGGCAACACAGATTTCATGTTCAGAAATTTCTTTGATGATTTCATCGGTCAGTTTTGAAGCTGTATCCACAAACTCATAATCTGGTGAAACATCTTCCTCTTTTAGTTCACTTTCAGTGTCAGTTGAAGGTAAGAAATGCACTAGCAGTTTGTAAATTATATCTTCTAACAGAGAGCGAGGCAGTACAGTAATCCATGATGGGAAGGCGTGACTATCCTTCAATATAACATTTAGCACTTTCCTGCTGATATTATCAGCTTGGGGGAAAGAATAGGAAGAAGACACTAATTCTCCTGAAACTAATGATTGCACCTGATAATCATAAATTTCTTCCAGTAGCAAATGATATATTTTCCTTCCAAAACAATGAGTGTCACTTTGTATAGCTTTATATACCTGAATCAAAGATTTATACTCATTTAATATTTTTCCATAAATTTGGTTGACTGTTTTTTGAACCATTTCTTTATATCTTTCTGAAAAACATATATCACTATCAAAATAATCTGCAACTAAAATCTCTGATGTGGTGAGCTCCAGAACAATTGATTTTACTAATGTTGTAACAATGCCAGTAATTTTCACTTTTACTGTATCTGGGTTTTCAGCAGCAAAGATATTATGTGAGAATGCATAAAGGAGTTTACATAGAAGTTCAGTAATTACTTCCTCCAAAAAGACAGCTGAGTTCACGATGAAAGACAGTTCTCTTTGTTTAGAATCGATTGCTTTTTGTTTATTGTTTTGATCAGTTGCAGCTGAAATGAAAGTTTTATCTCCAGATAGAAATGACTGAAGATGATGGTTAAATATTTCTTTTATTATATAACTTGCTATTTTTGAAACAGGTATATTACTTATACCTTTTTTATCTTTTGTGAGGGATTGGTAGAGATTTGAATTTGAAAGATCAGCGTAAATAGAATCAACCATGGACTGGATATCTTTCTCTGAAATAATACTTTGTTTTTCATTGCCATGTTTAGTAATACATATTGCCTGTTTTGAAATTATTGATACAATTTCATTGATCAGTTTTATAACTGCATTATTTAAGCCCACTTGGGAAGTACCTGTGCATTCTGCATAGGAGGCCAATGGAATCACTTGAGACATAAGCTGAGTGGCAATTTTTTCCAAATGAGTATGTGATAACTTAGTTGTGTACATTGTTGATACCTGTCTTTGGAATCTTGATTTAGCAATGTCACATTGAACTCTTTTTATCAAAACACTAACATTTAATTTGGAGTGTGACGTGAAAGGAAGCTTTCCTATAATATGTGGGTGAATTTGAAAATCCAAAGTTTCAGCGAGGATGATTTTAGTTATCCTTGCCGCTAATGTCTCCATGTCTCTTAGAAAGTCATTCCTGGGCATTATTTCCATATCATATTCTTGCACAACTTTGCTGAACACCATGTCAATAATGTTTTTGACTTTCTCTCTGTCCACTGGAGGCAAACACAATTGTTCCTCCGCATTCTCTATAACGCTAACTTGGGCTTTTGAGAATCCCTCTGCTATCAAATATATGAGGTTTTCAGCTTTTTCAAAAAGTTCATCTTCTGAATCTCTTATTGATTTTGTTTGTACGATGCCTAACACTCTGTGGAATATTTTGTACAAAACTCCAGAGATCACATCTTCCAAAAAAGTTGAAGAATAAACACTGGCATAAAACCACTGCCTTGTCTCATTGTCAAGATATGTGTATGGTGAGGAAGGCAATGACCTTCTATCCAGAAATGGCTGAAGATGGTGTTGACAAATATACTTAATGATAAAACCTGCTATTCTATCAACAAGAACATCATCACTGCCTGTAATATTTTCCTCAACTGATTCTTGAGACTCAGAGTCTGAGGAAATATTTTTGAATACTGAGTCAACAAGATACTGAATATCATCTTCAGAGTAAACAAACTTGGTCTTTTCTTCATCTTTTGAAAATTGAATTTCATGTTGAGAAATTTTCATCCTAATATCATTGATTAAATTGGAAGCAATTTCATTGAGATTCACTTTTGACCTATCTTTTAGAGTTTCTGTGTTTGGAACAATGTCAGATGCAAAAGGAAAGATTCTAGATAATAATACTCTGATCATGTCCTCTAAAAATTTGTATGGCAGCAAGGTGTTGTATGGGGATAAACTCTGACTTGGCTTGGTAGATCCACTGATATTACTAATAATGTCCTGAATGATATTCTCAGCTGTGGAAATAGAACAGGAAGATGATGATAAATCTCCAGAAAACAGGGGATGAAGGAGACAGTCTGAAATAGTTGCTACAATTAAGTCTGTAATATTTTCCACAAACATTTCACTGTCTTTAAACTCTTTATCAAACTCAGGAACTAGCCCATGCTGTTTTAAAACATTTCTGTAAACTGAGGTGACGAGTTCATCCACAATGTCTGTATCTGCAGAGGGGTAAGACCGCTCTTTGCCATTGCATAGAAGAGGAATTTTAGCTTTGTCAAAATGGTTGTTTATTGAGCTCACTACTTTTTGTGTTATGTTTTCCAGCTCCATTTCAGTGTTATGCTTTGGACTGAAAGTTTTTGATAAAAGTCTGGAAACAATTTCCCCGATGAATGTGTCAGGGTTAATACCTGTGGGTGATGGCGTCTTGGGTCTATGTGACTCTATGACTTCACTGAGGACCTGTTTAACCATGTTTGATATTGCATCAAATGGAGAATTTGGACGAGGCAAACCTCCTTCACACAAAAATGGTTCAAGATGATTTTCAATTACCTCTTGGATAATAAAACTGGCTATTTGGTCAATCATAGTTGGGCTTCGGCTGACTATATTTTTCTGTACTGAAGTAAGAGAGTCAGACATTTGCATAATATTACTATAAACAGAATCCACCATTTTCTGGAGGTTTTTCCCTGTACATAGATGTTGATTATCACATATAGTGAACCAAATTTTATGTTTTGAAATGGCTGATATAACCTTACTTATTATACAGTTAGACATTTCATTAAAACCTGGACTTATGCAATATTTTTTCCCCGAAGAGGAAGCCTCACTGGGTGGAGCAATGAGTTGAGATAAAAGTCTTCTGATAATGTCCTCTAAAAATGAGTGAGACAGCCTTGTGCAATAGCATGTTGAGGACCTGAATTTGGAAGTAAATTCTCTCAGGCTATTTTGTAGTTTCTGCAGTATTATTTCAGCTTTGAGAGGGTAGTATGAATTCGGCATGAGCTTGTCCCTGACATAAGATGGGAGCTGGTAGTCCAAAATCTCTAATAATATGCCATTAGTTATTTCTTCTGCTATTGAGGTATTTTCATATGCCAGATTACCACCGCAGGTCACTTCCAATTTATATTTCTGTAAAACATCATAATAAACTGAGTCTACAATTCTACTAACAGTTTCTGTATGGACTGGTGGAAAACACAGCCTTTCTTCTGCATTGCGTAAAACAGTGACATGTGCGTTATTAAACTCATTCACTACATTGTTGACAAATAGCGTGTTCATCTTATTAAGCAGGGCCTCAGTAATGTTTTCATTTTTGCCCCACAGTGAAGTAGAGAGATTAAAAAACAGTTCTGAAATTATTTCCTCCAAAAATGTGGCTGAATAAACTCCTGGATTCATATGTCTCAGGTATAGCTTGTTATGGATGGCTATTGTATCCATATCCTTTGTTCTCTGTCTGTTAAAAGGCGACACAGAAGAGAAATTTACTGGACAATTCTTGCCAAATGGTACTTGTATTGTGGAACAAACCACACTGGGATTATTCAGGGATCCTGTCAAAGCATTACCATCATAATTCATGAATCCTAAAGAACCTGTGCCTTGTCCTAATTCTGCTAATTCTGGCCTTTTTGCTTTAAAAAAACTAGACTGTATCTCACTCGTTCTATATTTTAAATGCTTGTTTTCAGTAGGTGAACTTTGGGGGAGTTGCATACTGTGACATAGTTTGTCCATCAGCGATTTAACCAAACTGTGGGAAATGACAGTCAGCATAGAGTCTGATGACAATAAATCTTGATCCACTTTTGCCAGATGTTCTGAAGGGTCTGACATAGAATCTCCTTGAAATTGTTCACAGTCCATGATTCCCTTACAATAATTAAGTTCTTCATCTTCTACACTTTGGAGTCTTTTTAAAAGTTGACATTCTTCTGCTGATATTTCATCAGAAAAAGGGCCATTATCAAGATATGCAGTGCTTGTGCATTTTTCCAAAAGTGTCCTAATAAGTTTCTCACACACAACATTGAGAAGAAAAACCGATTTGGGGGTGAATCCCACGTTACTTCCAAGTGTGCTATTACTTTGCTGATTATTCGATGACAAGCAGATTTTTCCTGCTTGTTTACCAGAATCCGTAGCCTCACATGTGAGTTCATCTGGAGAAAATAAATCTAAAATAATATTGAAGACTTTATTGACCACTTCTTTGGATTCGTAAGTTTCTAGGCTGTTAACTAGCTTGTCTAACTTACATGCAAGATAATTTAACTTATTTTTTTGAATAAGATGATCATTTTGCTGAGATGATTCCCAATCTCTGCAACTTATCTGTCTTTTCATTGTATTTGTTTTGTTGCAAATTGGCATACTATCGCTTCCAAGCATGGAAAATGATTTATTTCTTCCATTGCTTTCAAAGTGATGAGTTATTCCTATTTCTTTTGAGAGTACATGAATCACTCCTATTAAGAGATCCTGAAAGAGATGATCAAAGTCAACAGCAGCTATTCCTGGGCAATAAATGTACTTTGTTTTTAAAGAACACATTTGCTGTGTAATGTTGGCCTCTATAATGTTACTATTAAAAAGAATATTAGTAATGATTTCAGAAATACTTAAAGCAAGCTCTCCAATGGAAATTGATCTATTTTCAAACACTTGAGAATAAATTAAAATAATCTTGTTAAATCCTGCATTTTGGCTTTCCCATGCTTTCTCCTTTTCTATGCTATCTTTGGTGCTATCAGAAATGCTTAAAATTAAATGGCAAATGACACATTCAGTGAGATGTTCACAAAATTGATAAAGCGAAGAACCATTGTATATGCTTCCTAGTGGCTGTTTTGATTCATATTTTTTCCATGGCAGTGTAGAAGCAATAGACATCTTCTCACTGAACACTTAAAAAAGAAAACACAATTATTAGCATGCAATAAGAGAAATGTGGAAAATTCAATATATTGACCATTATTTACAATAAATCTTACCTTTAGAAAAGCTCACTACAGAAAAAGAAAAATCTAGTCAAGAAAAAAAAAAGCATTTCTCTTCTGATACTTAGTTCCCACCTTGTGGAATCTTAATTTTAGCCAGAAAGTTGATAAAAGAACTCTAGGGAATTCAAATTGCTAAGTCAAGTGCAGATATCTGTCTTGCTTAGATGGTTATGGGCTCTAAGGCATTGGCAATTCTGGGGTAGAAAAATTATTTTCAAGTTGAGTTTTACATCTGAACATATCTACAGGGATCTAAAGAGACCTCATATAATTATATAAGAAATGGTTTTAGTCAAAACATTTAATGGTATTCTATATATTACTTTTAGGAAACTAAGAAGTTGTGTTGCGGTAACAACTTGACTGAAATAAAAGTGTGCTAACTACAGAAATGGAAGGGCTAGACAACTACATCAGTAGTGCTTTAACCCCTAGATTACAGTTTTCACAAAAATGAAAGGCCAGGCTAGCCAGCCTATGCTTCCATTCCACAGAATATTTACTGTGAATCATGTCTCTGATGGGGATGGCCAACTTCTTGGGGTGGTGGTGAGAGCAACTTTTGTTTCTTAAAACTTCCTCAGAGCTTCATCATCTATTGTACCTCTGCCTGTGGAATCTGGCAAGTGTTTGTGCAGATGGGAGACTTTTAGCTGAGTGTTGACCGCTTGACAAGATCTGCCCACATTGAGATGAAGGGAGTGAGGGACAACTATTCAACATGAAAGAAGGCATCTGAGTGAAATGATTGGAAGGCCCCAGAAATGGCCAACAATAGAGACTTGATTTGGTGAAAGAGCCAAATGTCAATGGGATGAAATCATGAATCACCCTTTGTTAGTTTTGTTTGTCTATATTAAATCCAATTAGGCTATGCTTAGAGAAAGTCTGTTTATGAGCTTGCAGCTGCAGTCACACAACTGTCCACCTTGAAACCATGCCAGTTTTAAGAATGGAAAATGACCTCTTCCTGCCGGTGTTAGGACTGGTCATATATGCTCCCTTATTTGGATGTTGGGCAAGTGATTTATCTGGGCTAGTAATGTAGCAATTAATTACTGGTAACTGGAATTATTGTCCCAGTTCAGGTCTATGACAGTATTATTAGATTCAATTTTATGAAATTGGCAATAATCAACAAGTTTGAACATACAAAAATGGCTATTATATATGGTTCAACCTAACATATACAGACAAGCATCTTAGAAAGGGAGTGAAAATAGAGTATTGCCCATAAAAGAAATTCAAGAATACTGCAATGTAAACAAATAAGTTATTTAATTCCACTGTTCTTAAAATAGTGAACAATAATGGCAGAGAATTCAACTGTACAACTGAAAAGACTGGCCTTTGACGACCTGTGGCTTTGATATACAAAGAAGTCATGTATAAGGACTTTAAAAACTCTCTGGAACTCAGACCTCATGCTCAACCCTGCTGTAATATATGAAGTCTGTCCTGAAAGTATCAGGTGCACAAACTATTTTAATTATATTGATATTGGCTCAATACTTTCAGGACAGATCTTTTGTACTCTTCAATTTTTCTCATCTGCAATGGACCATTTCATGTTCAAACCAGGTGTTTAATTTTTATACCCCAGCTCTAAGGATGTTTTCAGAAAAACAGTACATGTGGCTTCTTAGAGAGGAGATCTTTAAACACATCTGACTTGTTTTTTTTTTTTTCTAAATTATGCCAATTTTAAATTAACTTGTCTCTTGCTTACCTCTAGTTTTGAAGTTCTGGAGATATGTGACCACAGATGTAGTCACATGTTTTGCTACCAAATTAATTTCATTTGGACCCAGTTCATGATCCGCAAAAGCAATGACTTCAAATTCCTTCAGAGTCTTTATCTTTGGGAACTTATTATTTTCCCACTTTTGCAATAAAGAAAAATCTTCCCTGCTTGCTTCAAAGTTGTTGTTTTGCTGTTTGGGTAAACAGCTGATTCTGTCATCCCACATTCTAAGCAAACTTTCCTTCTCATTATTTTGTCCTCCAGGGTTTTGCTTTGATATGAAAAATGGCTTCATAGTTTCCACGCTCTCATTTCTGGGTGGTTGACTTGGAAAACCATAGCTTGAGAGCACAGTATCGACAATATTTTCCGCGGCTAAGCATATTTTGAGTGGAGAAACAGCTGTCTGAATTGGGTTTGGTTGCGTAGCTGGCTTTAGGGTCTCATAATGAAATACTTTTGGATTTCCACCTTTTTCCATTTCTATGAATGACACGCCCTGCTTTCGTGATTCTTCTGTGGATTCAGTCACTTTCTTGAACAGTTTTTGCAACACACTGCCTTCAGGAAGGGAGCTATTTCCTTTTGTGGCTTGATCAACTGGCCATTCCCTTGAGCCATAGCCTTGTACTTTGTTTCTAAAGCATGTTGGTGTATCTTCTGAGTCAGGCCTTTCCATTGGCTCAGAGCTTTTAATTGGGTCTTCTGTAGAGGTTCTGACATATGAAGATAAATTTGATGGTGCCCTATTGTGTTTTCTCATATCCTCCTCAGAATGAAACACCAACCCAGGGGTGCTGATTTGTGGAAGATTATTCCGAAAACTAACTTGCTTTAACTTTGACTTGGGGATTTTCATATCAGTTGCAAATTCAACCTGATTAACAATGTAGGTATTTTCCACTCCTGGGAGAAAACTTTCCGTTGAAAGGTTTTTGGTTGGAGATTCATTGAAATAAGTACACTGGTCTATCAGTGTGCCAATGATCTCACTTGCTACAATGTTCTCGTGCAACATGCTAATTGATGATGGTTCTCTTTGACTTACTTCTTTGTCTAGCTTGTTCTTAATTATACCAAGCATGTCACTGGTGATATTAACAGCATATGTAAGTAATTCTGAATAGAATGAATGAACATGTAGAAGAGTATTCTGTACATTTTCCTTGGAAGTAACAGTGCTTGACTTAGATTCATCAGGACATTTTTTCAGTGGCAGTAATTTTGGCAACATCTTTTTGCTTAGTAGTCTCTGTTGAACAGAAAAAAGGTTTTCTATAGGCATTTTCACCATTTCAGAAAACTCATATTTAGAGATATGTTTAAACTGCAAGTCTACAAATGACTCTAACATGTTTAAAACCCTTTCTACAATTTCTAGAACAATTTGCTTGCTAGAACCCAAAGAAATTTGTTTTCTTGTGTTCTTGTTATAGATGGATACACCACTAAGGTTGTCCTTGGTTGGAAAACCACATTTTCCGCTGGCTAGAGTTTCTTTACTATCAAGGGTGGGCATTTGGGACAAAAAGCACAGCTGTAATTTTTCAAGTAGCATTTCAACAATTTCCCTTCCAAACATATTAATTTGTGCTTTGGTATCCTCAGCTCGTGTAGAAGTGCCTTTAATAGGATTATGGAACTTGCTTTCACAATCCTCAAGATGTGGCAAATTTATACATGAAAGAGAAAATTCCAACTCTTTTGCTTTTATTGAAATTGTAGTCAAAACATTTTCAGCTATCCTCAATAAGTTGCATTTTTCACTTTCCATGTCATTCGATTCTGCTTGCCATTTGTCAAACATTCGTTTGAATATACCATCTTTAGGAAAAATCTGTTCAAGCTGGGAAGAAACGTTTTCCAAGTAAAAGCATGCTGGTGTTTTGGCAAGATACCCTGTACCTATATTCCCCGGTAAACGTTTGAGATCATCCACATGTGAGATTTTGATCGGATGAGTCAAATTGTGGTTATTTGTAGCATATAACCCTTGCATAACACTTTTAACTATTTTATTTGCTGCCATGATTGCATCGAGTGGTAGAGCTTTTACATTTCCCATTGCTCTGGTGTGCTTCACCTTTCTTTCAAATTCGTTCACAGTTGTTTCCAGGATATTACTTACTATATGCACGGAATACATTTTGAGTTCTGAAGTGGGCAGTTTCATTTCTAATAAGCTTTTGGCATCTCCTGCTGTTAGGCTGTGTGGCCGTCCAGTGGCCATCTTGGTCTGGCTGTCTTTTGGAGCCTTCTCTCCAGGGCCTAACTTGGTCTTGCTTTTGGCCTTAACACCACTAGGTCCTAGATGCCGTTTTGTTCTAAATTTAGGCAAAGGAGTAGCTTTTGATTTCGCTTTTAAATTTGTTTTGAAACCAGGTGGAGGGGTTTCCTTGGGACCCACTCTAAAACTATGGGGCCGTAGAGGTTGCAGCTCATCGGAATAATCTTCAGGATATGAAGCCTCTCTTAGGTGAAATGAAGCAAAATCTGTGATCTTACTGAGAACCATTTGGACTAAATCTTTCCCCACTTGCAGTGGTGAATAGTGCAGAAACCTGTTTTCTAATAAAGAGACATTTTCATTGCCTGCGGAAGGATAAAGCTGTCGGGTCATGTAGCTAGTGGAATCACTTCCTTTTGCTGCTTGTTTAGTTTCTGTGGCCCATGATGGTTTCTTGCGTAACGTATCGGTGCTGTCAGATGCTTCCTTTTCATTACTTTCATACAAGGATGACACAACTACAGAGTACATTTCCCCTAAAACAATTTCAATGATGTCATTTGCTATACTATTAATGTGTGGTTGAAGAAAGTTTTTTTGTGTTATGTCTGATGCTTTATAATCAGATTCAAAGTAGGGGGTTTCATTACATGGGGGCAAATGGCCTTTGACTTCCAGCATTCGTTGGTACACTTTATTTAAAACTACTTTCACTGCACTGAGCAAGGCAGGCTTTTCTTTCTGTTTTGATTCTTCATTTCTCATAAATATTTCTTCCAAAACAATTCTCTGGCTTTCTTTTTCCAATGTCATTTGGTTTTGTTCCAATGGATACTGTGAAAACAAAGAAAATTCGGTGTTTCTTTCTTGCTGTCTTTGTCCCAACAATGTTTCATTTGATGGAGTTAATTGTGAAAATAAGTTAAGATTATCTTTTGAGTAAAAACTGATTTTCTTTACAGATCTTTTACCCTTTAAAATCTTTAAGATACCATTGACAATTTCACTCACAATGATGTTTTCTTGGAATGAATTATTGTTTGGACATGGATATGCCTTTTGGATTTCTAGGTCTAAATCATTTTTAATAAGCTCCAAAATGACACTGGCAATGATGTCAGCATATTCCTTAAGACTAGCTTGTGACAGATGAATTGTAGATCCAAGTTTTTCTCTGTAACTGGCAAAAGTGGAATCTATGAGCTTTTGGCTGGGAATAGTTTCAGTGGGTATTTTCAGGACACTCATATTTGATTCAGTTTGGTTTGATTCATGAAAAATGCTCTCATCTTGTTTACGGTTTTCCAGTTCTGCACTAACAAAGGACTTTTCTTGAGGCTGGAAGGCAGGAGTAATTAACGAATCTATTCTTTTTGTGGCAAAAGACTCCAACTGCTGAAAAATAGTTTTAGTAATGAAGTTAGCATTTTCCTCACATGGATCAGGAGCATTTTTCTTGGTACCTTCTTTCTGTACTAAAGTTATTTGACTATCAACAGCATAAGCTAATGTCAGATTTCTTGAAGATGAAAAATACTCTGTTTTCCTTTCACTTTTTGACCCCATAAGTGGAGACCATTGACACTGTGCTTGTGGAAACATATCACAGAAGGTAAAGGGCAATCTTGCAGATGTAGGACCCTCAGCTTTTATGCCAAGCATGACAGCAGAACTGAGATTATGAAGAACAATATCCACAATATCATTGGATATCAAAATGACATCTGATTTAGGGACTAGAAGTTTTGGAATAATCTTATTTACATCCTCAATGTGCATTTCAGGATTTGCTTCAGAATGTTTACCAGCTACACTGCATTTTAGATTGGGTGTGGCCAATGAGAGATTATTTTGATACAGTGCTTTTTCATAAATATCACATAAGATACATTCAATAGTATCTTGTATTTGAAACTGAAGTACTTTTCGATATTCAGTCTTATTAAACATCTTTTCAATAATACCTCCTTGCTGATCTGAATTAAGCTCTTTGTCAGAGTTGTTTTTTCCACATTTACTTTTAGATGATACAATATCTAACACCGTGTTGACAATTTGACTTGCAATACCTTCAGAAACCACAATGTTATGAGTTAAGAAAGGACTTTCCCTTTCTTTGTCTAACTCGTGTTTGATCCCCTGTAAAATTTTTCTGGCCACTTCTGTTGCATGTGTATTTAGTTTAGTTAAAGAGAGCTGGCCTGGGCTGGTCTTTTCTGACATTATATGATCCATGGTGCAGCAAGAAAATGGATCATCAGAATATGAGTCTTTGGCTGATAATGCTTGGCTTAATGTACTTTTACCTTGCAGAACAGGTAAAGGCCATGGAGCTGTGAAGTTGATTTGGGGACAAAAAAGAGATTGTACTTTGGAAGTAGCAAAAGTTTCTATATTTGCTAATATTGCCTGTACAATGTCTTCAGCTACATTGACTTGAACCTGTTTGTCAGCATCAACTCTGGACTGAACAGCACAAGGATTCTTGTCTGGCACAGTAACAAAGGATTTTTCTCCATAGGTGTGTTCATGAAAAGAAACATTTGTTGAAAAGGTCATGGTTTTATACCTTTCTTCGCTTGCATTTCTCCGTGTTGTGGCCACTGAGTAAAGTTTATGGAATACAGTTGTAACAACATCATCTACAACTATGATTACATCTGTTTCAGACACTAAAGGATCTGTCCTTCTTTCTGTAAAGGGAACAGAGGCTTGCACGACTGGCTCATCGACATTGTGAGGGAGGCCACTTAACTGAGAGTAGGAAAGTTGATTGACCAAAGCACTTTGAAAAATTTCATTCAAAATATTTCTTATAATGGGAATGAGTGGAGATTTCTGTGGTTCCTTCAGCTTCACTTCAATTTTGTTTAAGGCTCTTTCTAGAATCCATTCTTGAAGAGAATCCGATTTTTCCGCAGGATGTGCTGAATCTTCTAGAAATGAATCCGATTCAGCTCCTCCTGGAAGGAAATTTCCGTAAGTTGGTTTGTATCGAAAACTTTCAATGTCTTTCTCTTCAGGTTCAGTTTCATTAAACATATCTGAGGATACTGCTTCTAAAATTAAATTGACTGTGTCCTTAAGAATTTGTTTCTCTGGTGGTGGGGTTTTTACACATGACCTCAAATCTAATGAGTTCATATTTAATTCTGTTTGAATAGCTTTCAAAATAGTACCTGATACCTTCTTTGCATATGTGTATAATGTAGACTGCAATAGCTCTTTATGTGCGTCGGTGAAAACACTGTGACTTTCACATTTTAAGTCCCTCTGATTGCTTTTCTTTTTTCCATCACTAATAGAATCCAGAGTTTCTAAATTTCCATTGGCAAATCCTTCCAGTTTAGCAAAAACCATATTAAGAATATCGGAAGCCATAGCTTTCAGTTTATTTAGCTGTGTTTCTTCCATGCTTCCTGTCTTGGAGGACTCAGGAGCAATAGTTTTTGCCTTTTTTTTAGTCACTATTTTATTATTACTCTCCTGAGCCATCCTGGAAATTATGCTGGAGATTATGTCAGTGCATTTGACCATTTCCTTTATAATTGAATCAAATGATAGGCTATCGATATCAAGAAACTCTGAGACAGCTTCAACTCCGGAGCTTGTAAAACTGGTATCCGTGTCAACACTACATAATTTTGCAAGGATATACTCCAAAATGGCATTGGAAATGAGCTGAATATTACACTGCAGTTTAGTAGTTGTTCGCTGATTCTCACTCATCTTCTCTCCCTTTGGTTTACTGCAAGATAGTGGGCAGTCAGGATTCACTCCTATGAGCTTACACAACATTTCATACAGTGCTTCCCCAATACTATCTAACACTTGCAATCTGGCATGCTCTTTGGGGTCTTTTCTATTAAAGTCACTGTGGAGAACACATGGAGCTGCTAAATACTGGTGAAAAGATTTTTTATCTTGCCAACTTGGCAAAGTGTTTTGTTTTTCAACATTGTCAGAGCCGTATGAAGTTGAACACCTTGGCTTGTCTGAAAGGAGTGAAGTACCCTTTTGATCTGAACGTTCACTTGATAACATCTCACAAATACAAGTTAATAATGGAGATGCCCTAATGTCATCATTGAAACTGGAGGTAGGGGGTTCTAACTTATCAGTGTCAGCACAAAATTCTTTACTTGGAAGAGGTTTGGTGTGGTCTGTTTCCTGAAAATTTAGATTTTTCTTATTGAGTTCCAGTTCATTCTGGATAGCATGCAAAACAATGTTCACCACCTTGGTTGTGTATGTACTAAGTTGAGAGTGTAGTGAAGATTGCTCTGCAAGTGACGGCTTGAGGCTCACTTGAAATTTTGGATAAATGAGTAACTTCAGCTTTTTCAACACCGCATTAATGATGTTATCAGTAATGTCTTCTATAGGTTTCAGTTCATTTTCTTGAGAATTTAACAAGGGAGGTGTTTCAGGATCTAAGTTGAGTGAAGATAAATATTTCATTTTCTTTTCACTGTCAAACCATATTTTTAATGGCTTTTTCCGTGGTGCTTTTCTGACCATATTGGGAGAATCAGGACTATCGGGAGAAGTCTGATGAACCGATGATGAAATGGAACTTTTAGTGCTATTGGGAATGCAGCTTGATGCCTTATGGAGTATATTTAACACAACATCTGTTATTTCTTGAGCCACTGTATTAATTTCTGACACAGAGAACATCTGGTCGATCCGTTCTTGAAGTGACAGTCCTTGAGGTTTTTCTGAAAAAAGAACTGAAGCTTCTTTTTCAGTTTTAATGCCTAAGTGACCAGAAGGACTGGAAGGTAAGTCCTTGACCATTTCTGTTAAAATACTTTTGACTACATTTTGTGAAGCCTTTTGTATTTGATGCTTTTGATCTTGGCTGAAAATGAAAATATTTTTATCCAAACAAGGTTTTTTTTCTAAAATGTCTTTATTATTAAAACGTGGTAACCCAGTCTTTAATCTCTCTTCACAAAATGCAACTTTACTTCTTTGAGAAGCAGGCTTTGTGGGTATTTGGCTATTTCTTTTGTATTCAAGACGACTGTTTCCTTTTGTAAGCCAATATTCAGGATTCTGTTCTTGTGATTTTGCTTTTTCATCTTTAATAGATGAATCAAGTACGTTTTTCACAATTTTGTCTATTTCTTCATTATCATCTTCAGAATAAAGAACCATGCCAGGAACATTAATAGATGGAAGTCGTTTCCTAGACCTAGGGTCACTAGACAACCTAGTGCCAGTTAGTCTGTACTTTTCTTCGATGTCAGAAATGTCAAAAAGATTTCTCAGTCTAGAGTGTCTCCTTTTTCGAATACCTGCTTTTACTGGCTTCTGATGTAGCTGAGTGAAAATATCATCGAGTAGCTGGAGGAATACTACTGTTTCTTCAGATGCAGTAAGTCTCTCATTGTTAAGTTCATTTTGTACAAATCCTAATATAGTGCTGATTGCTTCCTCTATGTAGCCAACCAAAGAGGACTGGGAAAAAATATTTGATATGAAATTTTGTATTTCTTCTTTAGCCATTAAATTAGCCGCATCAGGTTCAGGTCCTGTCTTTTGGTCAGCTTTTTTAAGGAACGTACATGTTGGGTCTGTCATATGCTGCTGATGGGAAAATTTAGTTGCATCTTTGAGATGAGGAAGTTCATCTTGCTTACAAGATGCAAGAGTCATCAGCTTTTCTAAAATAGCATGTACCATATCCTCTGCAATATCATACATGGGTTCCATAGTATAAGGCAATGAAACTTTTAAAGGTTTTCCACTTGATGGAGTGAGATATTCTTCAGTGGGTGTTAAGCTTGGTTTTATGTCAGATAACAAATCTTCTTGGGTAAACATCTCAACACATTTTTTCTCAACTGCAGACTGTAGCTTTTCTAGTACATTTTCCACAATCTCTGAAGCCACTGAGCTGATATCAGGAGCGGAGAACAAGTCTCCTTTTTCAGGCTCACTTTGGTCAACAAAAACTTCAGCAGTAACAGAAGAAATAGAGGGAATGGCCTGTGTTAAATCAGACATGATTTCTTGAAAAATACTTTCTAAAATCAACTCAGTTTCCCCTTTTAAGTGACATTTAAAGTTAACAAAAATATTCTTTAAGTTCCTTATTTCAGCTTTTGCTTTTTGATTAGCAATGTAGGGACTCTCTAAACCATCTGTTTCAGTGGTTGCATCCTTAGATTTTTTTGTGCCTGTTTTAAATGATGCTAAAAGGTAACTATCAGATTTACAACTTCTGAGCTTAGGGTATGCACATCTCATGCCGGTTTTATGGCATTTGAGTGCAGAAGATAAAGCTTGTCCTTTCATGGGATACATTTTTCCAAAAACTGTTCTTTCCACACAGGCAGAAGGTGGTCCTTTCATGTGATACGTTTTCTCAACAACTGTTCTTTCCATGTGGGCAGAAGGTGGTCCTTTCATGTGATAGGTTTTTTCAACAACTGTTCTTTCCACGTGGCCAGAAGGTGGTTTTGAAGGTGCAGGTGGTTGCCTTACTGAAATATCAACTGCAAATGCACAAGGCTCTTCCTGAAATGTCTTGGTTGTTGTAGACGTGTAGCTTCTATATGTAAACTCTTCACTGCATGTGCTACAGAAACTTGAACTATCGGAAGAAAGGACAGACTCTTCAGACACCGAGTATGCGTGATATTGCAACCTTTCTTCATACTTTGTGATGGCTGGGTATAATATACTGGTCACTGTAGCCACAACCCAGGTCATTATGTTCTGAATTATACTATTCAGTTCTTCAGAAGTTACCTGGAAAGGAGGCAAGCAAGAATGAAAAGAAAATCAGGTAGCAACTTACTCTATTCTGGGATAGGAGGTAACATTTATTTTTTTATATTAAGCAATGTGTAACTGGATACCATCATGGTTATAAAGTGAATGTGTAGAGAATCTATTTAGAATTTCAGATTAATTTTGAATTGGTTTATTCTCTAATACTATAAAATATTTTTATATTCATTCCCATTTGACTCACATTTCCTGAGAACTTTTTAGCCCCAACATTTATTTTTGGGGTATATGACTTTTTGATTAAAAAAAGAAAACATAATCATCAGTTGCCATCTAGAATCATAACATGCAAGTATGGCACTAAGTATCTATAATGCAGCAAATTTCTAAAAATACACTACATTATTTCCAACAAAGTATTTCTCAAGGCAGATGTAGTAAAAACATTTGGGTACTTTTAGAAGCATCTGTCTAGCTAAAATGTAAGAAGGAAAAATATTTCATCTCTCCTCTTTATTTCTTTTTCTTTTTTTTTTTTTAAGTGATATAATTTTTTTTTTCAAATTTTATTGTTGTTGTATTACATCCATCCCTTTTCCTCTTTATTTCTTGATGCAGGGATGAGCCTATGACCTGCATATGTGGAAATGACTACAGCTAATTATTAAGAATTATTTAGTAGAAAACAGAACAAGTAATGCTTTGTGGAGTAAATGCCTTTGTAGCCAACAAAAGAATGTCAGTGCAAACTGTCTTGAACAGGAAGTCTGAGGAAAGATGATGCAATGAAGGAACCATTGGTTTAGATAGAAAATAAAAGCCAAACTAGAAGTGGATCTTTAAGAGTCAGAGGGTGAAACAAGGGTAGAGCAAGTAGAGAATTTCTCATTTTGAGCTAAAAAATAAAACACAGGGACCATCTTTGGATGACCATTTCTTTAGATGTCAACAGTATTGTCACAAATTAAACTGGACCAATAGTAAAGTACAAATGCATTTGTGCAATTCTATATCCTTCTTCTTACTGAAAATCTACTTAGGGCTTGCAAAAATCCTATTGACTATAATAAACTAGTAGACTACTTTTAAATTATTATTACTCTTAAGACATAAGGTTGTACACAGTAATTGGCAGCAAAGTGCACAAAGCTGGAATGTAGATAAACAACAGATTTTTGTGTAACGGGGCTGTTCGCATCCCAAATATTGCCTTAAGTTATCATGCAATTGTTCATATTTCAGGCCAACATTCAAAGAAACAATAACACCCATGTTGCATACTCTCTTCTAATGCATTTGAGAGTATTAGGGGCACTCCTGGGAAAGCCATTTTATTCTGCTCTAATCACCTAATTTCTTAAACATACTTTTTCACTTATTGTACAATTGTGAAACATATTTTGGATGACAGCATATGTTGTATATGTGTCTCATATAATCACATGCTAAAACAAATATATTAAGAATAAAATCTAATTTTTACAAGGAAAGTCATTGTTTGTATCCACTTCAATGTGTATAAACTAAGATATTCAATATATATTATTTTTCTTATAATCGGAGGCAATAAACAAAAGATCTACATTGTTATTCATAGGCAAAGTGAGAGGGGGTATTTCCAATCTTGATATATAAAAAAGATATTCTTGCCCTGGCTGGTGGCTCAGTGGATTGGCATTAGCCTGTGAACCCAAAGGTCACTGGTTTGATTCCCAGTCAGGGCACATAGCCAGGTTGCAAGTCAGGTCTCCAGCCACGCCTGTAGCTGGAGGCAAGTGAAAGGCAACCATACATTGATGTTTCTTTCCCTTTCTCCATCCTTCCCGCCCTGCCCTTCCTTTAAAAATAATGAATAAAAAAATCTTTTTAAAAATTCAAAAAAAGTAAAAAAATATTCTCAAAATTTTCTGAGCAGTGAAATATGGTAAATAGAATCTAGTTTTCAGTTACATCTTATTATATTCCTTTGAATCAAAGCTTTGTATTTACTATACATTCTATGAACTGAGAAGGTGTCCATGTGAAAAAGTATGTAAGAATATGTCCACTTACTGACTAGATCCAGAGTTATAACTTAAAAATATGTATACCCTCCCTATCTATCTGTTCCAGTTTCAGTTCATTGGTAACCAGGTACCTTTTAATGTGAAGTTCTTGGGTGGCCAATTCCCTTCTTATGAAAATGGCTAAGGTCAGACCCAGGCATCCCAGCTCACCGGCCAAGTCTTCAAAGCCATGTGACTTAATGGCCTCTCATGATAGAATGATTTTGTGAGATCTGAGGCTGTTCTTGTAACAACTGGGTTCCTCAGTACCCCTTTCCCCTTCTATTCCTATGAGACCCATTCTTGCAAGGCCAACATTATCTTTTGATAAGAACTTTATACCTCTGCAAAGTCTAATGATTAACCAAATGTAAACATTAAAAAAGAAAAAAGGGTGGGGACAAAGAAAACAGACTCACTAATAGCAATAGATAATAACTGATTATTTGATTCACATTTTTCTATTTTGACACATTGGAAAGTATCATTAATATGCTATTTTATGAATGGGTTTTACAATACATACTTTGTTTTGCAAGCAATTCTGTAGGAAGTTCTGTTGTCTGTAAAGGAAGGGGATCATGTAGTTATTACTTAGGGTCAAAAATTTATGGAGCTTTTTCCAAAATTTCTAACCATTGAATCAGTTTCTTCTCTTTGTATCTGAGAGTTTTTCTACAGAAATGTTTTGTTCAATCCCCCAGATCCACCCATTTCTCCTAGTTCTTCCATATCAACCCACATACTTTATACTTAGACAAGTAATAAAACATGTATGCTACATAAAATATACATCTATCTGAAAATTCTACTTCTGAGCAATCTTATTTATACCTGCTTTATGGATCCCTGTGGAAGGACATAGAATTGGAAGGAAGGGGTGGGCTAGTCCTTTCTGTCTTCTAAAAGACATGAGTTGGCATCTGGCCAGAGTTATTTGATAATCCTTTACTACCTAAAATTCCATAGTCCTATCCACATTCTCATCAAATAATAGGAAAAAAACATGTGGATGATTATTCAATAATTGTGGTTAAAACATAGGTTTCTAGCCATATCCAATACTAATTGATATGTAGCCCCTTTTTATGTATAACAATTCTATCATATATTCTAATTAGAATTATCATCACACACTGGTATAAAAACAGAGTTTTTTGAATTATGAGAAATAAAAGAACAATTCAATTAGTAAAACTATAGAATAACAAAACAAATAGTTAATAAGGTAAGATCTAAGACTGTAGTTTTCTGGTTTACTTTCATATATTTCAGATATATAATATTTATTTTCATATATTTCAACATTGGCCCTTTTCTTATCTTCCTTCTACCTTTTTAAGGAAATTGACACTCCTTTTTAATTTTTTCTAAGCCTGTACTTTGTACAGTTTCATTTTTCCCAAATCAATTATGGAATGGCTTGAAAAGGGACTGTAATGGTCAAATTAGCATACATGATGGATAACTCTGACATCGATGTACAAGAAAAATTGAAGGCAAAGAAAAATCAAAACTAGGAACCAGGTCTAAAGGTCTGTTAGTGACCTGCACAAAGACTTCCTTTTGAATTACTGCACAAAGACTGCCTTTTGAATTACAGAGTAGGCCCAAATCCAAAACACTTTAAATGGGAATTATTCATCAAACATTTCATGAGAACCTACGGTGTTTAAAATATAATCCTGGAAGTTAGGTAGATAGAACAATAAATAAATATGTCCCTGTGCTGGTGAGGTGTTACTTTTCAAGGACACTGTGGAGCCAGAGAAAGGGGTTGGAAGGAGGACAAGTTAAAATACCACAAAGCTCACTATTCTTTATTCAATTATGAGAAACATTAAGACTGAGAATTATATCTTAAATCTTGGCAGAAAAAGAAACCTCACTGGTTTCAGTTCAGAAACTGGGGTTGACAGAAGAGTCTATACTTAAGACTAGTGTCTTTATGTAATATGGAACCTGGAGTGTGAAAGCTGGTATCAGTGACATATTCACTGTCTTTTGGCCTCTTTTATTGTTTCAGAACCTGGCTTGTTAGGTTAAACCTGAGTATAGTTTTCTTCTTTGAGATATTCTGCAACCTAACTCTCCTATATTATTTATTTTTTTCACATTATACTATAGTCACCAAATGGAACTCCAGGAGCCCAATATTGTTGACTAATTATTAACTAATACTTGTGCTCACAAAGCTTCCTGCCTCAAAGAGATAAACAAACATAGAGATAAACAAAGAGCAGAGACCTAGGAATAAAATGAACCAAATAACTGAGAAAACTGCCATGAAGACCACTAAAAAACAGTTGTAATAACCAGAAAAAAAGGACATCAGTAAAAATGAGAGTAAAACTCTGAAAATTTATCCCTCCATAAAGGTAAGGGGTAAATTGGGGAAAAATCCTCACACAAAGACATGATTATTGATTTTTAGAAAGAAGGGAAAGGAGGGAGAAAGAAAGGGAAATAAACATTGACGCACGACAGAAACATCAATTGGATGCTTCTTATATGTGCCTGGACTGGGACCAAACCCACAACTCAGGCATGTGTCCTGCTGGGGAATTGAGTCCCTGACTTTTTGGTTTACAGGGTGATGCTCTAATGAACTGAGTCCCACTGATCAGAACTGGAATTTTTATTTTATTTTTTTGTAATTTCATGGTAAATGTTTTCATAGTTTTCAGAGCTCTGAGAATTGCTTAAAGGAAGGCACTCAAAATTCCAGAGTGCATTTACTTAAGAAAAATATCTCATCCAGGTAAGAATTGTGAGCCTTGTGGTATTTTAATCTGTCCTTCCAACCTCTTTCTCCAGCTCCAGAGTGTCCTTGAAAAGTAACACCTCACTACTGCAGGGATATATTCATCGTTCTGTCTGCCTAACATTTAGTAGTATATTTTGAAAACAGTAGGTTCTAACAAAATATTTGATGAATAATTCCCATTTAAAGCATTCGGGATTTGGTCTACTCTCTAATCCAAAAGAAAGTCTCTGTGCAGGTCACTCACAGATTTTTAGTACTTGTTTCTACTAGTTTTCCCTGTATATTCCTGCCAGAGTTATCCATAATTTATGCTAATTTGACCATTATGTTCCCTCTTTAAACCATGTCAATAAATGTCAATTTATTAATATCACCCAATAAATAAATGCAAATTTCTGACCATAGTTGTCAGGACAGCAGATTTGCTGCCTTCTTTACTCTGTCACTCTTTGTATCTTCCACCCAGATTATATGAGCTAATTATCTAATTGCAATGTTTAATTTTTGCAACTTTGGTTACCCCACTGTTCATATTTGCTTTACTTTCATTCTTTGGGTTCTAAATTTCCATGTCTTCCAGAATATATACAATTAGGAAAATTAGAACTCAGCACTCGAGAAGAAGGAGGTGGATGGAAGAAGAGAAGCGATCATTTCAAGCACAGTCATGAAATCTGAGGTTAAATCAGGAGAAGAATGTGACATGAGTAATGTGGACAGAGCGAGACTAGGAAATACTGGTAGCTGTTGTTTTGTTTGTACTCTGACCTGATGTAGATTGCATGAGTACAGCTGCAAGTATTTCATTCCTGTCAATTTAGCAGGGAGTCATAAGGAAGCTCCAGGTCATGCATAGCGTTATTCATCTTAGCTGACCTAAAATTTTAATAAAAGAGTTGGCAAAGTATTTGCTATGAAATAGTCAAGTAGCTCTGTAGTTCTATAATCTTAGGTGGGGGAAAATAAAGGGGCAGGAATTAAAATTTTATTATAAGCCTCCTCTGGTTTTTCCAAATAGAGTCAGGTATATTTTCACTAAATAAAAATTACCTCAGTAAATAAAATATGTCATTTTTTCCCCTTGCTCATCATTCTTGCACCTCCTTCTATTTCTCTAACCTGCACTAGTCAGTCTTCTTCCTTTGCCTCTGTTACAGTGTTGTGGGTCCCACTCTCAGTCCGCCAGCCACCCTGGCAACCATTAGTCCTAAAGTGAAGGTTCTTCCTCCAAGGAATCTTGGTCTGAATAAGTCACTGTTTATCATCCTGTACCACTTTACCCAAACATTTTTGTAGAAATCTGGGATTTTTAAAGTGTATATCCTGAACCTTATGTGGCATATTTGTTCTAAATTAAAGTATCTCTTGTTTACAGTTGAGAAAACCACATATAAATACCAATAGGATAGATGATTGCCAAGATCTGAAGAATGAAAATCCCTCAGATCCCTAAAATTTCTTTTTCAAAGACTTGTCATTTCTATCATCAGAGATGATTATTTTGGGCTTTACAGCAAATATAATAAATTTAAGAAAGGAATAACTCTTTAAGTCATTAACACATATAGTAATGTTACTTACTATCCTTAGGAAGCTAGGAATCTGTAAATGCTTAAAGAATGAGATATGTTTGAAATGGGAGAAAGCAAAAGGACCAGTCCAAATCCTGAAAAGCCACTTGAAGAGGAGAGGTCATGGTAGGGAGTAGTTGAAAGTGGCATGAAGGCTTTGAGTATGTAGAAGGTGTAGAACCACAATGAGGATAAGGAAATAGGGAAGGAAGAACATCCACTTTGTCTACTTTGTACCTTAAGTTCAGTGCTAAGATTTATCAAAAAATGTAATTATCATAAAATCCAAGTAGAACTATACAAGAATGAAGGATCCCACATAATCATTCACTGTTGAAAAGAAGTCATATAATTATTAAAATGTTAATTTATAATTGCACATTAATTTTCTTATGTACTTACGTATTTGAGAAAACATGAGAAGGGAAAATACCCTGGGCTGGGGCAGGAACTTGAGGTCCTATTTATCAGAAAAAGAAACACTGTATTGCATAACTGAAATCTGCTAATAGAATGAAACTTAAATTTTCTCACAAAAATTAAAAAGGAATTATGTTCATGAACATTGGCTAGGAAAAGATTTCTTCCATAGGACATGAAAATAACTATTTGAAAATAAAATATAATTTGAATAATAAGCCATTCTTCAAAATCCATAATAAAAAAGAGAAAAGACATATGTGTATACACACACATACATGTGTGTGTGTGTGTGTGTGTGTGTGTGTGTGTGTGTGTGTATCTGGAATGGAACAAAATCTGCAAGAAAATGAGGCACAATATAATAGAAAACTGGGTAAGAAATTTAAGTAAAACCTTCAAAAACAGGATCTCTAGATAGCAATAATGATATGAAACTTCATTACTAATAAGAAAAATGTTATTCAAACCTCAATGAGATACCTAATGGCCTAGTGGTTTATTCTTTTTAGATATGTATCCAATCTCTCTCTCTCTGTCGCTCTTGGGCACACACACCCACACACAAACACACACACACTAGACAGTTCATAAAGAATTCCATTTATCAGCTTTTATCTAGAAAGATCCATATAGTTGTGAACAGTAGAATAAATTGTATAGTTCATAAACAATACAACAATGAAAATAAATTACACTGTTTACAAATTACAAATTACATCACAAAGAAAGTGATGATTCTTAGAATTATAATATTAAGAGAAACAACCAGAAACATAATATACCTTGATTCCATTTATATAAATTTCAAAAATAGGCAATAGTAAATTATGGTAGAAATAAAGAGAATGGTTATTTGATAAGGAGGCAGGATATTTTTGACTTGAAAAGAAAAAATGTGGGGCTTTTGCAGTGCAAATTACTTTATATTTCATGTTGATATCTGAGGTTACATAGATTTCTGGGCTTTGTGATTATTTACTGAACTTAAATAATTAGATTTCTTGAAAGCTTTTACTTCTAAAATATTAATATAAGAAATATATTCATAAAATGATTTATTATGAATGATTTTATGCTAATACATTTGAAAACTTAGGCAAACTTAATTCCTAGAAAAAGTTAAATTATTAAGAATAACTAAATCATACATTTAAAATTTTTGAATTGTAATTAAAAACTATCTAACAAAGAAATCTTGCCCACACAGCTTCACCAGTAAATTCTACTAAATCTTTAAGCAAACAATCCAGTATTCTCTCTAGCTCTTCTAGTATAAAATAAAGGATAGATACTTATGAGAATAGCATAGCTTTTATGTGGAGGGGGGGATCCTGAGAAATGGAAATTATAGGCCAATTACTACTATGACTGCAGAAACAAAATTGTTTAAAAAAAAAAGGCATTGGCATATCAAATCCAGGTACATAGGAAAAGAATAGTACATATGATCAAATGATTATTATTTAACATAATAATTTTAAAAATCAAAATAATGGAAATTTGATTTTAAAATATTAAAATTTAACTATGATGAACTATTTCATATTTGGGAAGATAATATGTGTCAATTATGCCTATTTCTTTTTAACATTTTTTCATTCATTGATTTTAGAAAGAGAGAAGAAGAGAGAGAGAACCATTGGTTTGTTGTTCTACCCATCCATATACTTGATATACTTGTTGGTTGATCCTTCTATGTGCCCTGAATCTGCCAACTTGAATTATCAGGGTGATGCTGCAAACAACTTAGTTACCTGGCCCAGATCTCAATTATGTCTGTTCTATAAAAGCTTCCCTGACTACCATAGGTAGACCTTAGCACTGTCTTCCCTCTACTTGCTCTGTTTTGTTACACCTATTGTCCTTATTGCACTTATCATATGGATTGTGGCTATTGGCATGATATCTCTTCATTTCACTTTTACAGACTTAGATAAGAACCATGGGGTTTTGTCTTTCAATATTCAGTACCATACCCAACATCAATGAGGAGCTCACTAAATGTTGGCTGAAACAATGAATTTAAAGATTGCATAATTTACTCAGTAGCTGTTGTTGCTGTTTACCTGATTCACAGAGGAAACTTGATCTGTTTGGCTTTTTACTGCAATCATCATTTATCTCCTTCTGCATAATCCAAACAACAAAACAAGCAAACATCATCAAATGATTTTTTCCAAGATTTGAACATCAACATATACTCATATATTTAAATACACAAGTTTAAATTTTTGAGAATCTTTATTAAATGTTAATTTTGAAGTACGCACATTTTTGCTGCTTATATTACATCTATAATTTATAGAACTTAAAATTTTATAGTTGTGTCATAAGTGTTCCATAAGACCACACACACATATGGTGATTTGTTAAGACTTACAGGACTCAGGTTATATTTGTGTTTACATCTAAGGCTTATTACAATAAAGGACAGACTATAAGATAAATGAGAGCAGTATAAAGAGGCTGAATCTGGAAAATCCATACATAGTCTTCCTTATGCTCTCTCCTTCCTGTGGGATAACATGCTTGACCATGTTTCTTTCTCCAGCAGTAAAAATTGCAGAAACATGTAGTTTTTATGCCTAGGAAAATCCAGTAGAACCTTAGCACTCAAGATTTTTATGTAAGCTGGTCATGAAGACATGCCTGACTTAGTGTGTATCAAAATTCCAGCCTCCCCAAAATTACATTCTTTGCAGAGTCTAGGTTGGACATTTTCCAGATAGACATCTTACTATGCATTAGAACAGCAGTCCCAATCTCTTTTGGCACCAAGGCCTGGTTTCATGGAAAACAGTTTTTCCAGGGATGGGGGTGTGGGGGCAGGAGATGGAGCTCAGGCAGTAATGTGAAAGAAGCTCCATACATTTGCCCACTGCTCACCTCCTGCCGTCCTATTGTGTGGCTGGGTTCCTAACAGGCCACAGAGTGGTACTGACTCATTAAGGGACACAGAAGATTATGCCACTTTTCATCCTAATTAGGTAGAATTCATTTGGAAAAATTTATTCAACTTTCAGTTTATTGAAATTTCTTTAAAACCACGTTATATCTTTAGTGCAGTTTAACCAATTTAACACTGTGCCAATAGTGGAATGGGAGATGTGATTTGACACCTATAACAACAAGCTATATCCTGAATGCTGGTAACTTTCCCACAGCAGGTAATTGATCATTGGTCAAAAGGGAATGGTGGGGGGTGGGTGTGGGGGGATAGTATGGCTGTCTGAACAATCAGTAGTAGGCAAAGTCAAGAACTTTCTTTTAAGGTTATAGGCACATTCTGTGAAATACCATGTTGCCCTCTAGGAAAGCTATCCCAGGGCTCTTAAAATGTTATTATGGCATTAATTACAGGGAATAAAGCTGCCCTGTATGGTCATCTTATGAATGAAATCTTTTTACTAATGATGATCTTAAGATCACACAGCTTTAATTCTTTTTGTGTTTGGGGCAAAAGAAATACTATGTACCTCAACTTTTGTAGGACCCAAAAAAGACTGTGAAGATCTGGGAAAATTTCTTGTGGGTGACGTTTGACCTGAAATAATTGAATCTTGAGGTGAAATGTACACAGTTCCTAGAAAAAGAAGAGATACTTTTAAATATGAGAAGATAATATTGCTAGAAAAAGGTGAATATTAATAGAATTGATCTCATGTTCTTCCTGCTGAGCTACCACAATCACTGGATTATCACAATGAGGGATTTATTTGAGTTAAGGAAATATCTAAAAGAATAATATGACCTCTTTTGATATTCATGGCCTGCAAATGATCAGTGGTTCACCATTGATTCCAAGGACAAGTCTCAAATTCTTAATCTCTGATCCTAATTTATTTAATTTTAAGACCAGTTTAATCCCTATAACTAACCAAAGACTTTGGCCAGAAATAACTACATTTCATTCAATGTACAATAAAAAACCACTAACTACTAAAATAACCAAAGCTGCCTTTTAAGAAGAATGCTTTCACAACAGATGTATGGTGAATTTCAAGGGAACAAACAAACAAAACAAAACAAATGAGCGAAATAGAACCAGAGGTATGGAAACAAGGAACAGACTGACAGTGACCAGAGTGGGTGGTGGGAGAAGGAGAAGGGTCTAGTCAAGAAACTAGTATAAATGACCCATAGACAGGGACAACAGGGTGGGGAGTGACTGTCGGAGTGGAGTGTGGGAAGGGTAGGGGAGAGCAACAAGAGAAAAGTTGGGACAAGTATAATAGAACAACAATAAAATAAAGGAGGAAGAGATTGGAGGAAGGTACTAAAATATTAAAGGATGGAGGTAACGGGCAGAGCTGTGGGAGAGGGCAAGATAAAATAAGAATGTAGACTGCACAAAAATTGGCAAGTTTGGGATGCCAAGTACAAGAAAGAGGAAGAGTTAAAGATAACTCAGGTTTTGCTTCTGGGTGAAAACAGAGGGATCAGGAAAATGATGAGTTTTGATTTTCTGTCAAATTTGAGGTGGCTATTGGCCACTAGATGTGTCTGATATTTTCTGTGTGTATATGTTGGACATGCACAGGAAGGAGATTTTTGTTATTTCCAGAAATCTAACAAGGCATATAAAAGCTCTAGTCAATGTACATTCCACTCAAGGGGATATGGGAAATTGGATATATTATTATTATTATTATTATTATTGTCAATTTTATTTTATTTTAAAAATATTTTATTTATTATTTCCAGGGAGAGGGGAAGAAAGAGAGGCAGAGAGGGAAAGAAACATCAATGTATGTTTGCCTTTCACCTGCCTCCAGCTATAGACCTGGCTTGCAACCTGGTTTTGTGCCCTGGCTGAGAATCAAACCAGCTACCTTAGGGTTTGCAGGCCGGCACCTATCCACTGAGCTACCAGCCAGGGCTGGAAATTGGATGTATTGTCTGTGGGGAATCCATGGCAGTGGTTCCCATGTGGATCTTCCTGGTGACAGGTTTTAGTACGGTTACTTACTGAACCACAATGTGTCAGTAACAACTTACTCTACCTATCACTATAAATAGCCACAGAGAGACCCTAACTTTCATACTTTGTAAATTTCAAAAGCCATACTAATCAAGCAATTACTCAAATATTTGGGTTAATCATAATGTCTACAACCATAAACAATTTTATACTATGCTTTACTTTCTAAGATAACCATAATTTGTAAAATCATGTAAAAGAAATATCTTGAAATCTATAATAAAATCATAATTATATCCTTAACAAATAATAAAACAATTATAGTTTTACTTTTCTTACCTCTATCATTACAAACACTTGAGTTTTTAGTCACCAATCCATCTTTCTATATTGTACAGCATTTAAGAAAAAAACATTCATTAGTAACTGTACTTTTGAAAAAAAATTGCCTTCTATCAACCAAATGCAGAATCCCCTTGCCCTTGATCCCTGATTCTCTCATGAAAATTACCTCAGGGACAATACATCTTCTGAACCACCTAGAATACCTTTCCCAGGCACTCCAAATTTAACTATTTTGAAATTAAGTTCAGTATGTAGCAATGCCCAAACATCTTCCTCTTCCAATATTACATATTTTGTTTAAATTATGGAGTCCATTTAAAACTGCATAGTAATTTAGTTTATTTCAGGGGGACAAAATCCAATCTAACCTAATCCTTAAAGAACACATTGCTGAGAATAAAAGTAAAGTTTATCACCCTGGAATCTAATTTTATTGTAAGAAACCTTTTACTCTGTCTCTCTGACCCACTTGACAATGATTCCTCAAGTGATTGTCTTACTGTCTTTTTGTCCTATCTGACCCAATTTTCTCATCTTCCCTTCCCTTTGGCTTAGCACATGGCTTGGCCAACAGTAGAAACTCAATAAGTATTAGCTAGTATTGTCACTATTATTGCTAAGTATTTATTTAGATTAGTTTCTGCTAAATTATATAATGAGGTTAGCATAAAGTTAACAACACTTTCAGGGATCATGTCTCATGAATAGACCTTCATATTCCTAACCAATCAGTTCCATGCTAGTAGTGAAAGAGGTAGTTCATAGACATAAATGTTGGCTAGATAAATCAATAATCACCATACAAAAGTTTGACACATAATTTTATACCTTTTGTTCAGTATCATTATCTTGCATATATGACTGACAAACAACTGGAGTTGCTGTTTTTTTCACAGCATTCTTTGAAGTACTTGGTGATTGGTAAATAACATTTGTTGTGGGTTCTAAAAGTGAATAAAAGAAACACTGTAGTTAAAAAAACTTATTGAAATATGATTGAAACACAGTAATTTATGCTTACATTGAATAGTTTTATCAATTTTAAAACGTATACAACTGTGAAATAATTGTATTTATTGTACACTGTAATAAAAATATATCCAATATTCCCAAAGTTTTCTTATCCACCTGTGTAATCCTTCCATCCTTTGACAATACTGCTTTGTATCTCTCACATGAGGTTATCTTGCATTTTCTAGAATTTTATATAAATGAAATAATATAGTATGTACTTTTGATTTTTGCCTGGCTTTCCCATTCAACATAATGTCTCATGTATTAAATTTTTTTTCCCCCTTGAGATTTCCAGTGTATGGACACATCACAGTTTTTTATCACTACCTATTTGGATTATTTATAATTTTTGCCTCTAGCAACTAAAATTTTATGAACTTCCATGAAAAAATCATTGTGTAGACATTTTTCGTTTTCATTTCAATTGGGTAAATACCTAGTAGTGGAATGATTGGGTCATATGATAAATATGTGTTTAACTTTTAAAAAGTGCCAAACTATTTTCCAAAGTGGTTTTCTCATTTTGCATAGCATTCACCAGTATATCAGTGTCTTAATTCTTTCATATCTTGTTGATACTTAGTAAGTTTAAGAAAGAAATAAGTAAAGATCAAAATGAAAATCAAAGAAATGAAAAAACAAAACTAACAGCTGACTGAAAAGTTCATAGAGTAGCCAGATTAGCAAGAAAAAGAAGACACAAATTTCTAGCAGCAGGAAAATTAGAGGTAACAGCACAATGATGTTCACAGAAAAGACTAAAAAAATATTAAAGGAAAAATATGGGAAATTATGACAATAATTTAAAAATTTTATGTGCAAGGGACAAATACTTAGAATAACATAAACTACCAAATTTCATTGATGAGTAGATAATATGAAAAATCAAAAAATCACATATCTATTAAAGAAATTAAATATGTAGTTTAAAACATTTTCACAAAACAAACTTTAGGCTCAAGCGACTTCACTTCTGCATTATGCTAAATATCTAAGAAGAAGTAACACTAATTCTGTACAAACTCTTCTGAAAAATAAAAGAGGTCTGAATGCCTATCCCTAATCATATTATGAATCCAGTATTAATGTGATGCCAAGATTGTTACAAGATATTACAAGAAAAGAAAACCTCCATCAATATTCCCCATGAGCAAAAAAATTATAAATAATATAACCTGAAATAATATACAATAAATATAATGCATAATGAATAAATGAGGTTTATCTAACAAGACAGAGTTAGTTTAACAGTAAATAAGTCATTCATCATATTAAGTGGAAAAAAAAATTTAGATATTATGTCAAAGATTCATGAAAAAAAAATTCAACACCCATTTATGAAAAAATCTCTTAGTGAACTAGAAATATGAGGGCATGTCCTTTCTATGACAAAAGATATCTTTAAGGGTCTAGAACTAATATTATATTTTATATCTATCCCTTTTCTTAAGGTTTGGAACAAGATTAGGATGTATATTATCACCATTTTGCTTAACACCATCTTGGAGGGCCTAGCTAGCAAGGAAAAGAAATGAAAGGTGAGCTATTATATGCTTCCTGAGGAAAGATATATATGTATGAATCAGTTTTACTAAAAAGTTGAACCTAAGAGTGTTTTGATCTAACCAATATTTTATACAAAATACAGAAGAAATAACATACAAAACTATACCATATACTAGATGCAATCAGAAAAAGTACAGTATGTGAGGAACTCAACAGGGAAAGCAACTCAGTTTATTCAAAAAATACATTGTAATTTATAAAAAGAGGGAAGAAAAATGGTAGCGGGAAATACAGAACTATTGACAATGTGTACCAATGGAGAGTCAAACTAAAGTCAACATATTTTAATAAAATTCATGATATTAGAAAGTTAGTGATTAAATATTTGATTACATTAAAGAATTATTAATTTGTCCAATGTGAAAATGGTACTGTAGCTATGTATTAAAATATAAACTGTATCATTTCGATACATACTGACATATTGATGGATGAAATGCTATTATGTGTGGGAGTACTTTTAAAAATATGACAGCAGATCGAGTGCACAGACAAAACACAATTTTCCATGAGTTATTGCTGAAGTTAAGTAATAGGCATCTAAGGGTCCTGTTGGGGTTTTTAATGTTTCAAATGTTTAATTAAAAAAGCAAAGGAAAAGTCATTGACAAACTAAGAATATTTGCTGTGTAAATAAGACAAAAGGGTAATACCCTTGCCATATCAAAAAGAACTCATACAAACTGACCTCGAATAAAAAGTAACAAAATATATAAACCATGAAGGAAAAAATGCAAAATTATAGTACATTGAAATAAAAACATCTCTATATCAAAAATAAAGAGAATAGAAATAAGCCATAATTTGGAAGAAATTTACTATACTATATATATGTATATAATAATGAGTGTCCAGTAGGACTAAAAATATTTCAAATCCATAAGAAAAATAATCCAGCAGGAAAATGGAGAAAATACTTAAAAAGATAATATCTCAGAAGAGGGAACATGACTCAGAAATCCTCTACCTAGGTATACAGTCCTTAGGTAATCTCTTATCCCTGAGTACCAAGGATAAGAATGTTTAGTGCAAGATTGTTCAAATAACAGATAAGTCTATCAACAACAACAAAAAACAGGTGTATAAATTGCGGAATATTCATATAAGGGGTTACAATTAGGAATGAAATAAAGTGTCAGGCAGCACATAGATAAAATTTCGGTTAACATAAGGCTGCGTGTAAAAAGCAAGTCACAAGAGCATGATCAGTTACATTAACATATTAATAGTGGTATCTAAACATATATGTCTATCTGTAATTTAAGTGCACACTTTATTGTAGTAAATATATTTTTAAATAATGGTTATGATGATCACCAGATTTGGATAGTAGTTCTCTTTGTCAGGAAAAAGGCCTGCTAAAGGGAAATTTGGCAAGAGATAAAACAATTTAAAGAAACTGAGTGAAGGCTAAAGGGGGAGGGAAACAAAAACAAAATCCACTCCAAAATTCACCGTAACTAAACTGCAGAAAACTTCCCCCAACACAAAAACAACCCTAAGAACCACAGAAAAATGTCACACTAATTAGAGATGATTATTAAAGTACTGTAGTTATTTAATGGTGACCACATGAATTGTAACATTTTTTAAGATCTGGGAAAAAGGAAAACATCTGGCAACTTACAATTCTATATCAGAAATCATCTCTTTCAGGAATGATGGTAAAATAAAGACAGTCTTAGTTGAAGAAAACTAAGATAATTCAGGGCCATAAAATCTGCTCTAAAAAGAGATGTTAAGGGAAGTTCTATAGATTGAGGAAAGAAAGGGATAGAAAGAAATCCGAGATATCAGGAATTAAAAGGAAACCAGTATGAAAACTATTTAAGTACATATAATAGACTGTGCTTCCCCTATTTATTTATTTCAAATAAAGTATGTTACATTATCTAAGTGGATATTCAGTGTATGTGGATGTAATAGATAACAACTATTACAAAGGTGAGAGGGATACAGAGACATATATAGATAGTGGTAAGGTTTCCGCATTCCACTTGTTTTTATTTATTTCTTTAATATATTTTATTTATTTTTGCTATTACAGTTGTCCCAGTTTTCCCCCCTTCCCCCCCCCTCCACCTAGTACCTCATTCCCTCCAGCAATGCCCCCTTTAGTTCATGTGGGGAGGATCTGACTCAAAAACCAAATTCATTTTTTACTATATGTTTACACATTCCATTTAAAGAGATAAGATATTTGTGATTGCTTGTTAAAAGCAAAACTTTAAAAAACCTGTACAAAAAGTCATAGTAACAATAATTGGAAAACAAATTTAAAAAATTCCATGTATAATAGCATCAAAAATGGAAATACTTATATTGTGTTCAAGATATACAAGATCATTATGCTGGAAACTGTAAAACATGCATTGAAGTAATCAAGGACAACCTAAACAAATAGAGATACCATATTTATGGATTGGAAGACCCTGTATAGTAAATGTTTTCTCCTCAAATTGATATGTAGATTGATTTAAAGTATGTCATTTAAAAATTCCCAGCTTAACTTTTATAGAAAAGTTGATTAAAAAATTTATATGGAAAAGACTAATGAATTAAAATAGCCAGAAATTTTTAAAGAAGAAAATATACAGGTGGTATTATACTTGACTTAATAAAGAGTTACAATAATCAAAACAGTACATTATTAGTAAGGGATAATCAATGGAACAGAAAATGAAGAGGCAAATCACAGGGAGAAAATATTTACAAATCACATCTCTGAAAAGGCTTATATTTAGAATACATAAATAACTCCCAAAACTCAACAATGAGAAAACTACCTAATTAAGAGAAAGAAAAAAGCTTCAACAGATACTTTACTAAGCATGATTTACAAAAGGCATCAGGTATATGAATAAACAGCCAGCATGGTTATCCATCTGGGAAATGCAAATGAAAACCACAATGAGATACCTCTATATCTATTAGAATGGCTACAATAAATATTACTGATAATACCAATGGTTGCATTACATCTGATGGGAATGCAAAATGTTACAGCAATCTGGAAAACTGAGGCAGTTATTTATAAACTTGAACATACATTTACCATGATCTAGTAATACCTGTTCACACAAAATACTGAATACAAATACTGCTAACCTTTCCTTTTATTTTTTTAAATATATTTTTAAAGATTTTATTTATTTATTTTAGAGAGAGGTGTAGGAAGAGAGGCAGAGAGGGAGACAGACATCAATGTATGGTTGCCTTTCACCTGCCTCCAGCTATGGACCTGGCTGGAGACCTAGCTTGCAACCTGGTTACGTGCCCTGGCTGGGAATCGAACCAGTGACCTTTGGGTTCACAGGTGCCACGGCACCTTATCCACTGTGCCACCAGTGAGGGAATACTGCTAACCTTCCTATTCAGAATCACCAAAACCTGGAAAGAACCCAGATTTTCTTCAATTGGTGAATATATAAATAATCTCTGGTGAATATATACAATGGAGTACCACTCAGCAATGAAAAGGAGTACACTATTGATATATGCAATAACACATAAATTTCAGAGGCATTATGTTGAGTGAAAGAAGTAATTATTAAAAGACCAAATACCTTGTGATTCCATTTATAAGACATTCTCTAAAGGGGGGTGGGGGGACAAAAACTTATAGTAATGCAGAACCAATCTGGTTTTTTCGGGTTATTAGTAGGAGGCAAGAAGGTGTAGCCGCCAAAGAGAATTTTTAGAATGTTGGAATTATTCTTATGTAATTGTGGTAAAGGCCACACAAATCCATACACAAGTTAAAAATTCATGAAATTGTGGCAAAAAGTTCCATTTTGCTTTAAGGTAATTAAAAGCAACATCCCTTGGATCTTTGAGAATGACAAAAACATTCAGAGACAAGATCAGAAGAAGGGACTAGAGGGAATTTGGAGCTCTTCAGTCTGGTTGAGGGTTGCCAGCCCTGAGAGCATAAGAGCAGTGCTGCATACAGAGTCTGACCTCAGGGTTCGGTGATAAAATTGAAACTAAGAAGGTTTGATTTCGGTGAATGGGAAACAGGGGCACTTCAAATAATACATAATTTGTGAGGTGACTACTGTACATTTCTAAAATTCACAAAATAGAATGACTCACATGTCATTCTTCTTCAGGTGGAGAGTAGACAGTCAACCTCCGCTCTTCCCAATATGTATCAATACAGTTTCAGAATTAATCATTTAATAGAATATGCCTCCCAACTATGCTTAAATTTATATATCTGATCCCCAGATAGTTGTCACAGATAGGTAACCTGGTGAGGTTGAAAGCAGTATTTTCTATCTAGCATCCTTTCCTTCAATACCACTGAGATTTGTTTTTATCAGTAAGCCCAGTATGGGCTTCATTAAACATTAGTTTTACAAGATCATCCTATGTGAAAAATAACTGGTTTGGAGCCTGATAATTTAGTGTTATTGTCTACATTTTAGTAGATGTGGGGCTGGTGTTATAATTGTGTGTGTTGTAAGAGCTCTTCAATGGGTTAGTTACACAAAAATCTTTGGAATTTAAAAGTGGGATTCGAAAAGCTTAGAGATGAATTAACTCAACCTCAGTGGTGCTGAGTGTGAAATACAGCTTCAGTGAAGGAAAGCTGTCTCTTCTCAGCTTCCTGAATCTCCATGAGACTTAATAATTAAACTACTTACTTGGAGAGGAAAGAATTTGGACTTTTTCCCCCTTAGATATTAACTGATAAGAACAAAGGGATTTAACTTTTATACTTTAATTTTCCCTGGAAATTTAACAGTGGAGGGAATAATGAACAGTCTTATGTTTTTGATAGTGTACTATATGGAGGATTTTTATGCTGTCACTTGGGTTCCAGTGAGCTCTAATAAACACAATGAAGTAACACAGTCTGATAAATAATGAAGTGATATTTCTATAGGGCTTCTGATGGCTTTGCACTTAATTTTTAAAAATATTTTATTCATTTTTAGAAGGAAGCAGTGGAAGAGAGGAAGAAAGGGAGAGAAACATCACTGTGCGGTTGCCTTTCACCTGCCTCCAACTACGGACCTGGCTGGAGACCTGGCTTGCAACCTAGATATGTGCTAGGTATCAAACAGCAACCCTTGGGTTCGCAGGCCAGTGCCTATCCACTGGGCCACCCCGGCCAAGGGCTTTGAAGTTAATGCACTTTATTTATGACTTACTTCAGAGTTTTCTAAAATCATTTTGGGCATTATAAACATTATTTTGCAATTTGTTAGGTTTCATGGATTGTTCATTTAATAGCAATAGACCATTTAATTTTTCTAAAATAATGATATAATGTTAAGTTCAGAAATGAAATCAGCCCTGGCTAGTGACACAGTAGATAAGGCAGTGGTCTGCAAACCCAAAGGTTGCTGGTTCAATTCCCAGCCAGGGCACGTAACCAGGTTGCAAGCCAGGTCTCCAGCCAGGTCTGTAGCTGGAGCCAGGTGAAAGGCAACCATGCATTGATGTCTCTCTCCCTCTCTGCCTCTGTCTCTGACCCTCTCTCTAAAAACGTAATAAATAAAATCCTTTAAAAAAATTAAATCAGTATTAGGATCAAATTCTGAAAGCAAAATTGGTATAACTGTTGGTAAGGATCACTCTAAAACAGTTATTTGAAGCTTTATCTGCATGTAAGCAAAAGAAGCCCTCTAAACACACACTGTATAGTATTTCTTATCTCACAATTAATTACATAAGCACCTTTATTTGCTTTCTGGTCACCAACAGGGTAAATTGTCTTTATATCATCGAGAATCTTCTTCTTCTTTGGAGAATAAGCTTAAAGAAATGTAATAAAACATTTACTTTTTAGTATTTGTCATGAAAGAATTACCTGAGATAGACTATCTCTTCCTGCCCTCCACTAAATTAAGCCACATGCTAATCTGTATGTGGGACTGGAGTGAGCTATTTGAGAAAATGGAGAGATGTGAAATACAAAGAAAGGCAATAACTCTTGAACTACTATCCCTTCAAGTTAAATGATATATTTGGAGGGACAGACTTTTCTTCCAGCAGAGAGGAAAAGCTAAACCCATCTCAACTGTGAAATGTCATTTCCTCTCTGTGGGAATGCATACCAACAGAGCTACTGGCTGGGGCCCCACCAGTCCACAGTAGCTACCACAGTTGTTAGACGAGACTCACAGCCTGGCAGAAACAACCACATGCATATCCCTTCTTCGTGATAGAGGTAATCATAGTTCCTATTCCTAACCATTTATAAACACAAAGGATCCTCACAACATGTGCACTCGATGGGCTTTTATTAGAGATGTAAAATGTGAGAACGATCTGTCTCCTCATTGGAGCAGATTCACTCAACAGTCCCTTTCTCTCCCATTCTCTGTCTACCTCTGGAAAGCTGCCTACTTCTTCATGGAAGATGACAACACTACTATAGAGATATAATTTAATTTCACTTGTGAAACAAATATTCTTATCTTCTGTAGCCTTGATAATACAAATTAAATTTATATTCTACTTCTTGAAAAGAAGGGTGTTTGAGGTAACAAATGTTTAAAATGTCTACCTGAAACTCTTTTTCTATTAAGATAATTCACAGCTGAAAAGTAAGGAATGTATATAGTAACTGAAGTAATTTCTGAAACGTGACATTGCTATCATTATCTCAATGAGCTAAATAGACTGAATTGGCTCATTCAGCAAATATATCTTTAGTATATACATACATACCTACATATATACATACATAAAGTCACAGGTGCTCTGTGAAGTACCGAGGTTACAATATTATGATTGATTAAGACAGAAGTATGTAATAAGTGTATCAAGAATGATACAAAGTACTATATAGGGATTCAAAGCAGAGGAATGTTCCAATTAGGGTTATAAAAAAGATTTGATGGAGTTTCATTTACAGTGGAGCTTAAAGAATGATAGGATTTGGATAGATGGTCAGTGAGCACATCATTCCAATCTGAGAAATTTGGAAAAGAGAGTCACAGAAAAGTAACAAAGGTGATTTGTGTTTTAGGAATGGTCTGTAGTCTCAGTTGATTGGGTCATTACATAAACTGAGTGCTTACTATGGCTAGAGTTTTTAAATTATTTGTATGAATTATTTAGGATTATTACCTTTGCTTTCAAATGGTGAAATAGCTTAGGCTATTTGTGCAAGCTATTTATATGGTTAGAAAGCATTAAAGCAGGACTTGGACTTCAGCAGTTTGTGTCAATAGTCTGTGTATATAATGCTTAGATCACAACTGCCTTCTTCAAGGAGATAGTGAAATAAAGCAAAACAGTTAGATTGTGATGAATGTTTGCCTAAGAAGTCTGAGATTCACTTAAGAGGTAACAAGGATAGTTAAGCTTGGGGGCCAGGAGAAGAAACCATCAAAATAATTTTAAGTATAATTAGGGAGTAGTTTCAAAAATGAATTTGAAGTAGGTTAAATTAAGAGCCAGTGGAGACTAGAGTGACATAGGCTCTCGCCTCAAAACAGGATGAATGGGACAGAGTTAGGATTGAGGGGATGCTATGATGATAACTGCATGGAAGGTGATCATGCTTTTCCTGATACTACATAGTCACAACTAGTTAAAACAAGTCTATATTTTTTCATTCTGGCCATGAAATTTTAATTAGTATCATTAATTACATTGATTCTATAAATTCCCCTATAGTCTTATGATGTTATAAATGAAGGGAAGCCGGGACAGTTTGGGCATAACAAAGTCCAGAGTTGACATTCCTCCTTTAAACTTTCTTCATTTCCTTCTTTCCCTTCCATTCTTCCTTACTTTCCTTCCTCCTCTAACTCATCCCTTCCTTATTCCCTTTATTTTTCTTTGGTATCCTTTACTATTCTTTCTGGCTGGGAACATAGCAGAAAACTATGTTGGTATTTAATATTCATGATCTTACACATGACTTTTTCAAGTTTCAGTAGCAAAAAACACATTGTTTTAAGTATAGAGAAATCAGTTAGAACTGCATTATAGGCAAGCTTGTCCACTGAACCACATAGTAAAATTATTTTAGTTTGCTTAAACTTTTGCATGTACGTCTACCTTTCCATTTGAACTGTAATAGAGAAATGCTTAGGACTGCGTGTGGTACAAGGCAAGTATAAGTAAATAAAGGTTTACAAAATAATTTTTAGACAAATACATAGAAAAAGTAGTTTCTACAGAGCCACATCGGCTTTTAATGTTCTTACATTCACCATATGTTCCATCTTGCCCTCTGTAATCAGATGTATTTTTTCCGAGATCTTCTCTTTTGAAACCATTTTCTTGCATTTTTTGTAAATGATAAGCCATTTTTTTCTCTAAAAGGGCTTGTTTCTAAAACATTACAGAAAATATATTGGTTAACATCAACTTTCTACTTAGACATGCAGAACAAATATTTATACTATAATAGTGTATTGGAAATAAATAATCATTCCAGTCTTGTGACTTATAAGGTTACTCTGAGTACAAATACGTGGGTATTAAGGGGTAAATTTCTATTTGTGGTCAAACATGATGAATATACGCACTTAACACATAGATGTAATTTATTTTGCTGTACATATTCAGGGAAGTAGTCCAGTTACAAACCAGAAAGGATGGTCTCTTAATCCATAGCTATCCTGGGAATTTAAGGAAATGTCTAAATCATCTTTAATGGGAGGATTACTGAATGACTTAATCACAAGGCATTCAGGCCTACCGTTAGTAAATGCATGAAATGTGACTTATCTTTGTGCATCTATGGACTAATATCTATCCTGGATGTACCAGAAAGGATACAATTGCACAAAGCAAGAACCCCAAACACCTCAGATGGTTCCCTAATGTATACAGCAAGAAAACAGATCTGTACATGTGGGGAAAAAAAATCCCTATCAAGGCCACAGAAAGGACCTTTCCAAAGCATTAGAGAGAACAGTGCTCCTCACCTATCTATTGTGTCTATCCTCACCCCAGCCATTCTGGAAAGATTGCATTCACAGTGCATTGGGTAGAGTATTAAAATGAGTCTTGCACTGGTCCTGGGGAATCATTAGTCTCGGATTAAACATGGTTCTGGTTCCATCTAACAAATTTTAAAGAGCAAGATCTATCAATCAAACTGTTTCCGAGGAAATTATCTACATCCAAGGAAAAAGATAATTTTACTTTTAGGAATATAAAAATACTCGCATCTAAAAAGTAATATTCATGATATCTGGCATCCAATCAAAAACTTCTCAGCGTATAAAGAAGCAGAGAAACATGAACTCTACAATGAATAAATCAACCAAAATTGACCCAGAAATGACACAAATGTTAGAATTAAAGATAAGAATTAAATATGTACATTCCACATATTTAAAAGGTAAAGAAGAGACAAGAAAAATGTAAAAGGGACCTAGCTCAGTTTTTATAATGTGTGAGATAGTAATGCAATGAATCTATTAACAGTAGACAATTCAGAGGAAGAGATTAATTAATGTTTATTGAGAAGCAGAAACCATCCAAAAAGAAAAGACTAAGAGAAAAAAAATGAAAACAAAAATAGTATCAGTGAGATGTGGGACAGCATCAAGCAGCCTAATATGTCTGTAGAGAGGAGCAAAAATATTTGATAATAATGTTTACTATCATAGCTTCTATTCTATATTATACTGGAGGTTCTAGTCCATGCAATCAGGCATGAAGAAAAAAGAAAGAATTTAAAGAGAAAAAAATGAGACTACCTTTATTTACAGAGAATGTGATATAACACACTCCACCATTCTCTTGACATTGTGTAAGTGCTGACTCTAACAGGTAGCTTATAGATAAACAGCATATTTGTATAAGAACCCTAGGAACTAACTTCAAAAGATACAGGCTCAGACCTTCAGGCATCCTAGCTCCAGGAGACTTGTTACCCTCCAACTGTGGATCTGGATGACATGAATCTAGGATGGCTAACCCACCATGATGCACACTAGTCCATCACTTACTTGCCTTGTCAGAATGGACTGTGTTTGTCTGCGTATTGAGAACTTTTCAACCCACTCTCTTGATCTCCTTGTTCTATTCTCCTCTCATTCTTTACAAAAACCTCTGCCTGCACTGAGATGGGGCTTTGAGACATGAATCTCCCCTATCTTCTTAGGAAATGGATTTTGAGACACAATTCCCCATCTTCCCAGGAAGATGGGCTTTGAGACACAAGTTCCCCATCTTCCAGAGAGCTGGCATCTGAATAAACCACTTTCCTGTACATGCTTCCTCAAAGTACTGGCTTTTGAAGCAGCAGACAGCTGGACCAATAGCATTTGGTTGCAGTGCTACTTATTTACAGAGTTATTAAAGATACAATAATCAGGACAGTAAATTGGACAAATTAGAGCACAAAAAGAGTTAAAAATAGACTGATACCTCTTTTTGACAAAGATGCAAAGTCAAAAAACATTTAAAGATTTATGTAACTAATTTAAGTTCATAATTAGTAAAAATACATATAATGTCAATTCTGAAAGAAAAATATATAAAAATATGGAGTAACACATACATGAATTAAAATCTCCTTGTATTAAAACATGATTTTTAAAAGACAATTTAGAATAACTCCATTAAAAATATCAATACTCAAATAGCTCTTCCATTAACATAGCTTACACAGCCTGTGGTGTGTTACCACCCCTACCATCAGTGGTCATGTCTAATGGACACTCTCAGTGCCAGAACTTACCCGTTATACTAGTTGCCACTAAGATTGGCAAGAACCCATTGAATAAAAATTGGCATTAGTCAAAAATTAAGGGAAACCTGGAGCATTTGGTTGCTCTCTCATAACAAAGATGCTTTCAGAGAGGTCTGAAGGAAAAACAAAAAAGTCAACTTGGAAAGAAATTCCACTTCAAAAAAGTGGTGAAAAAGTGAATATTAGAAAATAATAATTACAATAATTTGTAATAAACTGAATTCGCTATATGAGCAGTGAGTTCCTGATAATGCTGAAAGGTGCATGTAACATAAGTAGATTAAAAGATCATTGTGTTATATATATTTGAATTTTCAATATTAAAAAGTTGTGACATGGCAGTATATATCAATATAACCAAATTTTATAGATCTTAGTTATCTCTAGGTTTGTCAAAAATAAACTAATTATTTATGACATTAGGTCAACATTTATGGACTTGTCAAGTTGCCATTGTTACTTAATTAAATGAAAAAGCAACCTCTGAAACAGCCTATGAGGTATAATTGCATGAATTTATTTACTTATTGGACTACATAAACATTCATAAAGTATTACGGAGCTGTATGTACCTGCACATGTGTGTGTACCGATAAGGTAATATGGTGGTACTGGGATTTCAAATGGGTTCTCTCTCTTTATACAGATTTAGATTCTAAATTTTTTAAACTGTCATATATTATTTAAAATTAAAAGCACTAACTCTAAAATTTGGTGGATAAAAATTGAGAACTTTTTCCAAAAAATTTTAATGCTAAGAAAAAATCAATTATGTCATTTTTCCTGTAGGAATTACAAGTATAGTTTCTGGTTTAAGATAAATTCAAAAGTAGTTGTACCAAATAAACGGGCAATTCTTGCCCTGGTTGGTGTGGCCCAGTGGATTAAGCACCCACCTGTGAACCCAAGTGTTGCTGGTTTGATTCCCAGTCAGGGCACATACCCAGGTTGCAAGCTGGGTCTCCAGCCGGGTCCTTAGTTGGAGGCAGGTGAAAGTCAACCATACATTGATGTTTCTCTCCCCTTCTTCCTCCCCTCCTTCCCCTCTTTCGAAAAAAAAAATGAATAAAATCTTTAAAAATAAATAAGTAAATAATTAAAAAATGGGGCAGTTCTTTTTATATTATAGCCAGAACATAATATGGCCCAAATATGGTAAGAAATTTTCATAACTTTCAGTTTTGTACAATGCATATTATTTGGGGGATCCGATCCATTGCCATCTTACATGGTGTACTTTCAAAAATCAAAACTAGCCAAAACTTCTCCTCTAACAGCCCACATTGGAGGTTAAGTAAAGTAAATCTACCTTCTTGTCACTCTCTTCTCTGCTTCTACGCCGTTGTTCCTCTATTCTAGCTTCTCTTTTAACGTCTTCCCCAATCTTAGTCAGCAGTAACATCTCTTTTGCCTTCCATTCCTAGAGAACACAATGTTACTGTACTTAGTGTTGACAATAAACCTTTGTAGTTGTCCACCACCAACAAGCCAATTAGAACCAGTCAAGAGCCTAATCAGGTCAAGTATAATGAAAGTCATACACTGGCTTTCAAAATGAGCTTTTCTTACCGCATTTCTGTGAGAAATGCAGGCAATGTTAGCATGGTTATTGTTGGCATGGGTATTTCTTACTAAAGATAAATTTTAAAAAGTATCCTCCTCATTCTGAAGGCTACAAGGGAGTTAAACAGTGTCCAGTAACTTTCCGAATCATCTGTTTAAGAGCTAAAATCAGCTCACATAGACAGTTTATGGTGTCAGTCTAATTATTTTATTTAACAACTTGTATAGCATAGCTACAAAGAAAGATTAATGTGGATACCTTAGACCTTAAATGACTTTAAGGAATATGAGAGACAGCTAAAATTATTTACAAATACAAAAAAAAAAAAAACCCACTGTATATAACTTTTTTCTTAATATTTTAAATGTATTCCCTCACCTCTTCAATTTTTCTGCGAAGACTAAGTTTTCTTCTTGTTTGTTCCCGCTGTCGTTTTTCTTCTCTGTCCATCTGGACTAGGCGTTGCTCTTCTGCTGCACGCTCACGTTGTTCTAATTCCCTGCTTATCATATCCAAATACCTAAATGAAAGTACAAAGGCAAAGAAAGGTGCACTGGGTGTTTCACTTACAGTGGCTTCAGCTTCTCTGAAACGCCCAGACCATCTCCTTATTCACTTTTTAGTCCTAAAACTACATGAACTGTACAGCTTTTTAAATCACTTCTGTTCATGGACTTGTAAGCTAGTTCTCATCATATTTTGTTTGTTATACAGATCTCTCTGCCATGTAAGTATCCATTCTTATGGCCAAGACAATGGTAAAATGCAGAGCAGACTCATTGAAAAATATGCACAGAAATTATTCCTATCTCAATGGGTTTATGGATATGAGTTGGCAAAGAAGGCTTACATAACTGAAAAACTAAAAAATTGACTTCAACTCTAGAAAAAGAAAGATTTAAATTTCCCAAGGAAAAGATGTATCCTGGGTCCCCTGTGATTTACAAAGCCTTGAACAAATGTCCCATCTATAGCCTGTGTCTCTGGTATATCACTATGCATTTGAAATGCCCACAAAATGAAACCATAGGATATAAAAGTAAAGCTGTGAAACCTCATCCCTCACCGATGAAGGAGGAAAGAGGAAGAATAAAAATAAATATATATCCCTTGATTTCCTAAGATAGGAGCTTGTCTACAGAATAGTAATAAGTGATCGTAAGTAGGTAATATTCTTTTAGGGACAACACATATTTATGTTGGTATTAGGAACAGTTTCCTCAAACTTCCATTTCTGACTTTGCACTAAATTCCTCAAATTTAATGCTGTCAGCCCTTAACAATGAATCATAGAAAACTAGTGCTGGCGGCATGTGCTAAAAGATACTTTTCCTCCATCTCCAACTACAGGTAGGATTTTGGATTGCCTCTTGGAATCCCAAGAAATTGCCCTTCCTTCCCTTTCACCAAAGCTCCCAATTTCTGTGTGGTTGGTTTCCCTTCCTCTCATACTGAGGGCAACAGTGAAGTTAAATAGTGTCCAACACTCAAAAAATCCCTAACTCCAATTCTTTGTAGTATTTTCCAACTGATTGGAGTCCACAGTGTATACATAAAATATGCATTAACTTCAATCTTACCTGTGTCTTATTAATCGCTCCTGGTCCTTAAAAGATTGGGTGTCTTCCTGTAACAACCAGTTGTGGAACTGTGCAGCATCATAATGTCTAGGTCTTTGATGGTTTTCTTGTAGTTTATTAAGTTGTTTCGCAAGCATTTTCTATTTAAAAAGGTATGTATCGTATATATGCATATATCTGTATGTGTGTATGCACATACAATATTTTTTAATTTACCAGAAATAAAACAGCTCTTTGTTATGCCTTTTTATATTGTGTTCAGTAAAATTCTTATGCTTTTTAAATAATTAATTCTATTCAACTGCATTTAAATTTGTTTTGAATCCATTACAGACATGGGTAAGTGAACCAAAACTAAAGATTTATTTCTCTGAAAATGAAAGATAAACATCTTATCATACATTCCCATACATTCTGAAAAAAATAAATGAAAATATGAAAGAAGGGCAGGAGAAACTCAGAGGGGAAAATATAGAACATTTAAAGGGATAAGTAAGTCATTCTCATTTCTATACCACTCTCAACCTTTCAACACAAATTTATAAAAGTACACATATACCTTTCTAAATTTTTGAAGATTTTACTTACTTTTAGAGAGAGGGAAAGGGAGAGAGAAAGAAAGGAAAACATTTTGTGTGAAAGATGCATTGATTGGTTGCCTCTTGCAAGTCCCTAATTGTGTTCCTGGACTGCAACTCAAGAATGTGCCCTAATTGGGAATTGAACCAGTGACCTTCCAGTTTGCAGGCTGGTGTTTAATCCACTGAACCACACCAGCCAAAGTTATGCCTTTTGAATTTTTTTTTTTCTAAAAGAAAGATTTAAAAAAAATTATTTATTATTTTAGAGAGAGGGGAAGGGAGAGAGGCAGAGAAGGAGACAGACATCAGTGTATGGTTGCCTTTCACCTGCTTCCAGCTATGGACCTGGCTGGAGACGTGGCTTGCAATCTGGTTCTGTGCCCTGGCTGGGAATCAAACCAGTGACCTTTGGGTTTACAGGCTGGTGCCTTATCCACTGTGCCACCAGCCAGGGCATGTGCCACCAGCCAGGGCAACCTTTCTAATTTTTATTCAAGCCTCTTGACCCTAAAACCAAACTCACTCATGGAGATATGTATGCACACACACACACTTGCTATGAGTCAAAAATGGAAAGGAAGTCACTTTTTATACCCACTCACTCTACACTCAATCATTTAATTTTACAGTATTTTTCTGGATGACACAAGTGTGGATTCAAACACAGAGAGTACATGTTCTTTGAGTCAAAGACACCTTAACTATTCACACTGATCCTTTCCTGCTTTCAAGCTGTTTTGGGTTCCAGCTTAAAAATCTTGCTGCCACAATAGACTCTTCTTGGCTCCAACTCAGACAGAATAAACACACTGGAGTAGCAAGTTAATTACTAAATTACACCAACTACTACTAGCATATTAATAGATGACCTAGTTCCTTTTCTTTTCTTGGCCCATTATAGCAACCACAAATTATTATTTATTCCTGCTCTAAATTTTCATTTGCAAAGAAGTATGGAATTAGCTTGTCCATTAAAAGGTAAAAATATTATAATACTTTTCATACAAATAAACCTTTTTTCCAAACTGTATGCAAAAATAAACAAATTAAGTATTTAACTTACCTGTTCTCTTATATAGTTTCTTTCAAAGTCTAATTTTAAACTGGTAAGATATTGTCTGTACTTATTCAATTCCCTTAAGTTACATACAATCTAAAAAAACAAAACAATAATAGAAAGTATAAATACAAACATTTAAAAATCATAAAAATCACTTTCATGAGGCAAAATAGTAATAATATACAACTTGATCACATTTTAAATAAATTGCTCACAATTTTGTAAGTAGTATCTCTGTACAATTGTTAAACAACAGAAAATTTCATTCCAAATCTCATTACCTTATTAACATGATTTATTAATTTAGTACACACAATTGGAGTTATTAGAATAAAATACCAAAGTAATAATAATATTTAACACAAATTAGAATATACAAGCTATTCTTGTGTTCTATGAGGTTCTATCAGGCTAATTTTGCTGTTTTCATTTTTGTCTCAACTTTTTAAGAAGTTCAATTGGACATAATCCTGACATGCATATAGTACCGTTAGAGACAGAGAGAGATGTAGGTATGATACAGTTGGGAAATTATACCTCAAATTATTTGGTAATCATCTTTTGATATTACAAATAAAAAGGGTGGAACCAGCAGTGTCATATAGAAACAACTATTGTCTAATTTCTCTTGATGCAAAATTCTAAGTAATTTCAAGAATTTCCCATTAAGTATCTCTCAGGATCAAATTAAAGGTAAAATCCCACCCCTACCCCAGTGAGGTATAGAAGCAAGCTTAGATCAAGTCTTGGAAGTCCCCAATGATTAAAGAGAAGTAATCTTCAACCCACTTTATTATTGCTGGTGATGTAGCCACCTTTCTTTAATCTCCTCAGGATATCTTTGCGCATATGGTATGCTCTTAAATGTGGATCATGGAGACTTTTATATTGGTTTTCCAAAAGTCGACAATAAGGATCAGTTAGGTTAAAACCATAAGAAGGTCGAAAAAGCTGCAAACAGAGATTTAAAAATATGACAAATGTAAAATTAATAAATTTCTCTTTGAAATACCAACCTATTAAAATGCGTAGGATGTTCATTAAAAATAAAGCAAGCAGGAAGTGGGGAAAACCAGCCACAGAAAGATCTGGATTGACTAATGCTTAATTGCTTATTCCTAATTTTTCCCCCTGCTGACCTGAATTAATCTAAAAACCAATCCTCACTCATTTTTTCCACTGATCTCCATTGGTCCCTGGCCCTGAGTGAGAGAAGAAAGGAAGTGAGGAAAAGAAAGAAAATAGGATAAAATCTGTTTAAACATAAAAAGCTAATGCTAAAGTTTTCCATTTTCCCTCCTACCACTTCCATTCAAAGAATAAAGGGATAATATTAATTATGACTATTATATCTCAATATTCTCAAAATGAAGAGAAATGAAAACTTTTTTCAAGGTCCTTGGAAACAAATTTATCAAAAATAGAAGTAGAACTCAGATGTTAATGATGATGGATTAAAGAATTACTGTATCTTGGAGTCTTATCTAATACAAGAAACCCAAAAATCTCGGAGTGTTATAGTAAGAAAAATTTTAAGATCTAAATTATAAAGTTCAATATATTGAAGAACCAGTTATAAAGGATATTGTTATGAATTGATATTTCTCCATATATGTAAAGAACAAATACAACCTTGTGTCATAGCTATTAGCATATAAAAGAAGGAAAATAACTAATAGTCATGTTTCTATATCTGTTTACTTTAGAGGAAACTGTTCAGTTATGTAGTCTCATTTGTAAATTAAAACATTACAAAAGTAGGTTTGTGTGTGTGGGTGTGTGTGTGCGTGCGTGCGTGTGAGTTCTTACTCCATTTTGTAATAGCAGGATGGTGTTAATGCATGAAAGGAGAACCTGTGAAAGGGAGAAAAGTGATGGATAGAAGTAGGTGTGGACATTGTCCTAATGTCTTTACATTCTTTTTTTAAGTTGTTTACAGTAAAGAGTTTTCTCCATATCTTTGTTATTTTTTCATATTTAATAGCGAAGTCTTAAAGGAGCTATTTCTTTTTTTTTAAGATTTTATTTATTATTTTTAGAGAGGGGGGAAGAGAGAGAGGCAGAGAGAAAGAGAGACATCAATGTATGGTTGGTTGCCTTTCACCTGCCTCCAGCTATGGACCTGGCTGGTTATGTGCCCTGGCTGGGAATCAAACCAGCGACCTTTGAGTTTGCAGGCCGGTGCCCTATCCACTGTGCCACCAACCAAGGTCTCTTTACCTTATTCTTGTTTTCCTTTATGTTTTTATTCTAAAGTAATGTCAAAGCAGGAACTGGTTCAAATGAAAGACAGCTGGAAAGCGTGGGAGTTGTGGCAAGCTTGCAAGCATGTGTCCTATTTACAAGCATCCAATTTAATTTATGAGACTCCACAGTCCTGACCTGTCTGCAAGGTACTGATTTGTGACCTCTCTGCTATTTTGTCTGACAGTAGCTATGTCAGTCAAATTCTGAACGCTAAGAAGCCTAGTTGGCTAAATCCTCAAAACTCCATTAAGATAGGTGGGAGGATGTTTTATAGGCAGGCAAAGGGGCAGATTGGTGAAATCTCTTCATATGCTAGCTTCCCTTTTCCATTTAGAGCCTCCTTGGAAGATTTCTGTTCCCTTGCTTAACACCAGACTATAATACCTTTCAAGGAGCCTAAATCACAAAGCATAATTCCTTGATTACCATTGCTTCCCTGAGAAGGCAATGAAAGGGACTCCACAGGGCAATATCTTGAATTCAGTGAGACCAGATATAATACCATAAATACATCAACAGCTAAATGTCAATATCTAAAAGAAACAATCAATCCAATCCTTAACTCATGACCGTTGGTTGCTTCATAAGACAACAACAATAAATTAATAAAGAAAAGATTGAACTTTAATTGAGATTAACTATTTCTCAAGATCAAGCCTGGGCTACTGACCTATGAACAACGAACATCTTTTAAACATACATTCACCGGAGCCAGAGTAACACTTTTATTGTCAATTGAAATAATTGTTTTGTTTCCCTTTAAAAAATAATAAAACTGGGGAGGAGGAGGTAAAGAAGGGGAGCAGTTTAGTCAAGGAACTAGTATGGAAGAACCATGGACATGGACAACAAGTGGGATTGACTTTGGGGGAGAGTGGGTGGGTGGGGAAGGGGACAGAGCGGAGTAAAAAGGGGATGGATGTAATACAACAACAATAAAATTAAATTAAAATATAATAATAATAATAAAACCCTAAAAGTATAAATATAAAGCATTACTTTGTTGTGGATGAGCTTTAATGGAAAGGGAACACTCTTACAAACTCAGTCTTCAAGGAAATAGTATAGTGCCTGCCTGATTATAATTAAATGAAGACAATGTGAGGGAATACATGTAATGAAGAATAGAGAGAACATCTTTTTAAAAAATAGTTGACAAATGAATTAATATTCAACAGAGAAAATACAATGAAGGCAGCAGACAAAAGAAAGACAGGATAAGTTTTGGATATAAGAGGAATGATAACTGGTTTCAAATATGGTTCAAGAAAGCTAGTTTGTGTGAATGTGACTCAAATTGTATGAGGTAGAAATGTTTTTAGTTAGATCACTCTATTCTGTAAGAACAGATTTTTCCAAAGCAAAACCTTCTTTAAGAAATCATGTTTATTAGACAGGTACCAAACATTCATTTTTGATATCATGGAACATAGAAGGTAAGGGCATCACTCAGAACTCTTCCTTGTAGAATTTTTTGCAATTATTAATCAAAGAAGCCATTTGCAAAGAATGTACCGAACCTCCTTTAGTGTTAGTTATTGAATCAAGGGCTGGGGAGGTTTGAGGGTGGGAGTAGCATTGAGGACTGAAAACATGAAAGGGTTTGAGGGAAGTACACACTATATTGCCCAGTATAATCTATGTATAAGTTATAAAATGATAATTCTAGAGTTGTAGTGTTGAGTGAAATCATATAAACCAAGGGCAATGCAAATTCAAAAGGAAATACAAACTCGTTGGGGCCGATGTAGTTCAGAAACTACAGGCAGGGCTGTCTTCCATTAGAGGGAGGCTAAAGCCCTTAAACATACTGCTCATTTAAATTCCATTTCCCCTCACTTTTGTCTGTGAAATAGAAATTCACTCAAAACAAAATCTTAGAGAAGTTTCTGTAAGGAGAGTTTTCTCCAAGTTATTATTAAAGTCATAACATAATCAAATGCCAGGAAGCACAAGTAATTGTCCACCTTTGAACCAAATATTTATTACTAAGTAAATAACATCTCACTAAATAGGTACATTGGAAGCATTACTATAAAGAATAGTTAACGCACTTCCCTAAATTAAGAGAGGACTAAGCATCTACACTTTCTAGCCCATGATTCTGTGCAAGCCATACGAGACCAAGTTGCTTGTCATGAATCTCTAAGTGATACCTTGGTGTACGTGTGGGTTTGATTTTTTTTTTCTTCTTCTTCTATGATTGTTAATACAAATTTCCTTAATGGATCTTGTATATATCGCCTGCCGAGAAAGGCCAGTAGTAGACAATGGGCAAAGACCACCAAGGCTAAGACGGAAATTACCTTTTCACTTAGCTTCGTCGTGTAGTATAAAGTGTTGCTCCCTGGGATCACAGGCAGCTTGACCCCAAGAGGCAGGTCCAGTAGTTCAGCTGCTCCGATCCCCGGAAACTGGGTTTTGTGCATGCCCTGTCAGGTACAATCGGGGAGTTACATCTTTCCTTTCAGGCTTTATTTACTTAATTTCAGGGGATCTATAACTATTTTAATGAAAACACCACCACCACCACCACCACAAAAACCCCTGAAGAGTCACACACTCAGGTAACAGGGGCCCACGCCGGCCCACGCCCAGCAGACCGACTGCCCGTCGGACCCCAGCCAGTTGTGGCCACTGCTATCCGCGGCGCCCCGCGAGGCCGAGCCCTGAGCTGGGCCGTTAGGGACCCTGTGTCCGGCCTGGCTTTCCCTGCCCGGCCCGGCGCAGACAACCAGGACGCCAGGCCTCCCACCACTCACGTCTCCGCATTGCTGGCTGTCTTCGGCCACGCTGCTGCTGGCCGTCTTGGTGGCAGCAACGCTGGCAGCTTTGGAGCAGGCGCTGAGGTATACGTCCATGGTCGACCCCGGGCCCCCTCCTTGTCCCTTGTCCAGACTGGACCAGGAATGGCCAGACCCCTGTGTCCCCGAAGCCCCACCCCCTTAGCGTTCCAGATCAGAACGTGGGGGTGTCAAAGGGCGGAGGGAGCCCTCAGAGGGCTGGCGGCTCGCCCTTGGGGCGTGAGTGCCCAGAGTCGGGGACATTAGTCCTAGGGCCCCGGTCCGAGAGGCCCGCAGGTGAAATGCCATGTCTTTCTGAAACCTACAGCAATCCAACAGTCAAACCAAAAATCTTAACGTATAAAGCTCCTTTCTCAACCTATAAAGCTCCTGCCTCCAAGGACCTATGGTTCCCCCTAAAATTTAAAGATCTGGGTCAATTGTACCGCCCATTCTAGAACCAGAAGCCTGACCTTCTACCACTGTCCTAGGGACTAGGACCGCACCCTGCCCCAGGCTCCGCAGCCTCTTCCCACTCCCGACCTTACAGAACAGGCATTGGCTTCCTTCTGGGCCCATTGCCTTCCTCCCAGCCTCCACCCTATAGTCTTCTGCTTTCCTTTCTAGCTCTTTTCTCCCTCCACTCCCTCCACTCTGCCTCCCTTGTATCCCTCTTTCTCCTAGCAGCCTTCAGCCCAAATTTATAAAGTGCTCTTGACTCCTTTGGGCCAGTCATTGGGTTGGGCCCTGGAGATTCAATAGTGAGTAAAATATGACCCTTTTCTTCAAGGAGCTACATTGAGTACATTGAGTACATGAACAGAGTACACTGAAGGCAGAGACTGTACCTGATTTCAGAAATTTGAATTTAGCTTCTTAGATTCTTTGGCTCACATGTTCTCTGTTATTTCTGGGCTATTTAGTAATAATGCCTACCACTGATTGAGAAGTTACTAACTCCAAACACTGGGTTAAATACCATATTTAATCTTGTCAACAGCCTTGTGGTTAAAGGACCCTTATTTTATTCAAAGGTCAAAGAAGAATTAGAATTAACTGGTGTCCCTGGAGGCAGTTTCTTAATCCACACATGCTACTTTAGATCTGCTCTGTGTGTTTTGATGCTGCTCATATACTTACACTCCTAAACTTAAAATCTAACCTTGGGATATAGTCCACTGCCAGCTCCCCACATGCACGTGTCACGTCACCTTAAATTCAGTGTACTCAAATCTCAGCCCACTGCAGCACCCACCACCACAACACGACAAAACAAAGGCCCTATTTTGGCTGTGTTTTCCACCCCAGTCACAATACCAGTATCTTCCCATGTCAGAAACTGAGAAACACTCCTAGATACTTTCCTCTTATTTCTCATAGTCATTTGATCTCTAAGTCCTACTGATTTCATCACCGAAATTAATTGGTCCTCTCTTGTCTATTTTTATAGTACTTCCCCAGTTAAGCCATTCATTTTCTTTTAGTCTGTGTGATTGTCATAGCCTTATAATAAACATCTCCCTACTGCTGTTTACTCCCAACAATACTTCTTTTAAATTGATCTTTGATGCCATTTCCCTACCCTGCATTAAACTCCTAATTTTTCCCAGGAAGACTAAACACACAGCATATAATAGACTCTGTGGCTTGGCCCCTGTATTAGGTTCTTACTGTTGCTGTAACAAATGACCACACTTTTCATGACTTAAAACAACACAGATGTATTATCTTACAATAATTGAGGTCAGTAGTCTGAAATAAATCTCATCGTGCTGAAATCAAGGTGTTGGCAAGGCTGCATTTTTCTGGAATCTGTAGGGAACAATCTACATCCTTGCTCTTTCTGACTTCTTGAAGCTTCCCTTTTCTCTCACTTCAAATCCAGTGCGTAGCATCATCAGATCTCTTTCTGACTCACACCTCCACTTCTCTCTTCCGTAATTAAAAATCTTTTGATTACACTGAGCCTATCTAGATGACCCAGGATAATTTCTTTATTTCAAGTTCAGTTGATTAGCAACCTAATTCCATCAGCAATCTTAATTCCCTATTGCTATGAAACTTAACATTCACATGTCTTGGAAATTACAACGTAGACAACTTTGGGGATATCACACTACCTATCACAGCTCGTTTTTCCTCTTTCTAAGACACAACTTCCCTACAGTACCTTTCCAAATTGAACATGGAATGACACACAATTGTTTGCAGTAGTTCCCTACATTGATCCTGGTGATTCCAGTCTCTCTTTGTTGTGCCATTTTATTTGTCTGGCAGCAGTTTGTATGTCAATGCTTGACTAATTTCAATCAGCTTTCAGACTTCTAATTATTGTCATCTCTAGTAAGGTTTTCTGACAAATTTTCTTCCTCTGTTTCCTTCATATAGCATTTTTCACATTACATCAAAAATATCTCTTTATCTCTCAGTCTCCCTTAAATGGAATGGAAGCATCTTTTGACCAGGTATTGGCTTATTCAGCTTTAGTATAGTGCCTGGCAAGCATTTAGTGAGCCCTATGTCTATTTTTTGTTGTCCTCAGTAGACCTGAATGAGAACCTATTGAAAGTTTTTAATTTTAGAAGGTTAAAAGACTCTGGTCACAATATGGAGGGTATATTTGTAGAGGAGAATCTAGAGACCTGGTAGGATTCATGATATATAGTTACATAGGCAAGAAACAAGCAAGTACTAAATGAGTCAAAGGCAATTGGAATGAAGGGAAGAAAATGTATTTGAGAGACATCTGAGGCAACATTGTCATAACCTGAAGTTCTATCTCATCCCACCTACTTGAAAGACAACTGAGTTGGATGGGATGATTGATGTTGTGAAGTGGATAAGGATAGAGGAAAACTTGGATTCTGAAGGGGACAGTTAAGCCAAAATAAAGTAAATGAATCCCCTAAAAAAGCATATCAAATATGTGAGTTATTTTTATAAGAAAAGCAGTTTGGAACCTGAAAATAGAGAGACAGTAATCTATATTTATGCGTAGAGAAGGATTTGTTGTATTCTTGGAGTTGTTAGAGGACCATGTAGTTTGGAGTTCTTACAGAGGCTGTATGTGCTGGCATTTACTTCATAATGAATCATTCACAAAATTTCATGGCTTTAAACAATGATTTATTCTTTCTCACAACTCTCTGGGTTGGCTGCATTTCTTTTGGCCTCAGCTATCTCAGCTAGGGCTGAATTATCCTGTACGGCTTCCCTCAAGTGTCCAGGGCTCCAGATGGCATGGCTGGAATGATTGTCATTGCTGGACCACTTTCTACAGATATTCTTTTCATACTTCATTTGTAAGACCATGTTTTTTTCAGATGGAATCTCAGGGGTTTCACCAGTGAGAAAGGGTAAACAATGAGCTTTTCAAATCTTTGCTAGCTTCAGATTTTCTACCATCCCATTGGCGAAAGCAAGTTACATAGCCAAGTTCAGAGTCACATGGGAGCGTTTGGGTGTACAGCCCCTGGTGGGAATAGCACTACTATTTCAGATCAGTTGTGAGCCCCCAGCCCTGGCGCAGATACCCTGTAGGGTTCTTTCCATGGCATCCAGTTGTTCCTCACACATGCATGCTGAGCAGTAGGCAGAATATCTCAAAGATGACCTTCTGAGCATCTTGGGAATTTCTGTTCTGATTATCTCTTGTCTCCTGAGTTCTCTGTCCCACACTCTCTAGCCATATAGGTCTTCCTGAGTTTCCAGACTGCAGTCTGGAAACTCAAGTTAGTAAGACGGCACAATATAATGCCTCATCTCTTTTGTTTATTGTCTCTCAGAGATCATTGTCCTGCATTGCATAATGCCCCGTGGCATGAAAGCTGCCACTTCATACATTTTTGCTTGACCCATTGAGATGCTCAATCAGTGATGGTTTTATTATTAGCATTACTTTGATTGAGTGGCAGTAATAGGGGCATGGTTAATTTAAATAGTGGGCAGTCTGCCCCAGTGCAGTGTCAGGGCCACAGTACCATGTCCTCCAGCTTAAAATCAGACACGTTGAAGGACTGGACTTTCTGATTATTATAGATTTATTTTTTTCTATTTTAATTGTTGGCATTCATTGCCCCCACAATCCTGATTTTAATGGGGGAATATTATATATATTTGGTGTGCTTGGGGGAAAATTTTTAAAAAGAGTTGGAAAATGTTGTCTAACAAAAGGAATATTTTTGCTCTATTAATCAGGTAGGTATGGTTTGTATTTAAAATATCAGCCTTGGCCAACAGCTTGATTGCAACCTTGAAAGAGACCTTGAGCCAGGTGCACACAGCTAAATGGTGTCCAGATCCCTGAGACTCAGCAATTGTGAAATCTAAATGTTTGTTGTTTTAAACTATTAAATTTGGGGACAGTTTAGTATATAGCAAAGGTAACTAATGCTTACTGTGTACCATTCATTGTGTTAGGCAGCTACCAGGGTATAGATCATTAAATCCTTTCATTAACATCTTGGGTTAGATTTTACAATCTCCATTTACAAAAGGAAATTTGTGCTTGGAGAAATTAATTTGCTTGTCATAATACTTTAAAGTTGGCTTAGTCTAAGGGAATCTTAAATGGAAAAATAATTATCCTTTCTCCTGATCATTTTTTAAGTAAAATTATTTTTTACATTCTAAATATTTTTATTTGTTTTATTGAGATATCATTGATATACATCACTGTATAAGTTTAAGATGTACAGTATAATGGTTTTACTTTCATATATTGTAAAATGATTATTGCAGTAAGTTTAGTTAGCATCAGTTATATCATAGATACAATAAAAAGAGAAAGCAAAAAAAGAAAGAAAGAAATTTTGGGGAATGTGATGAGCACTGTTAGGACTTACTCTCTTAACAACTTTTATATATATCATACAATGGTGCTGAGTATAGTCATCATGTTATAGATTATATCCCGAGTAGTTAATTATCTTATATATTCACAGAAGCAAAATATGTAAATTACATAGCTATAATTAAAACAAATTTGCACACAGTAAAATTCTTAAATGTGATAGACACTATTTTTTTTCTTTTCTGTTTGGTTTTGTCTTTAAAAATACTGTTCTTGATCCACTGAGTAAACTACACAAGTTACAAACTGTTTTTGATCCTCTAACAAGATAACTACATTTTTATGCTGATTAGTAAACCCTGCATTCAGTTTAATCTGTGGGTACTGATAGACTTATAAAATTCAATGTATGAAACCTAAATAGTTAAATTATCCTATGGTAATCAAAGAAAGTAGACAATGTACACATTCATTAAATAAATAAATGGATGAGAGAAAGAAAAATGAAAAGCCATAACACACTTTTTAATTTCGTAGCTCATTTTCTTAACATTGTGTAGGAAAAAAATAATTTAGGGTTTAAAAACATGAGATACTATATTAAAGAAAACAGTGTCAATTGAAAGGATTGGAGAGAACCAAGATGGCAGAGGAATAAGTGGAGCTACACCAATCTCATCCCAACACCAGACTGGAATTACAACTTAATTAGAGAGAAATCATCTGGAATAACCAACAGAACACCAACTGGAGAGAAGCCTTTTAACCACAGGCAGAACGGAAGAGGCCACTTCATCACAACATGAGTGAGGTACCTAAAACTGACCACAATCATAGACTGATTGGATTAACAACTAAACAAGACAAAGATAGTGAATCTCTGGTAGTCTCCAACTGGCTGACTAGACCCAGACTTGTTTGGGACACAAGCAGACGTCACCAAACAAAGATCGAGGAAGTACACCACAAAAGGTTACACCACTAAGACAGTAAGTCAAAGCAGACCAATCTAAGAAGCAGAAACAAACAAGCACCACCTAAAATAGGGAGACAAAGAAATAAACTCCCAGGAAATGGAAAGGAGGAATCCCCAGGAAGAGTGCAAAATAAAATAGAGGCAAGCACATTATCAGAAATGGAATTCAAAATAATGATGATAGAGAAGCTCAATGAGCTCAGCGAGTTCAAAGAAAACTACAAACAACTCTAGGAGAACTACAAAGAACTCCAGGGAAGCTACAAGGAACTTACCGAGAACTACACTAGTAAAAATTGGACATGGAAACCATCAATAATACCCAGGAAGAAATGAAGGATACAATTTCTGAATTGAAGAATAAAGTAGAAGGAATCAAAAGCAGGCTGGGGAAAGCAGAAGATCAGATCCTCAAGCTGGAGGTCAATGTAGAAAAAAATTCCCAGGCAGTGCAACAAAATGAAAAAAGACTGAAAAAGAATAAAAGAATGAAAAGGTTTTAAGACAGCTAGCTGCAAAACAACATGAAATGTAATAACACCCATATCATAGGGATACCAGGAAGAGAAGAAGAGAAGCAAGGGATAGAAAACTATTTGAAAAAGTAATGACATAAAACTTCCCTAACTTGAGGAGAGAAAAAGTCACACAAGCTCAGGAAGCACAGCAGGTCCCAGTGAAGATGAACCCAAACAGGCCCACTCCAAGACACACCATAATGAAAATGGCAAGTCTCAGGGACAAGGAGAGAACTCTAAAAGCAGCAAAAGAGAAATAGCTAATAATATATAAGGGGTCTCTGATAAGGTTATCAGCTGATTTCTCATCAGAAACACAATAAGCCAGAAGGGAAAGGCAAAAAATATTTCAAGCAAAGGCCTGCAACCAAGGATACTCTACCAAGCAAGACTCTCATTCAAAATGGAAGGTGAAATAAGGAGCTTCCCAGACAAAAGAAGTCTAAAAGAATACATCTCCACCAAACCAGCAGTGCAAGAGATGCTAAAGGGTCTGCTTTAAGAAGATGAAGAAACAGAGAGATAAACAGGAACACAGAAACATTTCAGACCAGAAGGGACTGGCATGAAATATCCAAGGTGATGAAAAGCAAGGATCAACAACCAAGGCTACTTTACCCAGGAAGGCTCTTATTTAAAATTCAATAGTATTTTTATTCCTTTCAACATTATGGAGAAAGTCATCACAATGGCAAATATAAATGAAAGATTGAAGTTTACTAAAAAAAATTACTGCTCAGAATTAAATTTAAAAATAAAAACCCAAAGACACCCCAAAGTAAGCATTGTCAGTGTTCATTTAAGCAGTAACCAAGAAGAAAGGATAGCTGATTTACTCTTATTGAAGTATTATTTATTGAATACCTACTAGTGAGTTCTTTTTATTTAATAATAATTACCTGGTACTATTCTAAAATTAAAGAACCTTCAAAATTTTAGTGGACATCATTTCAAAAGATACATTTATTTTATAAATAATGATACAGGGGATCAGTAAAACAAAATTATTTTCTGAAATTGGATTAGTGGGAGATTTAAGTTTGTAACTTAGTTTTTCTATCAATTCCCCATCAGATCATAGACTTTTAGAGAATATAGTGCTTTATGTTTTCCAAGCATGTAATTTTGGAGAAGCTGCTCTACTCATTAGATTGAATAAATACATTTGTTATTGTAAAGAGAATCACCATAGAAAGTAATTGTATTTTCCAATTTTTAAAAGAATGAACATTCATTTAAATGTTTATTAAACTTACCAATAAACATCAAGGAAAGTGCCTCTAATTGTGTGTGTGTGTGTGTGTGTATATATATGTGTGTGTGTGTGTGTATATATATATATATATATATATATATATACATCTATATATAATTTTTCAACTTTTTTTTCTCCTTCTAATATTGAATTAAGGTACATTCTGTTTGTTAACATTGGATAATTATTACTTTTTCATGTAGTTGGTATTAAAACTATTATAATAATAGAAAAAGCACCAATTAAAAATATTACCATGTCCTTATCATCTCTCCAGCTGGTCATTTATATTAACATTGCAGGGGATCACAGGGTTATTTCAAGAAACAGCTTATCAGTTATGAGTCTTTTATTTTGTTTTTGTTGTATATTGATTGGTTAATTTTTTTTTTTTTTTACCTAATTAGTGAGCAGTCAGAGAAAAGCTTTATCTTTAGTATGATTTCAAAAATAATGAAGGAGGGGATAAAAAAGGCCTTGGAAGACATTTTGGGCATGTGCATCACACACACACACACAGACACACACAACCTCTCAATTATTCTCTCCCATATTGAAGGCTTTTCTGTCTCCTTAAAGTCCTAAATGCCTTATAAATATTGCTCCTAAATTTTTTGATATATTTATGCAAAGTAATAATAAAATTATTTTTCAATTATGGACTCATAGGGATATACCCTTAATATTTTCATTCTAGCCCAGGGAGTAGTATATATTGAACAAGAAGTAATCTTTCAAAATTGTAGCTTAATCACAAAAACCATTAGAAAGCCAGTTTCTAGGTGAGATTGTGAAGATACAAAAAATAAAATGTTTTCTTTGAGAAAAAAAAGAAAATTCATAGAAATTTTTCCATTTAAATATTAATAGTTCATGTGTCCTTACTTGCATACATAGGTGTTTCATTCAGATATGATCTGTAGTCTCTGATAGATCTAAATATTGGAAACACATGTTTAGACTTGTTCTCTCTTGAAATTTATTGTGCTCTTCCTTGGGTAACCTTGGTAATCACTGAAATCATTATTTTGTAGTTACTTAATTATGTAAAAACAGTTGTCTTGAAAAAATCCTTACAATGGAACAGTTTAGGATGTAGGGTAATAGCTTATAAAGTTATTTTTGCAGGCTTTTTTGCAGGCTTTTTTGCTGTTCTTATTTAGGAGTAGGAAGAATAATACAATTGACTTGTCTAAATTTGCTTTCAGGGTTCAGATGCTTGCATCATGTTTTGTTAAATTATACAATTAAAATAATTTAAAATATAATTCAATTTCACAGTTTACTTTTGTAATGAAATATATTTGCTTTGCTACAAAATATATAGACCTTTAAATACATCTTTATATGATGATTGTGGATATTATAAATGTAGTAAAAGTTATTTTTATAATTATCCTAATTTGGTAATATTAAATAATGTAATTGAAATGTGAAGGAAATATGTGTATGTCATTTACTTTGTTAAAACAAGTGACCTATTAATAATGTACTTTTGAATTAAACATTTAGAAGAATATTAGTGTTAATTAATGACAAAAGTTCTTTGTTATTCTAACGTAGCAAGAGTAGCAGAAATTGAATTATTAAAATATTTTAAATTATTAAAAATTTTTTCATTCTCCTTTCATTTCTCCTCTCCATCTTATGTATTCTCATTCCTTATTTTTTCCTTTTATTGTTTCATTGTTGTTGAACATCTAGACAGTAATTTGTGATTTGTAATTTTTTTGTTATATATGCTTCCTAAAATGGTATTTTTCACTCAGTAATTAGATCAAAATTAATATAAGAGGAAATCAACAGTTTCACATTTTACAAAATAAGTAAATCTGATTTTTTTACATTAGTGTCAACTAATTGTACACTCTCAATATAAATATTAATTGCTGTTGGCACTGTTAATACTTTAACATTATTATACTAAGTGCTTTACATGTATTCACCCATTACATTCTTATAAAAAGAGTTAATATGGTCTTCTGGTAAAGATGGCAGCATAGGTAAACACATGTCACCTCCTTATACAATCACATCAAAATTATACCTAAGTCATAAAATAACCATCACTCAGAACAATCAGAAATTGAGTTGAATGAAAGTCTGACAACTACAGAATTAAAGAAACCACATCCATCCAGAATGGTAGAAAAGGTGAAAATGTGTAATGGGATGATCCTATATCCATATGGTGGATAAAGATGAAGTAGCGCTATCTCAGGAGCAAGGAGTCCCAGTCCCACACTAGCCCCACACCCCTAGCCTAGGGTTCCAGTGCCAGGCAGAGAAGTTCTCATAACTTCTATCTGCAAAAAATTGCAGGGATCGAGTCAGTGGAAGAAACTGCTGGAGTTGCAAGCAATTCCTCTTAAAGAAGCCACACGCAAACTTGCTCAGACTCACTCTCTCTGAAATACAGCATTGGGGTAGAAGTTTGAAAGGCACCAGCGATGTACAGGGAGGAACTGAAGTATCTGACATAAAGTTGAGAGTTGGGGGACATCTTTCTCCCAGACAGAAAGGTGGGCAGAGGCCATTGTCCCTTTTCCAAACCCTGCCCCACAGAGCCACAGAGCTGGCAGAAGGGTGCCATATCTGAAACTCCATCAACCTGGCTAACACTGTTTGCCCTGCCCTGGAGATCCCCTGAGGCTCCATCTCACCCAGCTTACAGCTGATATTAAATGGCTGGTCTTGGCTAATTTTTCACAATTTGCTAAAACCTTTCAAATGAATAACAGCTAGCTGAAGCGAGTCCACATATCCTATACCTCTTGCTCAGTGGCTCCAGACCCAGCACTAACAGCAGCCTGTCTAGTGTCACAGCTTGGCTTCACCTGGTAATCTCCAAGCCCAGCACAAGTAGCAGGTGTTTCAGATTGCTTTATAGCTTAGGTTGGGTGTCTCCAGATAAAACACAGGTGGGGAATGACCTTGGCTTGTGCTACCCAAGGAACTCCAGGGCCAGTGCATCCAGTGGACACCTAAAGACCATGTCGGAGCACAACAACTCTGCTCCTGCAAAGCTGATCCTCCACAGAGGAAGGAGGTTGACAGTAGTCACTACCGATCCTTACAGCTTACTGGCCTGGGTTAATTTTTCCCATTCACCTGCCAATAGCAACCAAGTTCAACCACAAGAAGAGGATGTACTTAGCACGCACGAAGGGCACACCTGAAGTGCCTAGCTTGGGTGATAGAAAGGTTGTGCCACTGGACCCTCCAGGACATCTACTGCATTAGGCCATGCTATGAAGATAGAGAGCTCTACAAATACATGGTACCAAACACCCAAAAAGAAGAGACAAAGAAACATGACCCAAATGAAAGAACAGATCAAAACATCAAAAAAAGAATGAAACAAAATGGAGATAAGCAATCTTAGAGTCAGAGTTAAAAAAACTGGTTATAATGATACTCAAGGAACTTAGTGAGGACCTCAACAGTGTAAAAAGGATCCAGTCAGAAACAAATGATACATTAATTGAAATAAAAAACAATTTACTAGGAAACAACAATAGAGTTGATGAATGCAAGAATCAAATCAATGATTAGGAACATACGGAAGCAAAAAACAACTAATCAGACAACATGAAGAAAAACAATCTAAAAAAGAAGTTAGTCTAAGCAGCCTCTGGAACAGCTTCATGTATTCCAACATTCGAATCATAGGGGTGCCAGAAGCAGATGAGAAAGAGCAAGAAATTGGAGATATGTTAGCAGGTATAATGAAAGAAAAATTCCCTAATGTGGTGAAGGAAATAGATATGTAAGTCCAGGAAGCACAGAGAGTTCCAACCAAGATGAATGCAAAGAGACCCACTCCAAGACACATCATAATTAAAATGCCAAGGGTCAAAGATAAAGAAAGAAACTTAAAAGCAGCAAGAGAAAAGCAGTTAGTTACCAACAGGGGAATTCACATAAGACTGTCAGCTGATTTCTCAAAAGAAACTTTGCAGGCAGGCTAGAAGGGATTGGCAAGAAATATTTAAAGTCACGAAAATCAGGGACTTACAGCCAAGATTGTTCTACCCACCAAAGCTATCATTTAGAATCAAAGGGCAGATAAAGAACTTCCCAGTCAAGGAAAAACTAAACGAATTCATCATCTCTAAGCCATTATTAAATAAAATGTTAAATGAACTTATTGAAGAAAAAGATAAAAACTATGAACTATAAGCACATATTAACACTTGGTGAAGAAAAACTAAACAAACAAGAAGAACAGAGAGAATACCGTGGGTACAGAAAGCCTTTTGATGGTTTCCAGATGAGAGAGGCAGGTAGGGGAATGGGTGAAAAGGTGAGAGGATTAAAAAGTATAAATAGGTAGTTACAGAACAGCCATGGAGATGTAAAGTACAGTATAGGAAATGAAGTATCCAAAAAACTTATACCCATGACTCATGGACATGAACAATGATGTGCCTAAGGCAGTTGGGTGATCAGGGTGGAGGGGGCAAAATAGGAAAAACTGGGATAACTGTAATAGCATAATCAATAAAATATAATTAAAAAAGGTAATATATATTATACAGATATAGATGTATGTCATATCAATATATGCTAAAGTGATTTATGTGACTTCGATATAACCTGGCAGTCAAGGAGAGTGGACTGGAACGTGCATGTGTGAATAATATTGATTTCACTGTACTATTCACTGGGGGCTATAGACCCTGTTGAGTGAGCATGTGTACTGTGTGGCCATTGCATTCAAAATGACTGAGCAAGTAGAGCAATGAATCTGTGTCAAATTTTGTGTTAAGCTTGAACATTCCTCTGTGGAAACTGAATGATTCAGAAGGCCGCAGCTATGGGCAACTGGTGATTGGCAACTTCCTCATGACAGCATGTCCACTCATGCATCACATTTCATGCAGAGTTTTTTTTTTTATTTGTTTTTTGTTTTTTTGGCAAACCATCACATCACCCAGATGACTTAGCCCAGATTTGACACCTTGTGACTTCTGGCTTTTCTCAAAACTAAAATTGCCTTTAAAAGGGAAGAGATTTCAGACCACTGACAAGATACAGGAAAATATGATGGGGCAGCTGATGGCAATTGGGAGAACTGTGTGAGGTGCCAAGGTGCCTACTCTGAAGGGGACTGGGCTGTCAATTCCAATGTACAATCCTGCTTGTATAGTGTATCTTCTTCTTTTTTTCCTTTTTTAAAAAATTTAATTTTATTGTAGCTGTATTATATCCATCCCCTTTTTCCTCCCTTCTTCAATAAATGTCTCTGCTTTTCATAATACATGGTGGATACCTTCAGGGCAGACCTTGTATTTTATAATGAATATATTTGAGAAGAAAAGACTAGTGTGGATGCAGACAAGACCTCAGACCTCTTTTCTTGCTTCGCCTGTGCTCCTTAATTGATTATGAACTTGAAATTATTAAGTTCATACTGGATAATATCTCTGAATCATTTAAGTCTGATTTGAAAATGGAACCCTTTGTGTCATCTCAGAGTTAACAACTTGTACAAGTTTACAGAATTAATATTTTCTATCTCACTCCAGAGTTATTATGTATTAGTATGTTTTACAAAATAGTTTATTTTCATACTAATAAATCCCAAAAAGCTTTTCTACAGATAATTCTAAATTTACCTTGACTTTGTTAACTCTTAACTAAATGAATGGTGTCTCAGTTCTTTAATGGATGAAATGGCAATAATAATAAAATTTATTTTAAATTATACAGTCTTAAGAAAATGAAATATCACATGTTAAAAGGATGTGCAAGGGACAACCCAAAAACCTCAAATTTATTTATAAAAAACTGTATTTATTCTTACATGTTTAAACTTCAGCCTCCTTCAAAGTATTCTCCATTTAACGCAATAACCTACCAAGACTTTTTCCATTGCTCAAAATAGTTTTTGAACTCATTGATTTAACCACATCTATTTAGACTGTGAGTTTTATCAAAATTCAACCACATCTATTTAGACTATTTTGCTCCTAAGTAGGAAACTCTTACCAATGAATATCTGGTTGCCCAAAGATGTTTATTTGATACATTTAAATTCCTACATTATTTTCAGGTAATCAGAGAAGGAATACTTGTTTTTTGTTTTTTTTTCCTGTTTTTTGCTAACTTTGCAAACTTTTAATTTCTATAGTTATTAAGCTTCATAAAATGTATTTCAAAATTGAAATTATTAAAAGTATTAATATAATCATAAAGTGCAAGAATTAAAACACTATTGTTGAAAATTCAGATTTTTTCACTATGTGGTTCTTAGAGTGTAAAAGGAAGCAATCCCACCTTTAAAATTAAGAAAGTTGTTCATTATTAATTTTGTATCTATTAATGAAATCTATAATTGGCATATAGAATATAGAAAATATTCTTTCTTAACATTCATGCATTGTACTTATTATAAATTAATTTTTTAAAATTACTTTGACATATTCAAATAATCTGTCAAGTTCAGTTTTTAATAAGAAAGTCAGTGAGTGAGCCAATAAGGTTGGAAAACTTCAAAGTTGAAAGTGGCTTGGAGAAACAGCCACTGAAATTTTAGGGGAGTGAAGGGTTTAATGTAAGGAATCGGAGCTTACACAGAAGTAAGAACTAGTATGAGCATCTGAAATGACACAGCTGGATGATCAGTGAAACAATCACAATGTCAGCTTAAAGCACTGGAGTGGGAAGAAAAGCTGGTGTTCAAAGGGAATTCTGATAATAGGATGTGCTTAGCCAAAACATAGGAACAGAAAGAGGAAGCTAATAGAGAGTTCTGCAAAGTCTGCCTCAGTGGGAAGGTGTGAGCTTGTAGTCATCTGCAGTCACTATGATTAAGCCAACATGACTAATCTCTGAAAATAATGGCTTTTTCTTCACTTCTGCCTTCTTTATAACACATAAATTTCTTTTCTCTTTTTATTAAATTTATTGAAGTAATATTGGTTAATAAGACTGTATAGGTTTCAAGTGTACATTTACAAAATTAATTCACCTGTGTAACTATCATCTAGATCATGATCTAGAACATTATCAGCGTATAAGAAATCTATCAAAGATGTCTCCATGGATGAACCATAAGGTTATTATGCTAAGCGAAATCAGAAAGAGAAAGAAATACAGTATGATATCACCTACATGTGGAATCTGATATAGCTGAACTCAGAAACAGAGACTAGACTGATAGTTGTTCACAGACTGAGTCATCCTGAGTGAAAGAGAAATGTTGGTCAAATGGTACAAACTTTCAGTTATAAGAGGAATAAATTCTGGGAATTTAATGTACTATATAGTGACTATAGTTAACAATACTGAATTATATATTTAAAAGATGCTGAGAGTATTTGTTAAATGTTCTCACTACACACAAAACATGTTAACTATGTGAAGTGATGAATGCGTTAATTGACCTTATCATGGTAAATTATTTGCTTCCTTTACATATGTAAAGATGAGATACATATTTATCTTATCTATTTAAGATACATATGTATCTTAAATCATCTCATTTTATGCTTTAAACTTAGTTATGTCAATACATAAATATATCAAACCTGGATGAAATTAATGAGTAAAGTCATTCATATTTCGTAGTTTCTTTTATAGAAGCCTTGTGCACCTTTTGTTAGAATTCTAGCTGTTGAAATTTTTTTGATAGTAAGAGTAACTTTAAAATAATATTTATATACTGTGGAGAAAAAGGTTAGTTAACTGCATTGCTGGGCCGCTCAAACCTTGCGCATTCCCAAGAAAAAGTTGTTTTCAAGATTGCCCTGTGGCTGACTCTTGGGAACTTAGCCCTTGGAGTCTTTTTGCATGCCTCAGACTTTGAGCTAGGCAGTACCAGTTTGCTAACAGTGTGCTTTATGGCGATTACCATCTTTTCCTCTGGCAATGTGGAGATAGAGTATCTGAGGTCAATTACACAGGTGCTTTCTGTCTATGTAACTGACCCTCAATAAAAGCCCTGGGAACCTAAGTTCAGGTGATCTGCCTTGGTTAGCAACCCTTTGTATCAATTGCAACACATTGTTGCTGGATGAATTAATGAATCATGTCTTCTGTGATTCCACTGGAAGAGGACCCAAGAAAGTGTATGCCTAGTTTCCTCTGTCTCTATCCATCCTTTACCCTTTGCTGAATTTACCCTGTATCCTTTTACTGTAATAAGCCATAATCATGAGTATAAAAACTTTTAAGCCTTATGTGTTTTACTGGCAAATCATTGAGTCTGAGAATAGTCTTGGGGACCACCATCACACTTGGTGTAAGAAGTAGGATTTGCTAGAAAAACCCTGACTCACTGAAATATGTTGATAGTATGTGGGGGCAAAAGGAAGGATGTGCAAATAAGAGATGACAAACTTTTGAGGAAATGTATGACAGGAGTCCCAGTATTCTTGAATTAAAGAGTTCTATATCCACTCTTTGTGTTAGGTCGGAAAATACAGTGGAACGTCTACAATCAAACTGTGATCCCTAAATGCAGTGGGAATAATATGCTCCTGAACTGCAGGATCCAAACAATAATACTTAATTGCCAAACACTAAGCTGGCATGATTACCGTGGTGAATAACAGACTCACATCACAAACTTCTATGACAATGGCTAATTAATTGGGGTATCCCTAGAAAAATGAGAGATGAGCAGCCTACTGAATTCTTACTTGATTGGTGAAAGTAAAGAGTTCTAGTTCAAGTTCACATAAATCTAACTTAAATCACCAAAACAGAGTCGTGTCCCCTTTGCCAACACACACACCAACAGCTACACGCCCAGACTCTCCTAAATGAAGGTGGGACCCTGCTACACTGCCCAAAATGTGTGCCATTAATTTCCTACTGTTCTCCTAAGGAATTGTGTGGATAGTTCTCTGTGAAAGGGCAAAAATATGAAGATATTAGTATCCCCTGTGAATGTTCACCAAAAAATAACCTGTTCTGGGGATACCAGTGACTTTTCCCCCTAGTCTTTCCTTCCATTGCCCACTGGGCTAATGATTAAAATTACCAGGGTGGCAGGGATGGATATTTTGCGTAGCCCTCAGTGTTACGGGCTTCCAGTTGGCAAGGCCGACATAGATCTGCTCACTATGTGCCCAGCCTGATCAGAGCAGACCCAAGGAAAAGGGTGCAGCTGCATGCCTGATTTCTGGTGTCTCCCTTCTTTACTGACCATAGTTTTGTTCAGAGGGTTGATGTGTCCATTTAAATGTACTGACCTCCTCAAACTTTCCTACAGCTAGTATGGCCATGTAGAATTACAGTTAGGATGAAAGTCAGTAAATTGGGCTTCTGAGAAAGCTGTTTTACTTCATCTTGCCCTTTTCTTTTTCATTGGAATATCAATAGTAGACTACAGGCCAAAATAGCATTTTTGGCTGTGAGAAATAAGTTACACAATCTCAAATACGGAAAGGTAGAAGGAAGCTTTTATTTTCCGTTTGTCAGTGACAGCTACATGAGCTTTACACTGCCGAGTTCCAACTTCTAATTGCATGAGGAAAATAAACTCCTATTTGTTAAAGCCTCTGGGTGCAGGTCTTGCTTTTATACCTAGAGCCAATGTCTAAATACATATAGAAAGGGTGACCAAATATCCAGAAATAAACCCTCACCAAAGAAAATGAATATATAAAGCCTGGATTCCAGAGACTCAACAAAGCAGTGGTAGGATTCTAAGGATCAACACAAAGACAAAAACAAAAACAAAAACACCAGGTACACCTAAATGGAAAGTAGTTTGAAAATATCTCTGAAATAACTTTCACATTTACCTCTTGCATCTAGGGAATTAGAGTGTAAATACTTATTGCTGGTAAATGTAAACCTCAAAATTTTTGATTTTTTAATATCTGAGCATTGGTTGAGCATAGTTAGGAGGACTTAGGTGACCTATATGTAGTCAGATAATTCAGTGTTAACATACAGGCTTATTTCACTGAGAAGAAATTTCCTTTACACCAAAGAAGCTGAATCCTGATTTCTAGAGAAGTGGGATGGGATGGAGATCTTAGATAATATAGACCAAAAATATTATCAACAGTTTTGGAAATGGAGACAACTGAATATACATTGGAATAAACAACACTAAGGTTCACAGAAGAAACAAGATTGGGACATAGCATATATGGATTCACTATCCTGTTTGAATTTTCTATTTGCCCTATATATTATTAATTTGGTTTTCATTTTCTGAATATATTCAGTGTTCCATGCTACCTCTAATATGAATCTCTCTATCTGTATCTCTTTGATTTTAGTAATGGCTCTAGATAATACAATTTACATCTTTATCCTGTAGCAATCTACCAACAAATACTATTAAATGACTTCACTTGTGGTGTAAGAATTTTAGAACAGTTAATTTTCATTTTCTTCTTCCTGCTTCTTTTGCTATTATTGATTTTTTCTATATAACTTGTAAAACCCACAATGATTGTTAGTTTTCTTTAACTGTCAATTATTTTTTAATGAAATTATAAATAGAAAAATATCTTTCATGTTTATCTACTACACATTGGTAATTTTTTGACTAGATTGAAGTTTTAATGTAATTACACTTTCTTTCTTACTGAATCATATATTTTAATAGTTCTTGTAATTCGTATCTGGTAGCCATGAGTTCTTTCAACTTTTTTTGTATGAAGAACTATTTTCCTTTCACTTCTGATGAATTTTTCTCAATATCAATTTCTAGATTGAAAATTTAACTTTATTTTATCTTTTGTTATAAAATGTTATTTCACTTTCTGTTAGCTTTCTTTTCTCACAAAATTTTTTTAGATATTTTAACTATTATTATTCATATGATAGGCTGCTTGATACTGTCCTACATTTCACCAAAGAACTGTTTTAAAAGTTGTTTTTTTCTGTCTATGCTTCAGTTTGCTATTTATTTAAGTTCATAGATAGTTTGTGTTGGAATGTCTAACCTGATAAGTCTACTAAGTGATAATTTCATAAATCGCATTTCATACATTTTCAGTTGTACAATCATCATTTGGTTCTTTTCTCATATCTTTCATTTTTAATATTTTCTATGTTAATATTTTCATTTATTTCCTAATGTAAATTTATAATAGCTATTTTGCTGTCTTCTATTTCCATTTTTTCTCATTTTAATACAGTCATGAATGATTTCTCTACTAGTTATGATCATGATGCTTCTTGCTAAAAATATTGTTGGAAAAATTATTAGACATGCTGGATCATATTTGTGAGAAATTGCCAGTATTTTCCACAGAGATTATACCATTTCATATTTCCACAAGCACCAGTATAAGGGCTTCAATTTCCCCATAGCCTCTTCAGTACTTGTCTGTGTATATTTGAAAATGCACACAAAATAGATGTATTCAGCTATGCTAGTGAGTGTTGTTGCCTCGTTGTGGTTTTCAAGTGTCCCCAAGCACTAATGATGACCATTTTCATGTACTTATTGACCTTTAGTTTATTTTTCTGGGAGAAATGTCGGTTTAATTCTCTTGTCCATTTTTTAAATTAATAGATTTACTTTTTTATAGAAAACTTAGACATGCAGAGCAGAAAAATTGAGCGGAAAGTACAGAGAGTTCCCAGATATACTCTCACTTGCTTCATTGCCCACATTATTAACATCTTTCATTACTGTGTTACATTTGTTGAAATAGATGAGCCCATATTGATACATTATTATTAACTAAAGTTCATAATTAGCATTAGGACTCATTCTTACATTTTTGTCAGTTTTGACAATGACCATATGTATCTGTCATTCCTGTCTCATGAAAAATAGATTTAATGTCCTAAAAATCCCCTGTGATCCACCAATTTCTCCCCTCCTCCACTCTTTCACCTAAAATCCTGGAATCACTGATACTATTTCCTGAATTCATATTTTTGCCTTTTCAGAATGGCTTGTTTCACTTGGAAAAGTGCATTTAAGTTTCCTCCATGTCTTTTCATGGCATGAGAGCTCATTTCTTTTCATGCTGAATATTTATTCCATTTTCTAATATACTGTAGTTTGGTTAATCTATTCCTCTACTGAAGATCATCTTGATTACTTCCAAGTTTTGGAAATCATAAACAAAGCTGCTATAAACATGATGTGCAGGCTTTTGTTAGAACATAAATTTTCAATTCATTTGAATGAAGTCAATACCAAGCAATGTAATTGTTGGCTAATATGATTAAGTTTGTTTGATTTTGCAAGAAACTGTCAAAGTGTCTTCCAAAGTGGCTGCACTTGATGTCATGAGTGTCCTGAATTTTAATCACTCTAATATGTGTTTAGTGTATCTTGTTGTTGTTTTAATTTCCCATTTCCTAGTAGTATATGTTGTTGAATATCTATTTATATGTTTAGTTACCATCATATGTCTTTGCTGAGATCCACATCTTTTGCTCATTTTTCAAGGGGGTACTTGTTTTCCTATTTTTGAGATGAGATTTCTTTCTTTTTTCTTTCTTCTTCTTCCTTTCTTTATTTATTTGGTATATTTTTGGTGTTATCGAGCACTTTGCAGAATTTGGATACCAGTCAAGATCAGATATGTGTTTTGCAAATATTTTCCTCCAGTCCGTGGCTTGTCTTTTCAGTTCCTTAACTGTCCTTTTCAATGGAGGACCATTTTTCCTTTCACACCTCATGCTTAATGTGTGTTGTTGCTCCTTAGAAGTTATCATCAAATCCAATGTTAGCTAGATTATCAGCTACAACTGTGATCCATTTTCAGTTAATTTTGTTTAAGTGATAAGGTATGTGTTTAGATGTTTTTTTTATTTTAATTTTTTTAACTTTTATTTTTACACATGGATGTATAGGTGTTTTATTTTCATTTGTTGGAAAAAAACACCCTATTCTTTCTTAATTAAATTACTTCTGTTTCTTTATCAAAAGCAATTGACATCTGGAATTCTCTTTCCTTGTAATCCCCCTCTCCTCAGTACTCCATTCTGAGTAAATGTTTGTTATTGTCATTTAATATTAATCTTAGGGGGAAAACTGATTCTTAGATATTTTTCTTAATAAGTCAGGTTCCTAAATTGTTTATTACATTAGTTAAAATTAGTTAAAGAAAAGGATGTTGAAGTTATAGGACTAAAATAGTATTTGAAAAATAAAATATGCTTATTCCCCATGGATCCTAACATAATAGGAACATCTTAAAAATAGATTTTCAAGTTTAGTTTGCTAAAATATTATAAAATAGTCTTCTGGAATGTACAAATACAAAATAATAAAATTGCAATAGAATATTAATTCCCCATATAATTTCACAAGCTATAGGAAGAAGTAATTGGAAAGTAATATAACTCATCACTAAATAGGAAATGGGGTATATTAGGTCATACTTTATTCCTACAAATTTAAGTAATTACGAGTTATATCTTTGTGCTAACAGATCATAAAACATTATAAGCAATAATACTTTAAAACTGAAGAGAGATGCAAAGTTAATACCTTTAATTTTGTTCCCACACCCACCTTATCATTATCTGGATAGTTTAGCTCCTGGAATGTTCTATGTTATACATTGTGAGCAAGGTTACCATGCATAATTCTCTAGAAAATATACCCTATTTTTCTTTTTTTTTTAAATATTTTATTTATTTTTAGAGAGTGGGGAAGGGAGAAAGAAAAAGAGGAAAAGAAACATCAATACATGAGAGATACATCAATAGGTTGCTTTTTGTACACCCTAAACTAGGGCCCTGGCCCACAACACAGGCATGTGCCCTGAATGGGGATCAAACCAGCAACCTTTCGGTCTGCAGGCCCATGCAGGCCTCCACTGAGCCACATCAGCCAGGGCGATATATTCTATTTTTCTTTATGTCCGAATTATCCCTGAATATAATATCACCATGCAGCTGGTTCTGAAATATTATAAAATTTTAATGATGGTTTCATTTATCATAATACATTAAAAATAAATATTCACAAATGTTTAAAGAATGAAATGAATTCTTTTTTAATATTTTATTTTTATTGTATATTTTTATTATCACTTATCCCTCTTATACCCCCTACCACCCCCAGCAATTATGATGTACTTTGGCCCACACAATCACCACACTGTTGTCTCTGTCCATGAGTTCTATTTTTTTGCTTCATCCTGACACCCTCCCATGCGAAAAAAATATAATGAAATAAATCCTACTTAACATTTTGAAAATGTGTTTAGTAAAACATACGAGCACCTATACCATATATTAATGCTTGATTCTATTGCACAAGATAACTGTAATAAAATTAGTTACTAACATGCATAAATTCATAAAGCTACAGGAATAAAAGGGACATATAATAAACCTATAAATACAAACATGAAAACCCACTTTATTGCTTAAGTCCTTTTAGTGATATGCCTCAAAAATAGTTTTATTTATGGCTAATATGTTTTAATCATGGATTAAAATAATTCCAAAGGAAAAGTGTCTATACCTGCAGTGTGTGACATTATTTAATAAGAAACTTTTCAGATGCTCAGAAAACAGAAAAATGGTGATATAATCTTAAGTGAAAGTGATATAAAGGGTAAAATAGTGCATAGATTTGAATGATATAAATGTCTCATTGATTAACAAATTAAATGTTGGAAGTTGAAAACAAGAAGGAGTCAAGAATCATTTATGTTTTTCTGTCTACCACAGCTGATTAGTAGATGGAATTATAAAAGATATCAAGAAGGAAGAGCACTTCAGACAAGGTAGGTCTGTGTTAGGAGTAGACAAGGGAAGGGAAAATATAAAATATGTGAATTATGATGTACTTTGGCAACATTTCAAGAGTAAATGAGGATTTAAATATCTATGTAATTATTGACTGTAAAGGCCAAAAGAAAAAAAGAAAAGAAGCTATTATTTTGATACAAGGAATACATAATGTAAACTATTTCACTGTTAGTCATTGGCACTGAACTTTGCAGTGTACATCATCATGCTCTAGGTTTCAGAGAGTATTTGTGGGATTAACCAATAGATTTTGTTTCATTTATGGTAATGCTGATCACCAAAATTTAGCTTCAAGTAATATTAATATTATCAAATATTAGATTAGATCTTTCAATAGATAACCTTTTCTTTAGAAATTTAGTTGTTTTTAAAAATCTACATTTTTTCAAAAATGAAAATACATAAAGACACCAAACAGAAAAACCTAAAAATAGGAAAAATGAAAGAAGGTATTAGAAGTAAGTCTATCACATTTGTTATATATTCAAGGCTGTCTGGTAAGAGTCCAGCTGTTGTTAATACAGCAAGAATGGTTTGCATGATACTGATGTAACCAGGCAGCCAAGGGTAGTGGACTGGGATGCACATGCGTGAACAATCACTACTTCATTATACTAGTTATTTGGGGCAGTAGATGCTGTTGAGTGAGCATTGTACTGTGTGGCTATTGCATTTAAAGTGACTGAGCAAGTAGAGTAATGAATCTGCATCAAATTTTGCGTTAAATTTAAACATGCCTCTGTGGAAACCATTTGGATAATTCAGATGGCCGCAGCTATGGGCAACTGGTGATTGGCAGCTTTAAAACAACAAAGGGCCTGCTCATGCTTTATTCACCAAATCACCCAGGTGACTCAGCCCTCTACAGCTCAGGTTTGGTGCCCTGGATAACATGGCAGTACTTTGAAGGTGACTGAGGCATTGTTATTTGTGTCTTGTGTCTTTTTCAATAAATGTCTCAATTTTTCATATTATATGGCTAGATACCTTCTGAACAGACCCTGTATAACTGAGTACAGGTTTTCTATATGGGAACGGAGTGAGGTGAAGAGGGAGAGAGGGAAACAAGGATTCTAAAACAAGTTTTAAATAAATAATTATGTGTGAGGACAGGTGTTATATGGGAAACCTCTGTATCTTCCCTCCAATTTTTATGTGAACAATAAAATATACTTTTAATAAAATACTAATTATAACATACAATTTTAATGTGTCTTACATAAGCCAAATTAAATATTTATTTTATAAAAAAGACTTGTCAAATGGAAAATTTAATTAGATGTCATGATAAACAAAGAAAAATTCATGGCATAAATATATTAAATGGAACATATTCTTTATATTTCTACAGAATCCAAAATTCCTAAATCCAGAATGTAAGGCAAAAATCCAGTATGGTCAAATAAATCCAATTCCTTTGGATTTATTTAATCTGTTTTGGTAAAAGCTAGAAATAAGAAGATCAAACAAATAAGCAGGATGGTAATAACCAAATCAGATCATAGGAGAAGCCAACAAATGGGTGCCAAGTTTTCTCTCAGGGAGCAATGCCAAGATAGAGGATATAATATACAGATATTTAAAATATTTGGTTTATTTACACTGATTATAATTCATGCCCATAAGTGCTTTAATTGCACTCTGGTTACCGTAGAATCTACTTAAGACCCAAGTCAATGTCATCTGCGTTGTGTCCTTTATTATTACACAATATTCTCTAGAACTTTAGCCAATCCTCCTTCAGGTGGAACCAGGTGAATTATATGTTAATGCCCATAATTATTATCTTTTTGCCCATTATACTTTTTTGCTCTTTTTTTAATTGTTTCTCTATTATAGTTGTCCCAATTTTCCCCCTTGCTCTCCCCTGCCCCACCCAACATGCCCCCACAATCAGTTTCTACCTTGTTGTCCATGTCCATGGATCATTTATAACTGTTCCTTGACTAGCCCCTTCCCTTTCTTTTCCCCTATTTCCCCCTTCCCCATCCCATCTGGTCACTGTCAATCTATCCCTTGTTTCCATGCCTCTGGTTCTATTTTGCTTATTTGTTTGTTTTGTTTATTTGTTTCCCGTATTAAGTGAAATCATATGGTATTTGTCTTTTGCCACCTGGCTTATTTCACTTAGCATAATACTCTCCAGTTCCCTTCCATACTCATTAAGTTTTTATCTTATGTAGAAATAAAACATGATAAAACCTTAAAATAAAATTATAATAAGAAACTGCATGATTAGACAGGGCAAAATCATCCTAATAAAAATTACAAAGACAGAAACTTAGAAAAAGAGAAAGACTTATTTGAATTTTTAAAAGTGTATTATCAAAACATTAAAAATAAAGGGAAAAGGCAAATGACCATCTAATTCAAGATGGCAGAGCACATTATTTACCCTTTCTCCTTCATACAACTTAATTGAAGTAAGAATTCATATATGTGGACAATAGTAATAATATAGGCTATGGATTTATATTCTTATTAAAATAAGAAATAGTGTCATCAATAGAAGGGAAACATTGACAAATTTCTGAGAAGAGCAGCTAACTTACTGACAGAGACATCTGGGAAGATATAGAACTCTAGTTTTGCGTAGAGGAGTATGTAATAGAGAATATGAATATTAATAGGCTACTGGAAAGGAAATTAGGGTAATTAATGAAAGAACTATCTGTGACAATGTATATTTTCTGTCTACAAGGAGCAATTGACCATAGGAACTGCCCTGGCTAAATCCAAGAAACAGTTTCCAAATAACTATTCCACATAAAGGAACTAGTGTGAGAATTGGACCAAAGATAGAGGTTAAGACAATGTTCAATTACCAAATTAGAATAAGAAAAGAAAAAGAAGGAATTCAGTGCCACTTAGTTTTAAAATAAATAGTAAGTATGTCAACACAAGACAGATATTGTTAATATTATAGTGAGATGGAGGGTCTTAAGCCTCTCCCTAATAGTAAATCTTTAACGGGGGGCTGCCTCCACTTAGAACTTGCCCATTTTTTTTTTTTTTCAGAGCTTAGGGGTATTCCTTACACAATGCAATGAAAACTAAGTGGTTTTCAATCTTCCAAGGATAAAATGACAGTATTAATACTAATCAATATAGTCTGTCATTTGTAAATATGAAATACTAATTAAGAATTAACAGGTATTTGGAGAAAGCAGGCAGCAGAAAGCAAAATATCAGGATATAAAAACTGAAACAGGATAACACAGAGGTAATATAAAGAATCAAAGAGACTTTTAAAAATGTTATGAATATTCCTTAAAAGAATTAAAGTTCCTTAATATCCAGATATTAAGGAACTAAAAATAAATAAATAAAATTCACAATAAAAGCATTAATAAGAATATTCTTACAAGCAAAATTGTGTTATATTAAAATATTTAAAAACTACTATCACAATTTGTTTATTAAAATGGGGATTTAATAAAAGTTAGACATGTTCATTTTATATACTTCCAAAACATCAAGCAATAATTTGAATTTAAGGAGATAAGAATCAAATAGCAGGTTGAACAGCAACATAATGTGGGTGATATTGGTGTGAATGTGAAGAGGATGTTAGGATAGTGGGAGATAGGCCAGCATGTTTCAGTGAAAATAGAATTAGATTAGGAATTACAAGATTTGGGTTATAATTTCAATCTTGCTTCAAATTGTGGTCTGGCTTGGAAAACCATTTTCCCTCACAGCTGACTGTTTTCCTCCTCTACACATTCAGTTCTATATTATTATCATGCAATTCGCTTACCTGTAGTATATTTATTTAAATACATTTTTAAAACTTTGCTTATGTAGGTACCTGAGAGAGTGAACTTTAATTTTTGCTTTCTATGAATATTTAGGCCTTTAAATGTTCTTTTGTTTTTATTTTTCCCACCTCTGTGTATTCTTCCAGTGCAGCATCTGTAGTTTGCCTGCTTGGGTTTCAGAGTTCTTTCTGAGTACCGAGCTATATTTACCTTCGCGCAACAGCCAGAGCTTATGCATCTGTTGCTCTTGCAGTCTGGTGGGCTGGGAAGAACGGGTGAAGTGCCCGAGGGGAGTGTTGGCACACTCAGGCAAGCAAGCTTTCTGTGTTCTTTTGTTTGCTTAACAAATCACGTAGGACAAATGAAAACAGCAGGCCAAGCATGCCTAGCCCTCCCCGAGAGTGCACGCTGCATATCCACGCATGGGCACATGCTCGACTGGGACTCTTTGCAGTTTGTCTAATGACTTATCATGTTACTTATCCTGTATGCCAGATGCGCTCTAAGTGTTTAGGACCAACATTCAAATTCCCTTCAGAAGAGAAACTCACGAATTCCAAAATAATTCAACTTTCAATATTTAGTTTCTCTCTGAATACAGGGGAAGGTTAGAGGGACTTTTTTAACCCCAAATCTTCAGTTCAACTGCTATCACATGCTGGGAGGTAAATTGAACAAGGCACAGAGAATGCCTATATTATGCAGTTACAACAAGGCATTTAATACTTATGATAAGTTAACAAGCCATCAAAACATCTCAGGTTCAGAGTCCCATAATCATTTTGATTTGATTCATTATTTAAGCAAGTGATAATCAAAACTTCTTTCTAGATAGTAATGTCTTTGGCTTATTAAAGAGTCCCCAGAAGAAAGAACTCATAAAAGCAATTAAACCACTTTCCAAATTCTCTATAGAAATGACATATAAATTTGACTTAATTATGAAATCTATTTTATGTCAATACTGAAGTTCGAGAAACTACCATATTTTTTAAAATGACACTGACTTATCTTCTTGTGTCATTGAAGTATAAATTAAAAGCGTTAAATAAAATAGGCTTACTGAAACAATTTCTTTTAGGCATTTGCATAAAAATATTTTTCTGCTTCTATTTAAAAGTGGGCACTATATAACCTTATTTCACATTAAAAATAACAGTTGGCAGGGAATCAAATGTTGTAAACTCTAGTATACCCAAGTATCAGCTAGGAATCTTGTTATATGCATAGATTCCTATAGACTCGGATCAGTCTATTATCTCATCGGAGTGAATTAATTTGATCTCTCTGTAGAAGTTTTCTCCTCTACCCCTTTCTCAACAGCAACACATTCTCAAAGATAAAAGCTCAACACTTTTCTTTTATGTAGAAGAAAAGTTATCCTAAAACAATGGCTTTAAAATATATTTTGAAGTCTGAGATGGCAATTTCAATTTCTGCTTAATGGAGCCAGAAAAGGAAACTATAGGGCTATAAAAACTCACGCAGTTCTACAGTCTCAAAGATCTGTATCTGATTCAAAATTAGAGTATCATCTTCCATGTATTCTTCTGAATTTATTCTTTTCTTTTCTGGAATTGGTTATTTTTTTAATTTTTATTTTGGATATATGTTCAATATTTTATACTTTAGCCTGTCTCTTGCTTTTAGGTAAATTGTGATTTGTGCCTATTAACTTTATATAACTTTTTTCAATAATAATTATTTTCAAGAACAATCAACTAATTATGCTAAAATACTTTCCCTCTTAATTAGAGGGATTACCTCTCACTTAGAGGAGCTGGATTGGATACCAGTATATTTCATTTTCAGTTCTTTTTATTTCTGGTTATTTATTTTATTTAATATTTTATTATTTATGCTATTACGATTGTCCCAATTTCCCCCCTTTTTCTCCTCTCCTAGCCTTCCCCCCTTCACCCATTTGATAGTCATTTCCCACACTGTTATCTCTGTCTATAGGTCCTTCATATGTGTTCTTCGACTAATCCCTTCACTTTCTTTCAAACAGTCCCCATCTCACTTCTCCTGTCTTATAGCTTTCAGCCTATCCCCTAATTCTACGCCTCTGGGTCTAGTTTGCTCATCATTTTATTTTATTCATTAGATTCCAATTATATGTGAGACCATATATTTATCTTTCACTGATTGGTAAATAACACACAACTCGTATTTTCTTCTTCCAAAGCTTTTAACTTCTCAGTTTGCCCCATGGTGATTCTTACCTGAATTCTTCATAGACCTGTTGGGAATTTTATAGTGTATCCTTGTGCTTCTCCATTTATATTTTCCAACTTGTCTCCTCTATACATCTCTCCTGAGTTAAAGCAATCTCTATATTTTATTTTCACTCTTTTTCCTTTATATATGTTTCTTATTAAACTATAGCTCTATATTTTGAAACTATATCACATATTACCAGTTTAAAATATAATGACTTCAAGCAAGGACACATAATGTCTAGAGTATTTACATGACTTGAGAAATCACCTATGCCTATGTATTTCAGCATTGTGTTTGTTGTATGTGCCAGATATAGATGCAATTTAAAAAAAAAAATGAAAAGAAAACTTCTGTGAAAGAATTGAATAATGGTAGATTCTTAGAGCAAGGGCAAGGGAACACACAAAAATATAGTCTAAGGGTTAGGATATCCTAAATTATTTTACTGACATAGAGAATATAGCCAGTCCCATGATTGAATGAAAGCACTAAATTTGGGCCATAAGGTGAATATTGACCTGACAAGTATTGTACAGAATATAAAAAGAAGTCTTGACTGTCTAAAGGTAACACTGTTATTAATTAATTAATAGCCTTAGTCAACATTTGAAATTGCTTCTCACAAGATTATTACTTTATATGAGTACAAAAAGAAAAATCAAATTATAATTAAATCCATCTTTACCAATGCAAATATTCTTAGAGTCAGGGAACATTCCCTTTATCTTCGTTTTCATTTTCATTTTTTATACACTAGAACAGCAATTTTCAACCAGTGTGCTGTGGCAGGAACACTGATGTGCCACAACAATTTTTAAAACATACAGTATTTGACTATTTAGTCAGGGGCACTGACCTATTTTCCTTTAGATTGTCAAATATAAAAATGACAACAAGTGGATAAGGCGCCGGCCTGCGAACCCAAAGGTCGCAGGTTCGATTCCCCAGCCAGGGCACATAACCAGGTTGCAAACCAGGTCTCCAGTCAGGTCTGTGGCTGGAGGCAGGTGAAACGCAACCATACATTGATGTCTCTCTCCCTCTCTGTCTTTCTCCCTTCCCCTCTTTCTAAAAATAATGAAATAAAATCTTAAAAAAAATAAAAATTAAAAAAAAAAAAAATGACAACAGCCAACACAATAGCTGTCCAGCATGAATGAATTATAATCGTACCTATTTTTGTCAGATTGGAAAAAATATAGCATTATTTTGGTGTGCTACAGAATTATAGTAATTAGTTTAGTGTGTCCTGAGCTGAAAAAAGGTTGCAATCACTACACTAGAAATACCGATGCCAGGAGATCTGATCAAAGTGGTGGGATAGGAAGACATGGCTTGCCTCTTTGCACAACCACATCAAAATTACAACTAAAAGTTAGAAGAACCATCAGCCAGAACCATCAGAAATTGAGTTGACTGGAAGTCTGACAACTAAAGAATTTAGCAAACCACATCCATCCAGAGGAGCAGGAGGAACATAGAACAGGGTGGTTCCTCACCCACCCACGTGTGGTGGGTAAAAATATGGAAGGGATATCTCAGGTTTGAAGAGTCCCAGACCCACACCAGGCCCCAGCCCAGGGTTCTGGTGCCAGGAAGACAAGTCCCCACAGCTTTTGACTGCAAACCTTAGTGCATATTGAGTCAATGGAAGAAACTGCTGGAGCCCCAAGCAGTCTCCCTCAAAGAACCCATACACAGAGTTACCTACAGAGAATCACCCCCTCAGAGCTCCAGCACTGGGGTAGCAGCTTGAAAGGCACTAGTGGAATGCAGGGAGAAACTGAAGTGCCTGGCATCAAGGCAAGCAGAGGCCATTGTCTCTTTTCTAAACCCTCCCCCTACATAGCTGGCAAGCTGGTGCCATATCCAAGACTCCATCAACCTGGCTAATGCTTTTTGACTTGAATTGGAGATCCCCAGGGACCCTGCCCCACCCAGGGCTGCTTTTCCATATGAATGGCTGGTCTTGTGTCACGATTCACAATTTCCCAAATCCCATCAAACAAGCAGCAGTTGCCTCAGTGAGTCCCAGGCCCCGCTCTAGCAGTAACCAGCCTAGATTCACAGCTGGTCACTGGTTTGATTCCCTAGCCAGGGCACATAACCAGGTTTCAAGCCAGGTCAGTAGCTGGGGGCAGGTGAAAGGCAACCATACATTGATGTCTCCCTCTGTCTCTGCCTCCCTCCACTCCCTTCCCCTCTCTCTGAAAGTAATAAATAAAATCTTACAAAAAAACCCAAAAAACTGGATCATCATCATTTGTTGAACAGACCATTTGTTTGAACAGCTACAAATTACTCATGTTGTGTTAATTTAATATTCATTGAGTAAATATATGTAAATGAACACAGAAAAAAGTTGCTTCTTTCTCAGGTGTCATGCATATCAGTTAGAAAAGAAATGTGGTCTGTGGGATGATGCTAAGAATGTTGGATTTCTAAAGACAATGCTGTAGAATATAAAAATTTTTAATTGAGCCCACATTGTATTTTTAGTTTTTCTACAAGTTTTCTTCAAAAGCTTTTACATATTTGTAAAATATTTGGTTAAATTAATAAAATTATCAGTTAGAATTTAAAAAGTCATGGATAAAAATAAATAAAATAATAGTAAAACAGATAAATCTACTTGTAAAAATATAAACACCAGGATTTATTTTCCCTTTTTTATCTTTGTAATGATTCATGTAAGTATATCTTATTAATGGAATGAATCTACACTAATAAAAGGAATAATTATTTGGTACTAAATTAGATATTATGAGATATAACACATGTTTATGAATTTGGCAATGTGGGTTATACTTTTAAAGTGAATTAGATCTGACAGTAAGGTGGAGAAAAGTAGGGTAAGAACAATATTTCTTCAAATAAAAATGAATATTTTAGTATATGAAAAAGCCTAGGGTTGCCTTTATTCTGAAAATAGCCAAAATTAAAACTGAAAAGTCAGTCATTTCTAAAATTGAAATTATGAACATTAATGTGATGAAAAAGTTTTAGTAGCCTAATATACATTAAAAATAGCATAATAAATATAACTCTATTTCTGCCTTATTTCTATTTATTTTCAAATTAAATTCATTGGGGTGATATTGGTTAATAAGATTATATAGGTTTCAGGTGTATATTTCTGTGATATGTTATCTGTATATTTTATTGTGTGCCCACCACCCTAAGTCAAGTCATCTACCAACCTCCAACCCCTTTTCCTCATGTGACCACCATATTGTTGTCTGTGTCTATGAGTTTGTTTTTATTTGTTTTTCTTATTTGTTCATTTGATATAAAAGACCAATATTTTTATGGGCATCTACTAAACTTGTTGTAATGTCATGTACTGTGAGGTGCCTGAGGTATTGTCCTAATTATAGGTTTACAAAGTGACTTCATGGATGCTGGGTTAGAAGATAGTTTGACCTTGGTCAGAACTGAAGGATCTATTACTCATAGTATAGGAGGCAATATGAATTTCATGTTGGTATTAATTTACATTGACCCCCAATATCTCAAGTCAGGTGTAAGAAGACACAAGTAGCTACTGAATACACAATAGGTTTGCATTGTACCTGAGTAACTCTCTGAGCTTGAAACCCAAATTCATTGTAAAGTTCTTTGAGCCAATCTGACCAACATTTTCCTGGGCAAGCAGATAAATCTTAATCTTTTACTCCAATGGGAGATACAACCTCCATCTTCCAAGATTGTTTGCTATATAAACATACTTAAAATATGGTTTGAACAAACACTGTCAATGTCTCTGCTCGTAGCATATGCAGAAATGCAAGAGATCCCTGAAGAAATGCCTCAACAATATTCACTTCTCATTTCTCCATTGTCTTGACCTTTGATGATATGCATGTCACTCTATCAACCACTCCACTTAATCTGGCTGACAAGAGCTGGGATTAAATCTATTCAATTTGTTTCATAAAGCATCTAATTAAAGGCCACTATGATCAGGACTAGAAACAATAGGATGAGTCAACCATAATTATTGATCTTAATCTTATCACCCAGATCCCAGACTCAACTTGTTAAACAAACCATATAAACTGTCAGTGTTTAATCTATAGAGTCAGATGATTATCTTCTTTAAGTTTTGTATTGGTCCTTTCACTCAGCAGTGCTCTAACTATCTTATTTAGGGAGTTGAAGCTGACCCGAGTATCTTTCATGGCCAAGATAGTACCACTGATCGCTTCAGCTAAAATCAGGACAAATGTCCTAACTGATGACTCCTATTCCTGGGGAAAAAATGCCTGCAGCATGCACATAAATAGAGGCAGCCTCATTTTGGAGAAAGTTCACTCCATCAACTGAGAGCTACGTAATCATCCTGTGAGGTTCATGAGCACCTCTGAGGTGAAAGTTAAGAATACAGGACAGTTTTTTAGCTTGTTTCCACATAAAGTGTACAATTTTGGGAGCACATGTGTACCCATGAGAAGAAAGTGTTTACATATATTGCCCTCCCCCCACCAATGGGGTCTGTATCAGACAAGAGGTGCAATGGGAAAGTGCCTCTAAGGTGGCCTTGAAATTGATTGGTAAGTTTTAGGGTCCCCAGTTCAGGTTAAATAATTGACTATAATCCTTGCTTCCGTTTTTTGCTGCCTGAGGACAGTGAAACTACAGTCTCCTATTTGTCCACTCCACCAGCTAGGTGGCCTCCTTTGCACACCTGTGGAATAACTGAGAGTGAAGGGGTAGAAGACATCTGGAAGTGTTTTGCCCCAAAGACACAAGAGCTGGAGATATCTCCTGCATTTTTGATAGCATTGTTTAGTGAGATTAAGAGGGATAACAAGCAAGTCTTGTCCGGAATTACCCTGAGGGGCATTGCATCAGTTAAATTTATGATGCTTGCAAGATTGGGAGTTCCGCTTGGGGAGAGCCCAAGCAGAGTGTTTTCCTTCATGAAGAAGATTCAGGGGCAATTCTAAAATGCTTCTACCTTCTTCATTCCTCCTAGGGTCTAGGGTGTCCCCTCTCCAATATCAAGTTGTTTCTCTCCTTAGACATTCATAGAATCATGGCGCCCTGTTACAGTAAATACAACATCACCTCTGGCCCATTTATCCCCTTCTGACACAAAGACCTTTCATTCAGAAGAGTCAGGTGCAGGAGAACAAGGGCATTAATACAGAACTTAACCAAGTGTTCTGAGATATGGAAAGAAGTGAAATGACCCTTCATCTTTGGGAAGGCAAAATGCAGCAAACATTCAAGCGAACAGTCTGGCACTACTTAGTCTAATTAATTATCTTGATACCCTGTTTCCTAGCAATTCTTCCCCTAACTATATATTCCACCCTCTACTTTTCTTTTCCCACAAAACTTCTCACAAAGTTTAATAATAGGACACACACTACAAAGATTTTTAGAAGACTATCATGTTGCCAATGAGATGGAGACAGTATCATCTGGGTCTGAGGTTAGGTAAGATACAGAAACAATAGCTTAAATGAACACAGAGGAACATGGATGAATATTTTTAAAGTTTATATATAAAAAGAAGTATGCATATTATGTTTATAATTATATGCAACTATTATGTAGAGTTTTACATAATTATATATATAGTTATATTCATAGTGATATAGCAGTGCATCACAATACTGCTTCCATAAATAAAAATATACACAACCAAACCAGGGAAAATTGAAAACAATATTAGGAGTAGGTATGTAGTATATCTCCCTGGATGCAAGATACTGTGAGGTAGAAGAGGTGATTGTCAGTTAACAATGAAACTGAATTTTAAAGGGACCACATAGGTTTTGTTCACTTATTAATTCATTTTTCATCTAAGTCTTAATAAAAATGGGACTATTATAAATGATAAAGTTTTTACATGCACTATAAAGACTTTGGGGCAGTTTGGTTTGTTCCCCTTCAATCTGAATTCTAAACTGATATTTTAAGATTTTCAGTCAAATTTATAAAGTATAAATTCTATTATATGTGTGGACAATATAGGTAATGCAAGGAATTACCCTGAGCAACGAAAGGGCAAATATTTTGGAGATTATAGTTCATGTGCACTTAAGGTATTCAGACATTATTTTCAACTGTTCCATACCTGGTAAACAAAATAAATCTATTACTTGAATTCAGCCTTTGCCAAACTTTCGCAGCTATTGACAATTAAAACAATAAAATATGTTCCTGAAATGCAATACTGGGATGATCATTTGAGTTACGAAGAGAAGCTGAAGTGCTTAAAATCATCTCCAACAGTCACAAAACCAACCCTTAAACAGTGGATCAAAAAGGAGATGAATTTACCTGCACATTTTTAAAATGTCCATGTAACCAAACATGCTAAACCTACAGGGAAGCCTTGGTAATCAGAATCTGAAGAGCCAAAAGTTAATTAGGGATTTTAATTTTGAATGAGGAAATGCACTTTTCAAATTAATCTGTGAAACTAAATATGGGACTTTGGTTCCTGACAAGATGACACAATTATACAAAGCATTGCCCTCCTTTCAGATAATCAGCTTCAGAAATTCTATCAAAGAAATGGTTATGGAAGGGCACACAGGAGATTTTACATCTAACGTTATTATTCTAGGTTCTGAGCTGGGTGTAAGACACCTGGGTGTTTTACTGTCAACATTATTGTCATGATATATATTATATACACACATATACACACAATGTGTATATATATATATATATATATATGTATGTATAATTAAAAATAAATATAAGTAATGTTAAGTTTATGATATTTAGGATAAAGCTATACATATTGCAGACAAATTAAAAAAAAAAAGTAATATAGATTTTGCAGAAGTAATGAGCAAGAATTGCCAAGAATTACAGAAAGATCTAGCCCTTTGGTTTGAAAATAATTGTAACTGTCAAAAATAATTAAGTTAAACATGAGAAAACATTATGAAATCAAAATTATCAAAAAAGAAGATAATCTAAAATTTTCAGAATAATGGAAGAATTCACTTGACATCAGCCTGCTCCACAAAACCTTGTATTTCTTTTTTTTTTTCTGTAATGGAGTTTCACAGATTTACAGTATTAGTTTTCTGGCACTGCTGTAACAAAGTCCCACAAACCAAGTGGCCTCAATCAACATAAATTTTTTGTCCCATGGTTCTGAAGCCTACACATCTGCTGTAAAGGTGTCGGCAGGGCCGGGATCTCTGAAACCCATAGGGGAAAATCTTTCTTTGCCTCCTTCTAGTATCTGGAGGTTTATTGCTGCATTTGCACCTTTACTTGACTTTGTTCTTCTGTCTGCAATGCCTCAGATTTCTGCAGAGAATAATTAGGATGCTATTTCTGTATTTTAAGTAAGATGTGTGGTGGCTGAGAAAAATTATAGTTGTGTAGGTGAGAAGTGGTAGGATTCTGGATATATATGTGGTTAAAGTCAGTAGATTTCCTGATTAATCTGATATAAGGTGTAAGAGAGGAATAAAAGAGTTATTCAGGACATAAAGGTTTCTGGCTAGACTTATTAATAAAAAGGAATTGCTATGAATTTTGATGGCAAACATGGAGGGAAGTGTTTGGAAATAATGTTTGCCGTGTCTGATAGACAACTAGCTGAGGATGTAGAGTACTTAGGTGGTAATAAGAAATTGGAATTTCAATAAGAGGTTGGGATGAAGCGCACAGATTGCATCTGAAAGCCATGAGCCCAGATGATCTTTCTGCAACAGCAGTATTACCAATCTGCTAGTATCAGCCTTACCCCCATTATAGCCCTAAACTTTGCAGCAACTTTACATTTTACCATGGCCTCTGAGCTTTACTATTCTATCTTTTATTTATGCACTGCATAGAGCTGATAATGACCTTGATACATAGTCTTTCCTTAGAGTTATTTCCAGTTTATCCACTATTCAAATATTGCTGTTTTGCTTGCTTCTATCCATTTTAGTGTCTTCTTCAAAATTGTCCTCTCTGGTTTTAAAGCTCTCCTCTGCTCTAGTTCTTCTGTTTCCTAACTGTTTCAATTATTTCTCCATTTTTATATATAATTTATTAATTTTTAAAACATCATGCCAGAGAAAAAAGGCCAGATATACATGCCAGAATCATAGTAAACTGCAATGGTTCAGATAGACTATAGAGTTCCATAAACATTCCAGTTGCATATCTGAACTCTATATCAAACAATACATACAAATATATAAATAATGCCCTTTTGATTTTTAAAGATAAAATAAATAAAAAAGGAATGAAAATGAATGAACTTTCTATCATTTTGAATTATTAGAAAGGTTGCAATAAAAATACTGTTTCTGCTCAATAATTTTCCTTAACCAGGTACTTTTAAAAGGCATTTAATTATAAACTAATCTAAGAAATTACAACAAAATATGTCCTATTTGTTCACACTTAGAAAAACAAATCATGTACAACCAAATCATGTTGTAGAGCTGCAAAATCCTACTAAGGAAGTGGGAATAGTTGAATAGAAATGAAATATTATTAAAAGAAAAACATGAGATTGTATACCACTTAAAAAGAATATGTTTATTTTCCTATACTTTTGAGGGAATGAGATAGGTATAAGAGGATTACTAATAAAATTTGTTCCTATTATAACTATTTATTAGTGCATTCACTTTTCTACAGTTTAATAAACTTTATATGTATATGTAGAATATATATATATATGTATATGTATATATATATGGATAGATAGACATATATATAAAGCCATCATCTAATACTTTTGATCCATACCATTAATTTTTCCTTTTCCACATCAGTTTTTCAGACACTATTCTTATTGAATACACTATTCTTAAAATGGTAGAATTTTGTAACCTTTTCAACCAATAAAGGGAATGTAGCAAATAAAACATGTGATTTCCTAGACTAGTTTATAAAAAACAATGTAATTTCACCGAAGTTCTTGTTTTTGCTCCTCCTGCCACAAGTAAGACATCTAACTTCTTTGAGCCAGTCACCATGAAGAAGTTCAGTACAGCCCAATAAGAAGGAGTCCTACAACTACATAAAGAGAGAGAGAGGAATGCTTAGCTGGTCTCAAGTGGGCCCATTTCCTTCTGTCCCAATTTTAGTCACCATCTTTCCTCAGTGATATGAGAGCACATGAGACACAATAGCCCAGTAAAAACTTTTCAAAATTGTTCACCTAAACAAACTGTAATCAATAATAAAATGATTGTTATTTTAAAATACTAGTTTTCATGTGTCTAATTATAAGGTAATAGCTAATCAGGACAAGCATGAACTCTTTAATCAGAGCCAGTAAACTATTGCTGATACTCAGTGCACCTGTAGCAGAGCCTGACACAGAGTTCTTGACTCAGCATCATTTCTCAACCAGCTATTTTAAGTAGTTTAATTACAGATGATCTCTTCTTTGCAGAGGACTACAATTTTTTCTTGCTGCAATTGACATCTATCTCAGATATAGTTTTGTTTTCCCTGCCTGGAGTGCCCCTGCCAGCCCCATGGTTTTAAGGATTGCGGATGACATGATGAACCAGAAAAATACCCTTCAATGAGATCTCTGATTTCCTTGAAAAGATGGTGTGGCAGTAGGCACATAAACAGATCCACTTATGTTGCATCATCTAGATGCAGCTAGCACAATAGTACAACATAGGGCCTCTGCTAAACTGTCAGCTTAGAATGACTGTCTATGGGGTGATGTCTTCCAGAATTTGGTATATGTCCTAAACCTGTTGTTGGTACATATGGTGCTATGCATCCTACAGTTAGAATGCACAGGTTTTGTAATCAAAGAGTAGAAATATAATTGGATAATTGGACCTCTATCACTTCTAGTCACCAGTATAGATAGCAAAATTTATGTCTGCTAGCTATGCAATTTTACACTCCACCAGATTAGAGATCCTAGTTTCTAAGAGGAGCATGCTTCTGCTAAGGGCAACTGTAAAGATATGCTCACTTCCCAATAGCATCAAATTTTCTAATTCAAACTCCTGCTCCCTTAATCTCTCCTAAACCACCCAGCACAACAAGACTATCTCAGTTCCATGCTTGGATATTCCCGCTTTCTGCAGCCAGCTCATAAATCTAACTTTGTTGATTTCATATGCATGCTGAATGGTCCTCAACGATGGAGATCACCAATATATTTGAGACCACTCAAAATAAACTGGCAAAGAAGGAGGGGGCATTATCTCGATGTCTTGATGGTCCTTTGGAAATCTTTGGATTGTACCATTTGGATAATTTTTATTTTACCTGTGATAAAAAGCATACTTATATCTAGAAACAGTTTAAGAATGAAACTGCACTCTGTGTTAAAATGTGTGTGTGTGTGTGTGTGTGTGTATATATGTATGTATATACATATATACATAGCTGAACATATACACATATATACAGATGTATGTGTGTGTATATATATGTATATATACATGTACACACACACACACACACACACACACACTGCTATTTCTAGAACTTTACCTAAAACTGCATTGTAGTGTAAGCCCTGACAGTTTTATTTATTTATTTATTTAGGAAAACAGGTGCCTGAATTAAGCTTTTAGTGCCATGACATCACTTCAAAGAGGCAACCACTTCAGGGATAGCTTTCTACAATAAATACATTGGCAGCCACAGGACTAGAAAAATTGTTAAGCTATAGAATACTGAAGCTATACCTTGTTCCACAACACCTCCTGCCCCACAGACTCCCTTGTTTGAAAGAGTTTGATTTCCATAGCTGACCATTTGAACTGCTTCTTTTGTCCCTTTTCATGCTTTAAATCCCAACTTTTATGTGTTGATTTCATCAACAAAGACTGACCCCAGGAAACCCTAGGCCCCCACCCTTGATCCGAATAAAAGGAGAAGCCCAGGCTCCAGGTCTTGCTCATGCACTTCCCTCCCATCTCTTATCCCCCACACCCTGACCTCATGTGTGGTCCCAGCTGTGCCATGGGCTTTGTAGGACCTAGGAGTTATTGACATTTTTTTCAAAGTTCCTGATTTTTATTGCTAGAGTATCTTGAAATCATATAAGACCCACAAAGGCTGGTTCAGCCATAATACTGGTTATTGATAGGATGAGACTGGCTCACAAAACCTACATGGCCTAGAAAAATAATGTTTGCAAGTCAAGTAGTTTTAATTAGTAGAATTTGAAGAATGGCCAACATACATTACATATAAACTGAAATATTAATGCACTTTCATTTTGTGAAAAGTTGGCCTAAGTGGAGCCAGTTTAAGAGGAGCGAGAGCAGCCATTGGAGAGGAAGTTCCGTGCACATTTTACTGCTTAAAAAATTGGAACCTTTGAACTGAGCAAAATAAGCTTTGGACGGGGCCAGATTGTTGTTTGTGATTTAGGCTCCTCCATGTGAGCACAAGGAAAGCGTTCCAGGGCCCCACACATAGGAGACTGCAAGGTGACAAGGTGGTTTATTTGTGTGGAAACAAAAGCTGTCCTGGGTTACCAATGTCCCATCTCACTCTGTTCCACCACAAAAGAAGTCCAGTTGTGTCCTGAGCAAGACCAAGACAAAAGCCAATGTCTAGAATTTCTGCTCCACATTAAAGTACAGTCCATTCCAAGATCTGGTTAGCTCAGTGTGTGTTCCCTGCCATGATCCACTGCTTCCTTTGGCACTCATGTGGACTGCGCATGGGCCCTGGTAGCTGTTAGACTGCATGGCTGAGTGATCGGGGGGGTGGGAGAGCACAGGAATGATTCGTGGAGTGTGCTGTTGGGGGGGCGGGGGGGAGAGAGAGAGTGAGTTTCTTTTTTCCCCTGGGATTATAACCAGGAGGCTGGGCTTGGGAAGAACCAGGTGCCCTTTCAAAAGAACCAATCAACTTTCCAGGGTTCCTTAGGCTTCACATGGGTTCATTTCTCAACCCAGTCCTTTCTTCCCTAAGCTAGGCTGACAGGCCTCTTTGGTCAAGTACCTGCCCTTGCACCATTTTGACTTTTATTGCACAAGTGCCTGCCATCCCCTGTTCTCACCTGGCAATATGGTAACAGAGGAGGGAAGTATGTTACAATCCTCTTTGTATAACATGATTGTGTGGTCTCCTGAAGTGTGAACTTGTCATTTCCTCGCTGAGTCAGCCAACTTATGTTCCTTATTTTAGTAAGCTCAATATCTAGCTCCTTTGCTATCTTTCCTTTATCAATATCTAGCTTAACCCCAACAGTATGACAGTAATAAAACAAACATTGTCTCTCAAACAATTGTTTGTAAAGCTAACAGAAAAGCAGACACCCTGACTTCAAGAACTGATAATTATGAACATTCTTTAGAATCAATAACCATCAGATAACTAAAGAGTAAGTTAACTTGTTAGTACTAATGAAAATTCCTTTCTTCTACTCATGTAATTATTTTTCTTAGTTTATCTCATAAAATTCCTTGCCTGAAATAGGACACAATTGGATGCAATTTGTGTTTCTGCCTGAATCTGCACCCCTACATGGCAATTCTTTGATCTCAAATAAGCACTTGTTTCCTCTACTTTGGCTTTTTATTTGTAGGTTAGGTTAGTTTTTCTGCCATTTTTCTCTCTCTTGTGGTTATAAGATTGAATTATCATATGAACAGTGGCTTCCACAGAAACCAGAAAGACTTAAAAACATTATTAGAAGATGCAGGATCAAAGCTTCAGGGTTTTTTTGAGATTTATCTCAGATTTTCCATTATGGCTTAAAACACCTGGGAATACCTTTTTAATTTTTTTATTAAAATTTTTTTAAATTATTTTTTAAAAGATTTTATTTATTATTTTTAGAGAGAGGGGAAGGGAGAGAGGCAATGAGGGAGAGAAACATCAATGTATGGTTGCCTTTCACCTGCCTCCAGCTGTGGACCTGGCTGGAGACCTGGCTTGCAACCTGGTTATGTGCCCTGGCTGGGGATCAAACCAGCGACCTTTGGGTTTGCAGGCTGGCACCTATCCACTGAGCCACCAGCCAGGGCTGGGGATACCTTTTTAAAAAGGTGACTGAAGTTACTAACAACCCTGCTGAGAATTTTATATTTATAATTTTTAAATTATATATAAATTATATATAATTTTTAAATTATATATAAATTATATATAATTTTAGAGAGAGGGAAGGGAGGGAGAGAGAGAGAAACATCTACATGAGAGAGAAATGTTGATCAGCTGCCTCTCATACAAGCTCAGACCAGGGATAAAACCTGCAACCTAGGCATGTGCCCTGACCAGAAATTGAACTGGTGATTTTTTGCTTTGCAGAATGATGCCAAACTAACTCAGCCACAATGGTCCAGATCCTGTGAGAAGACAGTCTCTGTAATTCATCAAACCTATAATGAATGTTACTTATTCAAGGCATCTCTGATGAAAGAAAAATTTAAAAATTCACAATGAAACAAATTTGTAGTGTACTTTGTCAAAATTTGTAATATAAGATTTTAGAAAAATGGAAAAGTCAAATGGTTTGCACCAAATCATGGGGAAATCTTTGATTAAAAACCATATAGGGAAATGTTCACATTGCATTGAATAAGTTCATATTGATTTGTAACTAAAGTTCATATTGTTTGATAAATAGTTGATTCTGAAATGTAAATGTATGTTTACCATTTTACTGTTTTGTTTTACCAATTAAGAAGATCAATCAAACCATCAGAGACTAAAGTAGGCTTTAGGAAGATGAATGCAATAATAAGCACTGTATATATTTGCAATGAATATGTGTTTGTTGTCTCTTTACATATCTGCACTATAGGCATTTCAAATAACATGATAGATGATAATGAAAATAACAAAAAAGTAATTTAGAATTCCTCTTTTGTCTCTACAACATCTGTCACAATCAAAATGAAATTCAGACATGATTATTACAATCCCTTTTGTTAAAAAAAAGTACTTATATATTCTAATGTAGCAGATAAAAATTCCTGTGGGGGATTTTGATCTTATATAGTCACAGTAAAAACAATATATTCTGAAAATGTTAAATTGTCTGTGACTATTGAGACAGCACATTAAATTCATACTAAGTGTCATCCCACTAGGAGTCAAATGTCATGTTATGAAACTGACATATTACAATGAAGTAAATGGAGTGTATACTAATAAATGTTGGCTTTTAAAATCTATTTATATTCTTACTCTTCATAGTACTCTTATTTCTACACATAAATCAAGCATTGAATTATTCTGTCAAACTATGTCTATTATAAGTATATCATCCATGTTGATTTTATTAAGGTTATGGAAACCATTTTCCTAATGATAAGAACTTAGTTTTCCACTCTTTGAGCAGTGATTATATGGGTTTCAAATTAAAAAAAAAAAAAAAAGGCAGTGCCACAAGAAATTAATTCCATCCTTTTTCAACATATAAAAGCTTGTGATCATATTTAGTATTACTGAATTTAGAAATAATGTAACATTGTAGATAATAAAAATATGAACTCCCTGAGTTTTTTACTAAAATATATTTCTATCTTTGTTATAATCTATTAATTTATCAATAGGCAATGACTTCAAGTAGATAGATAAAAACTTCATAAGAATATGTAGCAAAATACTCTAAAATCATGTATATCTATTGTAAAAAATTGTAAAAAATAGTTATTTTGTAAATAGATCAAGTAATCTATGAATATTCATATGATACAAGGTTTTTAAGCAAGGGGATATGATTTTGGTATTGAAGGCTTTAATGTTAAAACTGTTAGATACTAATATTGACTTTCTGAAATTCATATGTAAATATTTAATTAATAGTTCTTTGGTTAACAAAGAATTAGTTTGAGTAATTTTCTCAATTTGGCCTAAGGCTTAACTTTATCTTTATTTTAATTCCATGGAATCTTCTACTGTATGCAGGTGATTAAAAATAGTATCTTCTTTCTTAGTCTTTGAAACAAAAATTTTTTTCTCACTTTGGATAGATTTCTTCTAGTATCTATTTTTGTGCCCATTTGTAAATAAGTCAGCAATTCATGCTAAATAACCACTAGTTGATAAATTATATATCTGCTAATGTTTTTAGTTCATTTATGGGATATTTTTTATAGTGATATTTCCAACTCAGACAAATTTACACCCAACAGCCTACAGGTGGAAAACTAAGGGATGGAATATCAAAACCAAGAGGACAACTGAGTGATCCTTGATCATGAGTTAATCACCACTTGAGGACTTACACGTTGCTAATTCTCTAGGTAGTAAGTTCCTTTAGAAATAGTACATTTCTATCTGACAAATACTTAGAAAAATAATTTAGTTAAAACCAGATGTCTCCACATAGTACAATCATAGTACAACCTCATAGTACAATTTCATCTACTTTAAAGGTGTCCAAAAATTTCTCATCAATAATGGACTTGGAACATCTAAATATCACCTGATTGCTGATACTTCCTGGGCTTTGCATACATGTGTTCAAAATTTTGGAACTATGTAAACCCATGATTATGCACATCCTTATCAGTTTTGGCCACCCTCTAAAATGCAAACCCCTCAAGATAATTCCAATCAATAGTATCACATAATTTCTACATGACATTATATTTCTCCCATTTCCCTTTTCATTCCATTGCTAACATTCCATTCCTTGTGTCCTCCATAAATCAATCACCCCTTGTCCTTCACAGAACAAACTTTATCACTATGCCCATATTAACCTGGTTTCCCTAAGAAATTGGTATTTCTTTCAGGAATACCCTCATGCTTGTCTTGCTCACTAACCATACACCACAAACTTCAGGTCATAGAATCAGCATCTGCATGTGTCTTGTTTAACTACTTAAGGACACTGAGGATGTCTGATTTTTTTTTTTTTTTTTAAGGCTTTTGAAATCTTCATATTTCTCAATTATATAAAAATTCCTCCTCACTTTATTCTGCTTTGTTTTACTGCTCTTTGTTAATATCATTTGCCTTATTCCTACATCCCCGCACCCCATACCCATACTTTCTTTTATCAATAAGTAGTTTTGTAATCAAATTGATAGCTTTTCTCTTTAATTGAAGTAGAGCTTTCTTTCTGGAAAAGGGTAACATTCATGTAAGTGACCTACCTAGTAGCTGAACCACATTTTTCTTTCATTTAGGATGAATTTCTTTTTCTAGTGTTGTAACTGTGTGCCCATTTGTCATGCTTCTTAATCACCACAACTCTGATTATGCTATGATTAGAATATGGCTTCATGGTACTTCATTCATCCACTCTCCTTAATGTGTTTTCTAGTGAATTTGTAAAAGTTAATAAACCTTTACTCTCACCTAACCTATTCTTCTAACTCTAGCCACCCATCTTCTTACTGTCTTACTTAATTCCCTGTGGAGTCTAAATTCAAAAGTGTGACACTGTAACCAAGTTCTTACCAGCATCCTCAACATTCTAAGTCCCTTGCGTTTCCACTCACCTGCTTTGTGTCAGGAGCCTGGGAGGAATGCAGCTGCCTACCTTCTCTGCTTGATCAGTGAATTGCTGCTATCTCATAACATAATCTCTCAGGCTCAGTTTGCAAAGTTTTCCAAAAACATTTTTTTAGCTATAATTAGTGAGCAAATTTTGAATATTATTTTTCTCTCTGACTACTTCTCTTTGTGTTAGTATTTTCAACTATTTTATTTGATTCTTGATTTATCTTTCCCCATGGGTTCTCTGTTTGAACCACTCTGCCGACTTTTATCATAGGTACTGTTCTATAAACTGGCTCCAATTTATTTACAAATTCAGCAACTAGACTGACCATCAATTTAGCAAGATGAAAATGCTATACATTCCAATTGTTGGAATATCACATTCATCACCACACCATAACAATGTTTAAAATGTTGGTTTCTCTTAAGATGTTCTTGATAAAGCAGAAAAAAAAAAAAAATGATCTTGACCATGAGCAAAACTTTTTTAACATTTTGTGTGACAAAATGGGAAATATGAATGAAGCATTATGTAGAAATATGGTAGTTTTCTCCAGTAAAAGAATTTGATTAAGTTGTGAGCTGAACGGTGATTTTTCATGGAATAGTATCTTTACTAGGGAAGCTATACTTATTTATATCTCCAAAATAAATGGAGTGAATCTGTCCCTTTTAGGAAACAGAAGCAATCTGTGAAGAGATGGAGGATGAGAACCATCTAAGTCTAATTCTTAAAAACCTCAAGTTATTGTTTCATGAAAATCACACTTATTTATCACAGTTCTGGAGGTTGGAAGTCTAATATCAAACTGACAACATGGTTGGGTTCTTGGTGAAGGCCTTTTCCTAGTTTACAGAAGGCCATCTTCTCATATCCTCTAGTGTTGGAGAGAGAGATTACTTGTCTCTTCTTGTTAGGGCACTGATGTCATCAAACTAGTTCCAACCTTGTGCTCTAATTATCTCTCAGTCTCTCATTGATAAATCACATTGGGGGTTAGAATTTCAACATGCTGTTGAGAAGATGTTAGTTTATCATTTGGCATACAGTTTTCTCCTTTTCAAATGATTAATATTATATAAAATATAATTTTATATAATTATTTTATATGTGTTCATATACACATGAAGTTATGTATAACTTAATTTCTAAATTTTTTTTTCAAAATATTTTCATATTAAACACAGTTACGTTAGCTGTCATAATAAAAGGTTTTAACAGATGTTCAGGGATTCCAGAAACTGGCTATGTAAGTGTACTTTACCTCCAGTTCCTGCTCAAACCCTATTTCACTTATCCTTCACTCCTAGCTCAAGCAGCTGCTTAGGTCAACATATAGGTCAGATCTGAAGGATGTGATCAAGAGAAGCCCTGCAGGCTACTTTTCCCTCTGGTTCTATGAAAGATGGAGAGCAGGGCATGAGCTACAAAGGAGCAGAATTAGAAAGTGGCAGACCTTTCTAGGGAGAGGCAGAGAGGTCTCAGACACTTAGAGGAAGGGCACAGTGGCTCCTCTGGATGTCCTCATTCTCCCTGGCCCTCAAAGATTTCATGTATAAATAAATATAAATATACATAACTAGATGTGTTTATCAGAGGTCCTGATACTTACACATTTCAATTATCCATAATTATGTTTAAGAACAAGCAGGTATGGTAATGAACAAGAATAGTATGGCTATATATTATGAATAATATTATTAGCTTGTCATTTGACTTACATATTTTTTCTTTTTAATTTAATTTTATTGTTGTTGTATTACATTCATTTGACTTATATAAATACTCCCTCATTTTGTTGTATTGATGATTAGAATTTTCACTACATTTTTCTCTTTCAATTATAGGTTAGCATTTTAACTCTAAAAACATAACAATTACAATTATATTTACAGGAATGAAATTACTTTTTATATCAGCTGAAGGGGAGATTATGTGAATACTTGAGTGGTGTGCAATTTGTAGCAACTATAGATCCAACTGGAGTTCTTTAAAAATATTAATACCCTAATCAAACTAAGATATTTTTATGTTGAAACATTAATCCAAGCTCCTTTAAAAAAAAAAAACTGAGCTTTTTAAGGAAAACCCTCCCATTTTTCACAGTACTAATCTTTAGGTTGAATATTTATGTAAAAGCTGGCCAGCATTGCCTGTGATACTGACACTCTTCTTGCTGAAGTCAGCAATAGTGGTGGCATTGTCTGAGGCAATGACCTGATTTCTCTCTTGCCTTCATCTTTTTTGGCCTTTGACACTGTTTACTCACCCTTCCTCAAGTTTTTCTCTCCTGGGGTTCTGTGAAATCCACCATACTGAAATCTACCATCCTTCTCAGCGTTTGTAAGCTAATTTTTATCCTTTTTCTGACTTCTGTGGACAATTCTTACAAATTTTCTCGTGGTGTTCTGTGCTTTGAGACTTCACCTACCTGGTGAGCTTCACAAGCTATAATCAAAGTCTCTGTTGGAGAGAAAGAACTTGTGCTTAGAAAAATATGACGGATACTTGGGATAAAGGATGAGTACCTTATATGGAGACACACACTCAAAATATTGTTAGATTTCTAGTTGACAGAACAAATGGAGAGCTAAGGATGGTGGGAGAATAGAGGAAAGAAGAGAGAGGGGAGGGAGAGAGTGAGGTAAAGGCAACATGGGAGAATGCTTGAAGACCCCCTCAAGGATAAAGATGTGAAATTATGATTAGTGTTCATTTGGTTTTGAATTAACTCTTTTCTCTCTCTCCTCTCTTTACCTAGTTATAATGCCTCACATTCATGACCAAACCGGAAGCGTTGATTTAGTTTAATTCTGTATGGAGTAATATAAAGAAAACAGCCGAGTCCCATATTTGTGTCATTGAAAAAATTAACCCTTGCAAATTGCTGAACAAAGAAATGAGTGGTGGCATCTAGCCAGAGATCATAATGTGAACGTTTTTCCCTTGGAAATTTGCAGGCACTTGCAGAAAGCATTGCCTTCTTTCTCCACAGCCCTCCTTACATACCTTTACTTTCACATTCATAACCCTCTCCAGAAATTCATTACCTGTTGCCTCACTGGACTCTGAGCTACTTTAGCACAGAAGTCCACTTCTAAAAAGTGCTTTAAAGTGAGCAACTATTGCAATGAGAGTCTTAATGTTGACTATCCTAGGCATACTGAACTGAAGGGAGAAAACAAGAAGCAGACCCAGTGCTACCGACCTGGTTAAAGAATTGGACCCCATGAGGTGAGTCTTCAGTCCAAATTACCATGTTCAAGAGTTTGTGAAAAGCCCAGTTTTCTTGCAGTCAGTGTGATAAAGAGTTCAGGGCACTTCTTTCAGAGTTATTTAGATTTGTGTTTGAATACTGGCTTTATCATTGAGCAGCTTGTAATTTGCTGTCATTTCCTTAGCTTCTTTGAATTAAAATTTTGCTCATTTTAATTCACAGAGTTATGGGGAGGATTAAATTATTTAACACAGGCAAAGTGAGTTAATGTTCAACTAAGGTAAATTTAATGCCTGGAATGTGCTTGCAGAAGTGGAAACATATTAAAGCAACTGCAAACAAATTTTGCTTACTCTAAGGTTTCACCTGAAGCCAGTTGTGCCATGCCGCAGTCACCTTTTATTTATGTCTGAAAAGAGCATTGCTGGAGAATTGGATCAAATTTTACTCTGTTTAAAAGAAAAAATAACTTTTCTGCTGAAGGCATAAAGCAAATCAAGTGGGCAAGTGAGAACGACACGGTTCTGCTCCTCGCCTCTACGAGAGCAGTAGATTCTAGGAAGAATGCAACTTGAGATCCAGCAGAAATGCTTGTCCCTCAAGACTTCATGAAATCAACTATTCATGAGGAGAAAGAGAAAGACGAGTTAATTCAGTTCTTTAAAAACATTTTCTTTGTATTACCGTATCCTCTAACTTACAGGAGACAATGAACAAAGCCTAAAATTTGCCTGAGCAGTATTGAGTGTTGATCATAAAAGAGAAAGAATATCTGTAATATGTTTTAAAAGCCCATTTCCTGCTCCTTGCTACAGAGCTGGCTGCCACATCTAATTGTGTTTGTGAAGTTCCTTAATTTGCATGAAAGAAGATAACATAAATGAAAAACTCTGGAGGAAGACTAATTCAGATTACTAGCCCAGGCAAGCTAATTTGTTATTCATTAATGAACCCAGCACCAACATTTTATTTGTTTCACTCTATTTAAGATTTGAGCCCTGGCTGGTAGCACAGTGGTTAAGGTGCCGGCCTGCGAACCCAAAGGTTGTAGGTTCGATTCCCCAGCCAGGGCACATAACCAGGTTGCAACCCAGGTCTCCAGTCAGGTCTGTGGCTGGAGGTAGGTGAAACGCAACCATACATTGATGTCTCTTTCCCTCTCTGCCTGTCTCCCTTCCCCTCTTTCTGGAAATAATGAAATAAAATCTTGGAAAAAAAAAAAAAAAGATTTGACAGGTCTTGTAGCACGATTAAAGTCTACAATAAACATACCTGTGGAATTAATGCACTGCTTTCCTCCAGTTTTTGTTTGGTAGGTATACAATTATTTCTGGACTAGAAAGACCAAGTAAATTAGAATGAAAAAGTATGTTTTCTATCTGTTTATAAAAAATATTTAATCAAATTAAGCTCTTCTAACATTTATGCTTTTATTTGATATGATCTAGATATTCTAAATATTAGCCTGTTTGAAAAAATGCAAAATAAGGTGGAATGTGAGTTGAAACCCATCATATTTATATCTTTATTTTCTATGACTGCTTTGTATAAAATGAAACATGCCAAATGTAAGCAGGTTATGTTGGTTGTTTATTTTTTGATCAAGTCATTCATATTAGTTGAATTGGTCACTTTGGCCATTATAGAGACTAACTGACCTTACTTACCTTTACATACCTTTAGTTCATTACCAAGTCTTCTATATGCTTTACTGGTTGTTCTGTCCCAATACTTCATACAATGAGTACAAGGTCGGAATTGTTTCTGTCATCACTGTACATTGGCCATCAAAACCATAGCTGTTTATTCTATTTGATAGCAATGCCTTTCTCACTTATATAAACTGATTGACATAGATATGTAATTAAGAAAAGGACAACAATTAGACCTTCTCCTTTTTGTTTAATGCATATAACAGCAGTTTTCAACCTTTTTTTCTCATGGCACTTATAAACTAATTACTATTCTGCAGCACACTAAAAAAAATGTGTTTTTGCCCCTCTAGCAAAAACAGTAAGTATAATTTTGATTCATTCACCCTGGAGGGCTATTTTATTGTTGTATTGGTTGATTTTTTTTTTTTTTTTTTTTTAGGCAATTTAAGGGAAAAGACGTCAGTACTCCTGACTAAACAGTCAGGTATTGAATGTTTTAAAACTTCTTGTGGCACACTGGTTGAAAATCACTGGCATATCATGCAGCCAGAAATCTACTAATATTCCATATAGCAGGTTATCAAGATCCTTTAGAGCTCCTGGTGGAATAGACTAGTTTTAGTTTTTACCAGGAATCACTCTGGTGGTTGATTTACCAAAGGCCTGAGATGTGGTCATGCAGTTGGTCACAGAGGGCTACCTTTGCAACTTCCTAACTGGAACAAATGACCGTACTTTGGGTCAGGCTGTTCATTTTTTATGAACATTCTCTTTCTGTTGTTTAGATAAAAGCAAACTTTAGCGATAGCAAAAGGCCAAAGAGAGAAAGGTATTTCATTTTTTGTAATTTAGCTTTTCAGCAAAACATCTTGCACACATAATTCCACAGCTGAAAAGTGTTTACCAGTTTTATTATGTTTTATTATTCACATTCAAAGACCTCAATATGAAAATGTTATTAAGTGATAAATGTCCCATGTAACTGACACATGGTCTTTTATTTTACAAAAATGATAATTTTAAAGAGTAGGAGCATGAAGCGCACTAAGAGGAGTGCACATGGTCTTTGGAGAAACAATAGTTTTGTGTTTTTTTTTTAATATCTTTTATTTATTTTGCTATTACAGTTGTCCAAACTTTCCTTCTTTTTTTTTTTCCTCCTCAACCCAGTACCCCATTCCCTCCAGCAATGCCCCCCTTAGTTCATGTCCATGAGTCATGAATATAAGTTATTTGGCTTCTCTATTTCTTTTGTTCTTCTTAACATCCCCCAGTCTATTCTGTAACCACCAATGTATACTTTTTTTTCTCCTTTCACATCCAGACAATTCACCATTTAATTACTGCCTTCTGTCAGCTTCTCAAATCATATTAATACAAAGTTTTCTTTATTATTCTAAACTGCCTACATTAATTCATTTTAATAATTACTCTTTTAAGTAATATGAATTGCAATTTTACCAAACACATGCAAAAATACATTTATACCCATACATATTTTTACACACAAAGTACATACTGGATTTTGAAGAGTTAATACAAAAAATTTTAAATATGCTAATAGCTTACATAATTATTACATGTTAAAGGATAGTATTTTAGATATATTGTAGCAAAATTAAGCAGATTTTTTCTTCTTTAATACTTATTTTACTCTAGAATGCTATTTTTGTGAAATATATCACAGAAATGATGTATTGCAGAACTCACTTTTGTGAAAGTTGTCCTAGAGACAGTGCCAAACCCATAGTAAAAAATGAATTTGGTTTTTGAGTCAGATCCTCCCCACTCCAATAATATAACTCAACTTTACTTTAAGCTATTGTAACTAAAACAATTCTTTTTGGAGTTTTCCATCTTAAATAGATTTATTTATGTATTTATTTAGGCTGTACAGAGGTCTTACTTCTTTCAATACCCTCTGTTTTTCCTCTACATGTGTTTTACAAGTTGAAGCCTTAGGAAAGAAATAATGGCACTTGCAGTGCTCAGCCGGTCCGCAAAGTAGAAATTATTATGTCTACTAAGCTGAGGTAAAAAATAAAAAGCCCTAGGATTTAAGTAATTTTGTAGAATAGTATTGTAGCTATTTTTTGAACTTGTAGTTGACTTCCTATGTGGTCCTAAACTAACTCCTGAACTATTTAAGAGTCTGTTGAGGTAGAGATTAGGTATGTTCACATTTCAGTAATGAAGTTTACAATAGCATTATTTCCTTTTCCCAAGCATACCCAGTTTGGGGGTCTTCATAACTAGAAATGTATATTTCCATGATTTAGTTGCTAGGAATCTCATCTAATTTACATGCTAACATGAGAATATATATTGTCTATGTATACGAATCATATAGTTTAGTAGTTTGCAAATTCCATCCAAATTGGTCTTCATTCTTAGCATCCTTTCTGACATAAAGATTGACTGATTTCACAACACACCCATGACCAGTTGGTTGCTATTTAAAACATAAATTGCTAACAAAAATCTACATGTTACACACCCACAAATAAACACATAGTTTGTAACAGTGAAAAAGATAGTATGTCTTCTATGTAATATACATCCACATTTTCTTACTTTTTTCTTCTTCCTTAACTGCATTCAATTTTTCTGAGTTATTGCAAGTAACCTGATTTTCCCATATTGTGAACTGATTCCAATCTAGGAAAATTTAACCTGCAGTAATGCAAATACAAGTAATATGCAAAATTGTACCTTACTTAATAAAATCTATTTATAACAAGATCCCTTTAGAGCATTCACAAGTTAAAGTTGGTTCTTATCTATTCAGCTACCCTATGTCTTTTGATTGGTGCATTTAATTCATTTACCTTTGTACCTGTATTCCTGTCTGTTTCTCTGTTTCTTCATCTTCTTAAAACAGACCCTTTAGCATCTCTTGCAATGCTGGTTTGGTGGAGATGTATTCTTTTAGACTCCTTTTGTCTGGGAAACTCCTTATTTCACCTTCCATTTTGAATGACAGCTTTGCTGGGTAGAGTATTCTTAGTTGCAGGCCTTTGTTTTTCATTGCTTAAAACATCTTTTGCTTATTGTGTTTCTGTGGAGAAATCAGCTGATAACCTTATCAGAGCCCCCTTGTATGTCATTAGCTGTTTCTCTCTTCTTGCTTTTAGGATTCTCTCCTTGTCTTTGAAATTTACCATTTTCATTGTGGTGTATCTTGGAGTGGGCCTGTTTCAGTTCATCTTCATTGGGACCTTCTGTGCTTCCTGAGTTTGCATGACATTTTCTCTCCTCAAGTTAGGGAAGTTTTCTGTCATTACTTTTTCAAACAGGTTTTATATCCCTTGCTCCTCCTCTTTTCCTTTTGGTATCCCTATGATATGGATGTTATTACGTTTCATGTTGTCCTGCAGCTCTCTTAAAACCTCTTCATTATTTTCAGTCTTTTTCCATTTTGTTGCACTGCCTGGGAATTTTTTTCTACATTGACCTCCAGCTCAATGATCTAATCCTCTGCTTTCTCTAGCCTGCTTTTGATTCCTTCTACTGTGTTCTTCAATTCAGAAATGGTATTCTTCATTTCCTCCTGGCTCATATTGATGGTTTCTATGTCCTTTTTAATGCTAGTGTAGTTCTCAGTAAGTTCCTTGTAGCTTTCCTAGAGTTCTTTGTAGTTCCCCTGGAGTTGTTTGTAGTTTTCTTTGAGCTCGCTGAGCTAATTGAGCTTCTCCATTATCATTGTTTTGAATTCTACATCTGATAGGGTGCTTGCCTCTATTTCATTTTGTGCTTTTCCTGGGAATTCCTCCTTTCCATTTGCTGAGGGTTTATTTATTTGTCTCCCCATTTTAGGTGACTCTTGTTTGTTTCTACTTCTTCGATTGGTCCACTTTGACTTAATGTCTTAGTGGTGTGACCTTCTGTGATGTAGAGGTGCACTTTTTTTACTTTCTGGATCTGTGCTTGGTGACATCAGTTTGTGTCCCAATCTGGGCCTAGTTAGCCATTGGAGACCACCATAGATCCACTGTCTTTGTCTCCTTTAGTTGTTAATCCAATCAGCCTGTGATCAGTGGCCAGTTTTAGGCACCTCTGGGTGGGGCAGATGAATTCAGTTGTTAGTCCAATCAACCTGTAATCTGAGGTCAGGTTTAGGTACTGCTGGGTGGGGTGGATTAATTTATGTGGGTGGGGCTGTGGCTTCCCCTCAGGCTCCTGGCCTTTGAAGAAGAGTGGTCTGCTGGCTGTATGGGGGCTGTATGGGGGATGGGTCAGCACTGGACTCACTAGCTGCTCCCTCAGCTCTCCCCCGAAATCCACTGACCCAAACCCTCCTTAAGTGTCTCTAGTCCACTCTGCCCTTTCTCTGTTGGAGCCCAGGGTAGGTGGTGCCTCTGTATTTTCGTGCGTGGTCCCTTTAAGAACTGGGTCTCTCTACCAAGCTGGTTAAACCTGGTGGCTTTTTGCTGTTCACAGTTGGGTGCTATTTACTCTCAGCTGTGTTGCTGTAGGCAGGGGACCCTAGTTAGGGGTTTAGATCCCACCCTTCTCAGGTGGAACCTTGGCTGCTTAGATGCTTCTCTGTCCCTTCAGCTACTGCCATAGGAGCCCCACCAGCCTCTTGCGTCTCCGCACTTCCTACTGGTCACGTTGTGATGAATCGGCTCTTCTGTTCTGTCCCTGGTAATAAGACTTCTCTGTTCTGTTGGTTACTCTGGATGATTTCTCCCCAATTAAGTTGTAAATCCAGTTTGGTGTTGGGAGGAGATTGGTGTAGCTCCACTTACTCCTCTGCCATCTTGGTTCTCTCTCAAAACAATAGGTTTTAGTACCACCTGAACCATTGAAGGCTTCATGATATTTTTAATCTATTTCTTCACCTGTCCAATTGGAATGATCATATTTTATATCATTATTTTATATATAGTTAAAAGTTCCTGTGATATCAAGCCTGTACTTTGTAGGCACTTGACTAACATTGGCTATAAATTAAAAGTTTAGAATATCTGATCAACTGATTATTTACCATAGACTTGTTTATTATCTGCTATAAAAACATACGTTCAGAGTTCTATTGTATTTATAATTGTCTTTAAGAACCTGGAACATAGCCTGTTGCACAATACCATTCAATAAGTATTCATTAAATAAGCAAATGTCTTGCTTACTAGCTAACCCTTAGATATTATAGTGTTGATTTTATATAAATTTCAAAAGGGACTGGAAATTAAAAACTGTTGTGTTTCTAAACTTTACTCTAGAAACTTTAGAGTAAATGTTGTTAGGATATAAACAACATAGAGAATATTTTAAAACTGTAATTTTAAAAAATCTGTGTTTCCTATTCAAGTTTCATTTTAAATAAATTATTTATTTAACATTTTAAGAGAGGGGAAGGGGCGGAGAAAGAGGAGGAGAGAAACATCCTCCTCTTTGTGAGAAATGTCAATTGGTTGCCTTTTCCTTGTTCCCCCACTAGGGACTTCACCTGTATCCCAGGTATGTGTCCTGACTGGTAATCCAACTGGTGACATTTGCTTTGTGGGACAATACCCAATCATCCAAACCATACCAGTTAGGGCTTCCATTCATTTTTTAAAAATATTTTAATAACAAAATTAAGTTTGACATTTTCTTATAGCATGAGACAGTTTTGAGGGTGATTAGTAATTGGTGGCCTTTGAAAATATTTTCTGAAGGCTATAGATTTGCTGCTACTGCAACAAACAACAATAAGGACAACAGCAACAACAAAAAACCAACCTACTCTTTTTAACTGCACTTTGATTTACTGTTATTTCATGGGAAAGTATATTGCAAGATGAGTTTTATTTTTAAATTGTTTTTTATTGATTGACTTGAGACAGAGAGAGAGAAAGAGAGACATCAATTTGTTGTTTCCCTTATTTATGCATGTATTGGTTGATTCTTAATATATGCCCTGATGGGGGAGCGAACTCGCAACCTGGTGTATTTGGATGATACGCTAACCAATTGAACTACCTGGCCAGAACATCATATTTTAAAACATAAAAATGCCAGTAAATGATCTGCAATTCAGAAGAAAAAAAAAAAAAAAAAAAGCCTGACATCTATGATCAACCCTTTGATCTCATGGTTAAAAGTCTAAATTATTTCTTGACATCCTCAAAACACACTAAGAGGAAAGCAAAATAGAGAAAAAACGTTTCTATGAATGTGTTCTGGACTCTGTGGTATGCTGAAATATCTGTGACAAATTTAATTCTCTAGTGATGCAGGAACTTGTGATAGATACTGATTCCATTGGGTTATTAGATAGCTCAGCATTACCTTTGTGTATCAAATTATAGTGAATGCTTTCTTTCTCAACAATGCTTTGTGGAAGGGCTGAAAGGTCAGTGCAGTTTGCTTATGGTGCTACATTGACACAACTGCCCCAGGTCACAGATCACAGGTCACAATGTCACAAGATTTCATGTCCCAGGTTGAAATTGCAATACAACTTGATTGAGCCATTGCAAGACCCTGAAACTGAACACTATATGATATAGTTGACAGGTGCTTCTCTATTCATCCTTATAATAAAAAAGTTTTCTCTCAGCTAACTCCACCATCAACCCTCCTAGTCCAAAATCTGGGAACTAACAGAAAGCTCCGGATAGCATTTCATTTTTTTTCCTTAATTTTCTTCTTAAATTTAACGTATAAAAAGGGAAGAACTTGTTCCTGTTTACTGCCTGCAACCTTGGAAGAAAGAGCCGAGACAGTTCTCGAGATTTCTTCTGGTATAATTATAGGGCACAGGAGAGAAGCAACTTGAGTGGCTGTACTCAGCTAGCAGATTGGAGACAGGAATGCACAATGCATTGTCTAAATAGCCTGAAGTCACAGGAGCTATGATGTTTAATTCATGAATGCAGAGGTACTACAACAAATCACCAAGTATCATGAGTTATGTCATGGTTGGGGCCATCCAGGACAAATTCTGGAGGCTGAGGCCTCACGGAACGACCTATTTTTTATTACTCATTTGGAAGCCTTTTCCCTAGTTTAGTCTGTAATTATTTTCAGAACATTTCTCCATCCTTTAAACAGCTTTCAATTTCTCATTTCAATTCCTCTAATGCCTCCTCTAAAACAATGTGGTGTTAAAACATTGCAATTGCACTTTTTAATGTGTATTTTACCCTATTGGCAAAAATAAAGTAAGCTTTCTGATATTTGTATTTTCTAAGCTATATATATATTTTATTATACCACTAAAGCATATATCAAGTCCAATAATACAAATTATGAACAGAATAAGTGGCTTTCTTTTTTTAATTAATGTAATTTATACTTTTAAAAAAGACTTTATTTATTCTTTTCAGAGATAGGGAAAGAGAGAGAGGTAGAGAGGGAGAGAAACATCAATATATGGTTGCCTTTCACCTGCCTCCAGCCACAGACCTGACTAGAGACTTGGCTGGAGCCCTGGCTTGCAACCTGGTTATGTGCCATGGCTGGGTATCGAACCAGCAACCTTTGGGTTGACAGGCCAGCACTGTAATGTATACATTTTTATTTCCTAAGAATAAATTCAGTAGTTTCCCCTTATCTGCAGTTTTTCTTTCTGGGGTTTCAATTACCTGCAGTCAACCACAGTCCAAAATGTTAAATGGAATATTCTAGAAATAAACATAATTTTTTAAATTTAAAAATAAATTTTAAATTGTGCACTGTTCTGAGTAGCATGCTGAAATCTCTCACTGTCTTACTTTGTCAAGCCTGGAATATGGATCATTCCTTTCTACTTACAGTACAATAAGGTATTTTGAGAAAGAGAGAAACCACATTCACATAAATTTTATTACAGTATATTGCTTTAAATGTTGTGTTTTTTAAATTTATTTTTATTGTGTTTTTTCCATTACCATTTATCCCCCCTATATGCCCCTTCCTCCCACAATTACCACACTGTTATCTATGTTCATGAATCCTTTTTCTTTTTTGGCTCCATCACTCCACCCCTAACTCCCCACTTCTAGAGCTGTCAGCCTTCTTGCTACCTATAGGTCTGACTCTATTTTATTTGTTAGTTCAATTTATTCATTAAATTCTACATATGAGTGAAATCATATGGTATTCTCTTGACTGGCTTCTTTTACTTAGCGGAATGTTCTCCAGGTCCATCCATTCTATCACAAATGGTAAAATTTTCTTCATTTTTACATCTGAGTAATATTCCATTATGTAAATGTTCCATAGTTGTTTTATCTACTCATTTGATGATGGATACTTGGTGGTTTCCATATCTTGCCAATTGTAAATAAAGCTACAGGGAACATTAGGGTGCTTATGTTTTTTCAAATTAATGTTTTGGATTTCTTCAGCCCATCACATTATGAATTTCTTGAATATAAATAAGAAAGGGCAATTGGTTAGTGTGCTATTTTACTATTAGTTATTGTTGTTCATCTTTTAGTGTGCCTAATTTATAAATTAAACTTTAATATAGGTATGTATGCATAGGAATAAACATAGTATATATACAATTTGGTACCATCTGAAATTTTACATATCCACTGAGGGGTCTTAGAACGTGTCTCTTCAAGTAAGGTAGGCCTACTGTAGCAAGATTCTAGAATATCCTTAGCTCATCAAATATAGTGAGTACTGAATATAAATTTTCTTTTTCTACATTAGCAAGAGAATTTACCAGCACCTGTATATTAACAGTCCATGCAAGATCATAATTTAGTGAAAATGCTTCAGTAATCATTTTATTAATACTTACATATATTATCTTGTACTATTTAAAAAAAGGGTCTCTGCTTGTACTTAAACAGCAGGAAAATATCTATACAGAGACACCACAGTGTGTATGTGGTTATCAAAACCAATGGACAACTAAACAATCATTAAAATGACCATTCAGATTATGCCACAATATAAAACATTTTTAAAGAAAAGCTAAGTGCTAAAATAGGATACATAATTGCACATGCTTTATTATATATCTATTAAAGATAGATGCAAAAATAAAAGGTATCATATTGAAAAATGAAACACTAAAATTAATACTTAGGGCAACTGTGTTTAAACAATTATTTTGATAAAATATTTTAAGGTCCTAAGTTGTACAAGTAAAAATTTTTTTTATAGATTTTATTTTATTATCTTTAAAAAGATGGGAAAGGAGAGAGGCAGAGAGGGAGAAAGACATCAATGTATGGTTGCGTTTCACCTGCCTTCAGCCACAGACCTGACTGGAGACCTGGTTTGCAACCTGGTTATGTGCCCTGGCTGGGGAATCGAACCTGCGCCCTTTGGGTTCGCAGGCCGGCGCCTTATCCATTGTGCTACAAGCCAGGGCCACAAGTAAAATATTTAATAAAATATTTGGACTGGACAGTTATACAGTTTGGCTTTCTTGGGTGAGTTTCCCTAATACTTGGACCATAATAAATGTTATTAGAACAATTATAAACATAAATCTCCTTCAGAACAATAAATTTATAAGAAACAAATATATAGGCACATCACTCACATAAAGTTCTCTGTCCTAAGGGAAGTTGAATAATTTGTGAATTGTAAAATTAGATTAATGCAAATAATTTATCTTGACAGATTCATTTCATTTGTAATTAATTTTTTTCCCATTATTGTAAGCAACCCATGTTTATCTTTCTTTTCTATTCCAAGTACCTTGTCCAGCACAGAAAGAAAACACAAATGAAGTGTGTGGCAATTTGTGCAGGCATAATGCAAGTTAAAAAAAGGGAATGGAAGAGAGGAAAATCATGACATCAAATGAATTTGAGAAAAATGTTCTTCTTTTCCTTTGCCTCATTATACTTAGTGATACTAGATCAAGTTCTATATATTCTTATTTATTCATAAATGTAACTTTACTCTTTAAAGTACCAGTGTCAAGTTATCAACATTACATAACCCAAAAAGCTCAATTCTATTGTCTTTGGAAATCTAAATTATTCTCTCATGCTTGGTGGGGAATTAAAAGTATTTTTTACTAATTTTTCCTAAAGGGATGATCTTTCTCCTTTTTCCTTACTGAGAAAGCTAATTTTTTTCTTATATTTATTTATTTATAAAGATTTTATTAATTATTTTTAGAGAAAGAGGAAGGGAAGGAGGAAGAAGGGGAAAGAAACACCAATGTATGGTTGCCTTTTACCTGCCTTCCAACTGGAGACCTGTTTTGCAACCTGGGTATGTGCCCTGACTGGGAATCAAACCAGTAACCCTTGAGTTTGCAGGCCAGTGCTCAATCCACTGAGCCACACCAAGGAAAGGTAATGTTAATGATCATTAAGAAAAACATGATACTAAAGTTTCTTCTTTCATTGTTAGTTTTGTGCCAGTTAAAATTCTTATTCTCGCAGAGCCCAGGTAGAAGGGAAATGAGATCTGGGTTTTGGTTTGGCATACCAGCTTTGTGTGAATGCAGCCAGATATTGAGTGACATTTTATATCACCAGTGTATTATGTAGTATAAGTTTGTATTATGATAAGTAATTATGTGGTTCCTACAAAGAAAAAGATTTTTCCCTTAATTTTTTTCTTACATTATTGTCTCCTGCTGACATTTTAGAAATAAAGTAGGAATTAGTTTCACTAAAAATGAACATAACAACCTAACTGGCCATACAATATGTGTAGATTACCTACACATATTGGTAGGTAATCATTTCCCAACAGTATAATTTTTACTATCTCTTTAGCTCAGACACGTCTGAGTCTCCTAAATAAATGACCAAGAAATGAAAGCAAAGTACACTTCTTGGTTAATGTCCTTTTCGTGTTGTGATACTACTTATAGGGCAAAGAACAATTGTTCCATATTTAAACAGAAAGAAAAACATGAAGAAATTAAGATATTTTGATTAAATACAACATGAAATTGGTTACAATTTTTATTTCTGAAATATATATTATAGATATGATGTAGACAAATGTTCATAACTTCATTTGGGTTCGTCTTATTTTATTATGTTTGTTTATGCAGCTCTTAAGTAACAAAACAATGTCCTGGGGTTCCTTCAAGTTCCTAGAACTCCTCAGAGCTGTTTCAATGTCTTGGAGCCCCTAAGTTAGCAATTTCAGTCCTTTTTGAACTCAACCACAATTTAGAGCCTAAGAAAGCTTCTCTGTATTTCATTGGTCTTTCTTGGAGTTGCTTGCTGAAATTTTTACAAAAAGCAATTGCATTCCTTTTATAGGTAGTTGTTGGTAATTTCTGGCTTTTGTGACTCATCCATTGTCATTGATACTAACCACCAATGGTCCTGCAAGGTGTTGATACTATAGTAATATGTTAGCTACTCCCAACATATTCCAGGCAATGTCTTTATTATTTGCCTTACTTGTTTTCAGTATTTTAAATATATTCCATTGAATTAATGTGGTCAAGAAAAGTTTGCTGTAGATGTAATTTTATCTTTTGCCTATAATTGTTTTTATGATCTCTTTATTTTTTAATTAAAAAAATTTTTAGATCTCTTATCTCTAATGTTATGAAATGTCACTGAGATGCAGTCAGCTGTGGATTTTTGTTTATCTTACTTAAAATCTTTTATATGTTTTTGCGTTGAAAAATCCAGTGAATTTTACCTTTATCTGAAAATTTGTCTTTCTTTCATTATAACTAAATTTTTAAGGAAGTCCTATTGAAGAATATTTATTATATATATTTCTAACACCTGTTTCTCTTATGTCTTATCATAACTTTCATCTACTTGTTTCTTTTAATTTTTATTCTGGAAAGTTATCTGAGATGTCTTCTAATTCAGTATTTGTTTTTACATCTTCTGCTTAACACATTTTTGTATTTTTATTCATATTCTTTAATTTTTATATCTATGTGTGTTCAGTTTCAGATATTTTTTCTAATTTTTAATTTTGAGCTTTTATGTGCCCTTACTTAAAATATTAATTTTATTGTTTTGAGCAAATAATTCAATGATTAATAGAAGAATACTAATTCTTGGGAGATAAATTATGCTGTTGTTTCTGATGTCTCTTGCTCATATGGTCTTGTTATCATCCATGTTTGAAACTTGCCTGTGAGGGTAGGTCTCTTCCGTGAAACTTTATCTGGGAGGAGTCTGTGATGATCCCAGTTCTAAAGTTGACATGTATCTCCACAGTGAGGTTGGTTTACATTCCTCAGACATACTAAGTTAAAAAAAAACCCAAGACCAATTTTGATGTTAATTTTATTGTCTGAAAATGCCCTGAGAGCATGCCTGAAATTAATTGAGAAGCCTTTGGGGTTTTTTTGTTTTTCACCCACAGCTATGCATATACAGGAAAGTTTATAATAGTCTGTGTTGGCCCGTCCACCTACTTTTCCAGCTTTACATATAATTGAGGTTCCTGGTTTATATTTAGTATCTTATTTTCAACCTTCTAAGTGGGGACAAGACCTAACCCCTTGAATTTATGGCGATGTAACCCTCTACTAATATGTACTTGTGTCTCCTGGGACCTTGTCTGCTCTCCACCTAAATTTCAGTTTCCACCTTATTTCTAGATATTAGAAACTGAAATGTTGTTGTTGTTGTTTGTTTGTCTTTTAAGACAAGATCAGATTTAAGTTTAAAATAGATATGTTAGATTTTACCTAGAGTTTCAGATGTCTGTGATAGGAAAACATTTAGATTTCTTTAATCCACTGTCTTACAATGGCCACAAAAGAGTGTATGTTATCTGTCTCTTTGAGCAGTTTGAAAGTTTCAAGTAAGAGACATTTCACAGTTTAAATTCACAGAAGAAAGGGAAACAAAAATAATTACATTGAATCATCATTTCAAAACTCTACATACAGACTTTGAAAATATTTCATTATTTTAATCCTTCTAAATTAATACCTAGCTCAGACTTTGGCTCTTACAGTTACTGAACATTTATTTATTTTGAAAACCATTTGTATTTTATTTATTTGTGGACTTATTTTGTATTACATTTTCCCAGCTTTATTGAGGTATGATTGACAGAAGTTGTACCTGTGTATTTCCTCAAATTTGATGTTTCCAAAGTTTAAAGTATGATGATTTAATACACATATACATTGAGAAATGATTATTATAGTCTAGATTCATTAGCACACCCATCATTTCAGCAAATTTGCTAAGATAGCAGGCATTTCTTGAACAAAGGAAGGACACCGTGCCTCATGATCCTAAATAGTTAAAAATAACTTTGCTTTTTTTGTGGCTGTTACAGTTGGCTATGTCATAATGATACTCAGTGTTACTTAATTTTAATGATCAATTTCTTATTCCTTCATATTTTGGAAACACCTAAAGGTAACGTGTTGACATTTTTTGAATGAAGATGCCCAAGCAGCTGCTCCTGCATTTTCAGGAAGAAGCTTCCAGGACCATATAGAAAACTCCTATCCTCTAAGTCATTTCCTTCAGATAAGAACCTATGCCTCTGAATACATAATTCTGCCATGCTTCAGAAAATGTTAGGGAAATACAGAAAGGTCTGTTCATATGAAATAAGAATCACTCTGAGAATAGAGAAATGTGGTCTTACTATAAACCTAATATTCAGTGAAGTGGAGAGGATAATTGAGAGAGTAATATAAATTTTAACATTACCTCCTATCTGTAAAATATTTTTTCTTTCTAAAATAAGGCATTTTGATTTTTCTTTAATATAAAGTTTACCCAACTGAATTAAATCAAGTGATATATTTATAAGATACTGCTTTACCTGTTTTCAAATCTATCATACAAAAAAAATTAGAAAAAAAGTTCCCTATATCTAAAATAGGTGAACATAACTTTTCATATGATTGAAACATATTTTTCTCTTTAAGAAACTTAGAAAAACTACTTAAGAAATGTTAAAAATGTAATGGAGCACATTAACTCACATCTTTCACTCTATAATTTGAGGGATTCATAATGGTTCATTACCTGTAATTTGACAATGCTATTCTGAGCGGGAGAAAAAAATCAGAAGTGTTATTACAAAGCTCGATACTGTATTTCTTTTGAAAATGTATAGTTATCACACTAATAAAAACGTTTAAAAGCCTTTTCCCTTTGACTGTGAAATTTAATTATATATGGCATTCTTTCTACATAAAAAAAAAACTTTCAGGGAAAGTTTTTCAGAGAAAGTTTTTTAGGCAGTTGGCACTTTTAGTTCAGTACACTCCATTTGCCATACCAATTTTCTTTTATGAAATTACATTAGTAATTGAAAGCTACAGATATTCACTTTCAATTGCTTAAGGAAAGAAAATACTCATGATTTTAGAGCTACTCACACCAGGTATTGAGTCAAAAATAAATTTGTCATTTTTAGCTATACTTACGTCTATTTTACCAGAACTCACTCATATAAGTCAATCAGATTATTTAGCAATTTGCTTTTAAGAGAGAGATTACATACATAGCTTCACAGAAAATGAACATTTTAGCTTCTAGTATCTTATTAAGAAAATAATTTTAATGTTATTCCAACATGGGTTAAACTCTATTTTCTAGATATAAATAATAAGTTATTTAAACATGTAAAAACAATTTATTATTATTTGATTTATAATTTAATCCAATAAAATTACATCCCAACTCATGACTGTAAGTCAACCATTCTGGTAGATACTCAGTACATTGAGTTCTAATTTGCATTTTGCTAATTACTATGAAATTGAATACCTTTTAATACTTGTATATTTTATCAGTCATTTGTATATGTTCCTTTGTGACATACCCATTCAACATTTTCTTCCATTTTCTGTGTAACTTTCTGTGCTTAAAAAAATAGATATGGTCCTACCTGGTGGCTCAATGAACAGGCATTGGCCTGCAGAACCCAAAGGGCTCTGGTTCAATTCTTAGCTAGGGCACATAACCAGGTTGCAAGCCAGGTCTCCAGCCAAGTCCATAGCTGGAGGCAGGTGAAAGGCAACCATACACTGATGTTTCTCTCCCTCAATGCCTCCCTCTAAAAATAATAAATAAAATATTAAAAAATAAATAAAAATTAAAAAAATATGATCTGTATTCTGGGAACAAGTTATTTATGCCTCATGTGGTCTAAATATCTTTTCAAAGTTTGTAGCTTTCCCCTTCACCATCAGTGTTATTTTCTGATTATTAGAAATTTCATTTTTCTATTACAATTAATTCTCTTTGCTTTTCATTTGAAAAACAGTTTTCGCCTACCTAAGGTTTAGGAAGATATTATTCCTATATTGTTATCTGGAAGTGTTATTATTCTGTTGTAATCTCCATTCTGTATTGTTTTATCAGGCCCTATAGAAGGCAATAAAGAAACATGACGAATTCACTACTGTGTCATTCCTATGTCCAGAGGTACCTAGGTTGAATTCCTGCTCCTTTCCACCTATTATAGTCTCCTTATGCTTATTTGTGGCCAAGGTGTTCTAGTTACACAGGAGAAGATCTGGAAGGAATAATCTACATTGGTGAAATCAGAAATCCTGTAGTAATTTAAAAAATTCTTTTCCTTTTTTTTCCATTTTAATTGTACCAATGTCACTGAAATTTTGACAGTTGTAACTTGAACTGTCATAACAAAAGTGCCTTGCCAATATTCCTTTTTAAATCATTTATCTTAAGATGTACATGTTTTATTACATTGTACTTAGTTGTTTTGGGCTAGAATCAACATAATTCTGCCTTCTTAATGCTTTGTTGTAGTATTCATGCACATCATTTTTAGAATTAAGTTACTGTAATGAATATTACAGCAAATCAGAATTTAGTAGTATATCAGAACTTAACGTTAACACTATATGAAGATTTTAAAAAAGCAGTAGTCATTTTTGTATAAAGAAATGTAATTCAATGAGCATATGCATTGTGCTATGAAAATTTGTCAAATAAGTCTATAGATATTTTAATAAGGGTGCTATCAATTTTTTACTTATTCCTATAAGATATAATCCTATAAATGTCAAAGACTATGGGAGATACCTCATTGACAGAACTTTTCTCTATCAATTAACAAGCTGAATTGTTGAAAGCAAAAATCTAAGAGGCAGATGTTTTAGCACCTATCAAAAAACCTATTTAATTGCCAAATGGCAAATAAACAGCTTTTGAAAACTTGATTATTTTCTCTCCAGGAAATCGACCACTTAGAACAGAAAATGAGTTACAGATATAATGTCATTTTAGCAATAATAGAGAATCAGAGTACTTTCATTAAAATATAAAAAAAATATTATGTAATAGCACAGTGCTAAATATTATACAGCGTTTACTTTACAGGGAACACTTTATATTGATAAAATTCCTCCAGGTTGATATGCAGTGCTGGAGAATTCTGCCATACTGAATGTCATTTGTTTTCAGAACAATGTACTGCAATTGACTGATGAGAATTTTAAAACAGAAAATCTAGCTGTTTTACATTTGTTCTCTTTGACCAAAAATTAAATGATCACATTAAACATTTACATAATTTCCATTATAGTGTGACCTCATAGATAGTAAAGTCCTTAGTAATTAGATGACACTTAAGATTCTGTTTAAAGAAATTTTGTATTAATACTAGAATATGACAACACCAACAAAGCAGTGGCACATATTTAAATCTAAAAGCAGGCCAATTTTAGATCAGTCAGCTCTATTGGAGACATTAACCCCATCTAATACCTGGAAGTAATTTAATAGCAAAGGGAAATTTAACCTGCCATAGTGGTAATATGCACAGCCAACCAACTATGTCTATGTAGTTTGTTCTAAGTCTGGTTTTATCTGTGTTTGCATTTAGCAAATATGTGTAACAATATATGGGAAATGATTGTCACTTCCATGAATTTGTATAGTACATGCTTCTTTCTTTGAAAGAATCTTTCATGAGATATAGTAAAAACAAGCTTTAATTTGATTCATTTACTTATCTATTTACTTATATAGAGATCTTCTAAGATGCAATATAATGGACTAATTTGAAATTTCAGCTCTTCTTTTTTGTTTTTGTTGTTGTTACTTACATAGTAAAACTAGAACCGATAAGGATAATTCCATGAAAGTATTTTTCTACCCTAGTGTACATATTACTTATGGAGATTTTATGTATGTATATATAACTGTATATTAGCAAGTTCATATTCAAGTCAACATAAAATGAACCAAAGGGCACAGGGCATTGCGATTGAAAATAACTAACTATAGCATAAGCAATAAATGGGGAATAGGCCAGAGATAAAGCATAGATTATCAGGGAACAAATAGAAACTCTAAGAAAGCAATAACAAATCTGGATTTTATTCAAAGAGTGACAATGTTTTTAGGCTATTACAGATGGAGAGTAACAGCAATACACTTCAAGATTGCTGATTTAAAGATGATCTTTACTGTGGGTACAAGCTAAGTAATCAGCTCTGGAGGTAATGTCAGTGTGTCATATGGCAAGCTGAATTTCCACTCTCACTGGCATCAATAAGGCAGAACAAAGTTCTTCAAGGTAAGGTAGTCAATGCTTTAGTTCTCTTGGTGCTAGCAAGGTCCTGGGGGTAGCTGAAGTTCCATAACCACTAGGATCAATGAAGTAGAAAGATATGGAGTAAGAAAGTCTAGTTGGCACTCTATTTCTCCTATACTCTCTCCTGGTGTCAGCTGAACCCCAAAGAGGCAAGAACTTCTGCCTCTAACCTACAGATAGAAATTAACTATGAATGAGACTTCATCTTTTATCTTCTTTATTAGTGGTGATAATACACTCACCTTTGGAGGTAATGAAATGGTATGGGTCGGTACCTTTCTCACCAGGAATGTGTCAGCTTTTACTATAGCAACAAGAAAAATAAAGTACTTAGGAATAAACTTAACCAAAGAGGTAAAAGACCTGTACTTGGGAAACTGCAGAACACTGAAGAAAGAAATTAAGGAAGATACAAATAAATGGAAGCATATACCATGTTCATGGATGGGAAGAATTACCATAATTAAAATGCCCTTACTACCCAAAGAAATTTATAGATTCAATGCAATCCCTATTAAAATACCAATGCTATATTTCATATACCTAGAACAAATTCTTAAAATATTTATATGGAGCCATAAACAATCCCAAATAGCTATGATAGTCTTGAGAAAGAAGAACAAAGTAGGAGGAATCACAATACCAGATATCAAACTATATTACAAAGTCATTGTAATAAAAATAGTCTGGTACTGGCACAAGAACAGACATACAGATCAACAGAAAAGAATAGGGCCCAGAAATAAATCTGGGTCTCTATGGGCAACTAATATTCAACAAAGGGGGAAGGAACGTAAACTGGAGTGCAAATATCTTCTTCAACAAGTGGTGTTAGAAGAATTAGATAGGAATATGCAAAAAATTAAAACTAGATCACCAATTTATTCTATGCACCAGAATAAACTCAAGATGGGTTAAAGACTTAAACATAAGCCATGCCACCATAAAAGTCCTAGAGGAAAACATAGGCAGAAAAATGGCAGATATTCCACACAGCAATATTTTCACTGATATTTCTCCCAGGGCAAGGGCAATAAAGGAACAAATAGACAAATGAGACTACATCAAACTGAAAAGCTAAAGAAAACATCGGCAAAATTAAAAGGGAACCAACCAATGGAAAAACATTTGCCAATCATACCTCAGATAAGAGTTTGATCTCCAAAATACATAAAGATCTCATATGACTCAACACCAAGAAGACAGACAACCCAAGTAAAAAATGAGCAAAGGACCTGAACAGACATTTCTCCAAGGAGGACATACAAAGGACTCATAGGCATATGAAAGAATGTTCAATATCACTAGCCATCAGAGAGATGCAAGTTAAAGCCACAATGCAATACCACCTCACACCTGTCAGAATGGCCATCATTAACAAATCAACAAACAAGTGCTGGTGAGGATGTGGAGTGCACTGCTATCGGAATGCAGACTGGTGCAGCCACTATGGAAAACAATATGAAATTTCCTCAAAAAACTAAAAATAGAATTGCCTTATGATCCAGTAGTTCCACTTTAGGATTATACCTGAAGAATCCTGAAACACCAATTCAGAAGGACCTATGCATCCTTATGTTCATAGCAGAGCTATTTACAATAATCAAGTGCTGGTAACAGCCTAAGTGCCATTCAATGGATGAATGGATCAAAAAACTCTGGTATATTTACACAATAGAGTTCTATGCAGCAGAGAGAAAGAAGGAACTCCTACCATTTGCAATAGCATGGATGGAACTGGAGCATATTATGCTCAGTGAAATAAGCCAGGCAGCAAAAGACAAATACCATATGATCTCACTTAATACAGGAGACTAGTAGATGAGCAGAATGAAACCAGAGACATGGAAAAGAAAAAAAAAAAATAGGGAGCAGAATGATGGTGACTGAGTGGAGGAAGGGGGAGAAATAGGGCAAGAGTTTAGTGGAGAAGCTAATGTGAAAGACCCATGGACATGGACAAGGGAGTGGGGATTGACGGTGAGGGAGGGGATGGGGAGGGGAGGGGAGGGGAGAGTTATGGGAGAAAAATGAAACAATCGTACTACAATAACAATAAAATAATAAAAAATCAGTAAAAAAGGATAAACTAAAATAAATGTGTGTTATGGGCTCACAAGGTGTAAAAGTGTAATTTGTGATTAAAATAACATAAAAGAGGAATGGAAAATTTTGCATGCTATCAAAAGTATGTAGGTATCAGAGGTAGGTGAAAAGCTACCATACATTGATGCCTCTCTCCCTCTCTGCCTCTCTCCCTTCCCCTCTCTAAGAATAATGACTAAAATCTTTAAAAAGTATGTAGGTATCAATTAAAATTAAATTGTAATACCTTTATGATGTTAAGCCTACTGTATGTTTTCTACTAATATCTAAAAAATGAAATAATGCCAATAGAAATGGTGCAGCACAAAATCCTTAAGGAAAAACAGCAATGGAAGGAAAAAGGAGAAAGAAAATCTAAAAGACTTATGAAAAACATGGCAAAATAACAAAACATTGTTTTTTCTTTTATAGTAATTACACATCATAAGTAAATGCCAAAGATTAAAGAAAAAGAGATAATCTTAAAAGCAGCAAGAGAAAATAAGAGACCTACAAAGGGGTTCCTATAAGACTATCAGCTGATTTCTCAAAAGAAACTTTTAAGATAAGAAGAGACTGGCAAGAAGTATTCAAAGTGATGAAAACCATGACCCTACAGTCAAGATTACTCTATCCAGCAAAACTATCACTTAGAATGGAAGGGCAGATAAAGTGCTGCCCAGATAAGGTAAAGCTAAAGGAGCTCATCACCAAGCTTTTATTATATGAAATTCTAAAGGGACTTATTTAAGAAAAAGATCAAAATTATGAACATTAAAAAGACAACAAACTCATAACTATCAATAACAGAACCCACAAGCAAAATAAAAATCAAAACAAACTAAGCAAACAACCAGAATAGGACCAGAATCATGGGTATGGGGATCATTGGGAAGGTTTCCTTTTCAGCTGGAAGGGGGAAGGGGAGAAACAGAGAAATGGCAAAGGGATGAGGAAAAATAATTGGTGGGTACAAGATAGGGAGAAATTAAAAGAACAGAGGAAAGGGTGAAATCAGAGAACTTACATGCACAATACACAGACATGAACTAATGGGGAGGTGGGGCTGTAGGAGGGAATGGGGGTCTTGGGTGGAAGGAAGCAAAGAAAAAATTGGGGACAACAGTAAAGCATAATCAGTAAAATACACTTAAAGTACAACAAAATGACAGAAAAAAGTTTCTTCTTTTAAAATAATTATTTTAAGTGTAAATAGATTTAATTATTCAATTAAATTTAGAAGAGATTGACAGAATCAATTAAAGAATTATCCAGTACATAGTATCTACAAATAACTAATTGTACATCTGAAGACAAATAGATTAAAAGTACAAAAGTGGAAAATATAATTCACGCAAATATTTAGTAACAGAAAAGCATCAGGAGTCCTAGCTGGTAGCACAGCAGATATGGTGCTGGCCTGTGAACCCAAAGGTTGCTGGTTCAATTCCCCAGTCAGAACACATAGCCAGGTCTCCAGCCAGGTCTCCAGCCAGGTCTGTGGCTGGAGGCAGGTGAAAGGAACCATTTATTGATGTTTCTCTCCCTCTCTACCTCTCTCCTTTCCTCCCTCTCTGGAACTAATAAATAAAATCTTTTTTAAAAAAGAAAGAAAGAAAGAAAGAAAGGCAACAGGGTGGCTATACTAATAACAGATAAAATGGGCTTTAAGTGAAAAATTGTTTCAAGAGACCAAGCCATATATTATAAACTGATAAAAGAGCAAACTCATCAAGAAGATATAATAATTATAAACATATATGCACCAAAAACAGAAGCCCAAAATATAAAGTGGAACAAATGTAGGTTTACTGTTGGTCTAATGGAAAATAATGCAATAATTAATAAATAATATTATAAAAATAAATTATGTGTTGCATGCTCACAACTGTGAACTTACATTTCCCTACTCTGTATATTAAACAAATATCAATGATTTAATAGAATAAACTGACAGTTCTACGATAATAGATAGATAATAGATAGAATCTTCAATATCCCCATTTCAATAATGGATAGAACATCTAGACAGAAGACCTTTAAGTAAATACAGTACTTGAAAAACTATACAAATTTACTAAACACAGTAGAACACTTTACCCAAACAAAGCAGAATACACATTGTTTTTGAGTACACATGGGGCAGTTTCCAGGATAGACCACTTTAGGCAGTAAAAACAAGTATCAGTAATTTTAGAAAAAATTAGTCATACTAAATATTTTATATAATTACAATGAAGTGATTTCAATAGACATTTCTCAAAAAATAAATATAAATGACCAATAAACACTTGAAAAGATAGCCAGTATCATAATTCATTATGGAAATGCCAATCAAAACTACAAGAGGCTGCATTATATCACTATGATGGCTATAATAAAGATATAGAATAACAAGCTTTTAAAAAAGATGTGGAATATTTGAAACACTCATACATTGTTGGTGGGGATTTGAAATGGTGCAGCTGCTTTGAAAAATAATTTTTTAGTCCCTTAAAATGTTAAACATGGAATTACTACATGACCCAGCAATATTATTTCTACATGTATGCTTAGGAGAAATAAAAACCTATATTGACACAGAAGTTTTAGGCCAATGTCACGGAAGAATTATTAACAAAATTAAAAAAATGGAAATAATCCAAATGTTTATCAACTCTTGAATGGATAAATAACATGTGATATATCCATACAATGGAATAGTATTTGACCATAAAATGAATGAGGTGATTCATGCCACAAGGTTGAACCTTGAAAATATGCTAAATAAAAGAAGTCACAAAAATCTACATATTGAATAATGCCATTTACAGAAAATATCCATAATAAGGAAATTATAAAATTAGAAAGTAAATTACTGATTGCCAAGATATGGGGTGTGGGGAGGAAGGGAATGGAGAATAGTTTCCAATCAATACAACATTTCTTTGGAAATGATGAAATTGTTCCAAAAATAGATTGAGATTATCTATGCACAATTTTGTGAATCTACTAAAACCTTAAATTGTACACCTTAAGTAGATGGATTTTATGGCATGTAAATTATATCTCAATACAGCCATTAAAAAGCTAAACAACAGTGAACTGAGCGCCAGTCGGAGAACCCAAGTGTTTGTCACTGGTTCAATTCCCAGTCAGGGACATACCCAGGTTGCAAGCCAGGTCTCCAGCCAAGTCCCCAGCTGGAGGCAGGGAAAAGGCAAACCATACATTGATGTTTCTCTCTCTCTCTCTCTGCCTCTCTCCTTTCCCCTCTCTCTAAAAATAATGAATAAAACCTTTAAAAAAAAGTGAAACAACATTCAGAACTAATTTTTGGAAATGAAATTGACTATCAATTCAATGATTTTTGGGGGGACTATAAAAATGGAGTTTCATCTTATAACTGTTGATTAGATTAAAAAGCCTGCCAAGAGTGTTATTGCAAGTATTATTGGGTTCCGCTGCTTGATTTTTATAATTTCTGATGGTAGCTTAAAACTTTCATAGGTTGTTCATGTATTCTAATTAACATGATTGGACTGACCTCCTAACAGGACAATGCTAGCTGTCCTGTTGGATTGTCACTTGTTGGGTGGTAAATAGATATGTTTGACCTGGTTGTTTCTTACAGAACTAATTAACCTATCTCCTTCCACACTATATAAATTGCTTTGCTTACTTCTGGGATCTCAGAATCCACTCACTAATATTTTCTCTATTCCATCTACAAATGGATGAAATGAGCCTAGCTGAATCTTGAAATAGGAAAATAAAAATGTATAAAATTATTTGCTAAATTAAGTAAGCTGTTATATCTGTGTCTATCTTTGATAAATTGAAAAATTGAAAAATTAGAACCTAAAAAAATTACTTTAAATCAACTTATATACCTAACATTCAGCTTTGTATCAAGATAAAAGATGTTAAAATATTAGTATTGATGAACAATAAAAGCATAGAAACTATAAACATAAGCTTTTTAATTTGAATATAATGTTTTTATCTTCTTTGGTTAAAAAAGAATCTTTGTATTTTCCTTGGTATGGAATATATATCATTCCAGAGTACTTTTTCAATAAAATAAAATAGGACATTGTCCAAAAGAATTTATTTTAAAAATAAATTTTTAAAATTTGACAGCTCTTCTTATAAAACAATTAATCAACCTTTCTTTCTCATAAAGACTTAGCCATGAGATGGCAGTATCATATTACCACTTTCATAATTATTTCCTTTTTTGTGTGTTAGCATAGACTAATAAAAATATTTTTAAAATCTTACATGTAATTACCAAATATTATGTTTGTTTACTTTGGGATATATTACAATTCTTGATTTTTAAAAAAATTTAAGAGGCAGATATCAAGAATTCATTTCACTAAAAATTCTGTCTTTGTCTCTCCTCTTCTTTTTTTTTAATTTCCAAAAATATAACTTAGAGAAAGTTATATTATAATTTTATGTATGAATTATATAAATATGATATCACTACTATAAATAGTATTTTTATGAATTCCACAAATGCATGTATAGTTGTGATGTCTAATTTTATCACTTGCCAATGCTTTGTAGAATTGGTGGGTAGGGAATATAACAAAACTGAGGAAACTTCAAATCATATTTAGCATGTTCTCAATTTGCTCTATCAAATGAGGTAAGTTTTGGGATATAGTGGGATCTAGTTTGAACCTCTTACATTGTTCTAAAACATCTCCTTGTTGACGTTCTTTGGCATAGATGGAAAAGACTAAACTGAAGATATTTTGATGTGTTTCATACTAGTGTTTCTATAGCAAAACAAAGCTTATCCTCATTTATATGCATGGAAACTGGGACTCAGGGAGTTGAATAGAAAGCTCTTATTCACTATATACCATTTTTCCTCTTTTATTTTACATTCCTCTTTCATTCCTCTGTTTTTTTAAATGTTTGCATTTTTAAAAAAGATATTATTCATTATTCTCAGAGAGAAGGGCAGGGAGGAAGAAAGAAAGGGAGAGAAGCATCAATGTATGGTTGCCTTTTACCTGCCTCCAGGTAAGGGCTTGGCTGGAAACCTAGCTTATAACCTGGTTACATGCCCTGGCTGGGGAATCCAGCCAGCAACCTTTGGGTTTGCAGGCCTGCGCCAATCCACTGAACCACACCAGCCAGGGCTCCTTCCTCTGCCTTTTTCTTTCCTTCTTTCTCTCTTCTTTCTTTCCTTCTTTACATTCTTTTGAACTCTTGCCATTGTCCATGTGCTAGATTAATGGCTTTTCAAACTTTCTTCCTTGCAATCCTCAAAACTTGATATAAAGAGGCATTACTATTAGGTCCACTGATATATAGACATAGTTTATCTTTACATGGCAGGTAAAGATAATGTTTATCAGTCACTTGGGTCAGACTGACACATGTTTCTGAACGACTTGTTTGGCTCAGTATAATGTTCTTGATGTCATTTCTTATTGGTATTATATCAGTACATTTTCTTTGTATTGCTGAATAGTATTCATTTATAGAGTATTCATATAAAACAATTTGCTTATACATTTACCTGATGATGGTCATTTGTGTTGTTTGTATTCTATCTAAGTGTTTACAGAAATAGGTGTTTCATTTCTTTTGAGAAAACATTAGTGAGTGGAATTGCTGGGTTTTAGGTTATTTATGTGTTTAACTTTAGAAGAAACTGTCAAATTGATTTCCAAATGATTGTAGTGCTTTATATTTCCAGTAGTAATGAATTGAAGTTCCAATTGTTCAACATCTTTGTCAGTACTTGGTAGTAGTGGTGAGAACTTACATTCTTGCCATTCTAGTGGTTATGTAGTTTAATATACATTTTCCTGATTCAAAATTATTTCTAACATATTTTTAAGTTGTATAGATGATTTGTTTATTATTTCTTTGGAAGTCTCTGTTCAAGTCTTTTGTCCAATTATAGATTATCTTACAGAGTTCTAAGTTTCTTTATTCTGTATAAATGTCCTTTGTCAGATAAATGTTATGCACATTTTCCAAGATATGTTTTGTCTTTTCATTTACTTAATGATGTCTTTCAAAACACCGCAATTTTTGTTTTATATAATTCATTTATCAGTTTTTTAAAATGAACCCCATCTTAGGGTCCTATGTAAGAATTTTTGCCAAATTTGGACTGCAAATATTTTTCCAACTTTCTCCTTTTTCCTTCTAGAAATTTTATAATTTTAACTTTTATTTTTAGGTTTATGACCCTTTTTAAATAATTTTTTGTTATGGTTTAAGGCTTAAATTTTATATTTTCCCCACAGAAATAGTAGTTCCATGGTTATTTATATATATTAATATAAACTTTGCACTATTGATTATTGAATAACAGATAACTGACATAGGCCTGTATCCTTGTTTTTTTTTTTGGAACATGGAATTGAATTCTATGATTTTAATATTTTAGTGTAGTGGTTATAAGTTTTGGAGAAAGCAGAAAACATGGATATTATTTTTATATCTTCTTTAACCAGAAATCCTTATTTAAATAATTAGGATATTATTTGCATATCAACAAATGCAAACATTTTTTTCTAATCATAGTAAAATGTTAAATGCCATGATATAATGAAATCTAAACTAAAAATTTCTAAAATTTGATTTCACTAATAATAAGTTAAAAAATCAATAGTTTCTTTATTCATGTTTACCACCCTTGACATGTAAATAAACTACAAAAAAGCCAATATTTTATAGAAGTCGTTTATTCACAACATGTCATTGAGCAGGGCATTTATCAAAAGAGCAAACTATAGAAACAAGAAAGATTTCCATTCAAATATATTAATTTGATTAAATTATAAATAATAGATTTATAATTATAAATAGATTAAATTATAAATAATTAGAAATAATAAATCCTACAAAATACTTTTGCATGATAAACATGGTAAACACTTGTGATCTTTGTTTTTTTATGTGGTGAGAAGTCAAATATGTATCACATGAAAAGGCTTTAATCACAAAGCCTAGTTTTATTATTTATTTATTTTAAGTATTTTTCAAATTTTAATTTTTATTGAATTTATTGGGGTGACATTGTTTAATAACATTTTATAGGCTTCAGGTGTACAATTCTATAATGTATTATCTGTATATTATATTGCGTGTTCACCACCCAAACTCAAGTTTCCTTCCATCACAATTTATGTTCCCTTTTTCATTTTGTCCCTGCCCCTGTCCAACTTGTCCTTTGATAATCACCAAAGCATTGCCTGTGCGTTTGAGCTTTTTTTTGTTTAATCCTGTTATCTTTTTCACCAGCCCCAAATCCTTACCCCTCTAACAGTTGTCTGCTTCTTGTATTTTGTTTATTTTGTTCATTAGATTACACATATGAGTCAAATCATAAAAACCAGTTTTTTAATTCTTATGGGGATTTAAAACTGATATTTGCTTTGTTTAAATTATCAACAGCTCTATATTTATATTCAGGGGATGAATACGTATTATTTTAGCATTATTATCAATTAAACACAGAAGGTATTTTCAGAATTATTTATATTATCCAAATATTTCTTTTGATCTCACAAAGCTTTCTTTATGAAATTGTCTTTGGTCGAATAGGAAGCAGGAAGAATGACATTTAAAGATTTAAAATTATTCAAATATTTCTTAAGATTAATGTTTTATTAACTAGAAAGTTTTGAATTCTGCATGATATGTTCAAATATATTTTTTGTTAAGTTAACAAATGTAGTTATTAAACCACATTTTTCTTTTCAGAGAAGTGGCTAAAACCTGTTGTCAAAAAAAGTTATTAAGATTTATATTTGGGTGTTAAAGAATTAAAAGGCTCTGTGTCTATAGTAAATGCTTTTGAAATTTGCATCAAGCCTAGGATTTATGAAGTCTCTTTTTATTAAAAAACAGATTTCCTGTTGGCTATAGAATCTCATCCAAACTCTTAGCAGCCTTTTACTTTTAATAAAGAAAGAAAGATAAAAATATCTTCAATCGGGGATTTTTATTGCACTTGATTAAACTTCTTTAATAAAAGTTAAAAGGCGCTAAAATTTGTGCATAGGTAATATTAAAACTCACTTGGGCACAAGCAGACATAACAAAATAAATGAAATAATCTTGTTGAAATAAGTTACAGATATGCACTCTCAATGAGGATCTAGAGAATATTTAAACAGCTTGTAACCTTAAATATTTGCTTGCTATTGATTAGTTTATTCTTTTTATGTAGTATTTAAAATGTAATTTTCATTGAATCTTTATTATTTAGAAATTACTGTAACTATAAGTTAGCAGGGTAACTGCTGTCAATATGTTACATAAAGCAGATAAAAAAGACCATCAGTTTACAAATGAAAAGTATCTTTTTCCAGAAGATGCAATCATTTTGTTGCAAATAGTATATAAGACTTTATTTTAAAAGTTTAAGGTAAATTTTTCTCTTGTAAAATTAAATGTTTTGTAGCAAGTAGACTTAGATAAAAACTCTTGGATTTTTCATAACAGGATATTGGGATTATGACATAAATATTTAAAATGCACACAGATGTCAACCTGAGGTACTTTCCTAGGCCAAATCTGGAAATATTTGCATAAATGGATAAATAAATAAGGATTAGAACTCATAGAATAATATAAATATCCATATAATGATATAAATAAATAATATAAACAATTGAATATATAAGCAAATTGGGGAAAATTAGAATTCTCATTGATAATTGTGAAAATGAAACAAGTGCATAATGAATGGAGGAAATAGAAAACTGTCATCACCTAAACCAGGGTAATAATGGCTTCAGGAAAAAAATCAACAATGAATGAGAAAAGTAGTGGATGAAAGGATCATGAGGAACAGGATACTTACATTATTCCAAGATATCCTCCTAAAAGTACTTAACATTTACAAAGCGGAAGACCTATTCTCACACTGGAGAAACATATAATTCTAGATAATTTGGGTATGATTACTGAATTACATCAGGATACTCATGGTCCTGGCTGGTGTGGCTCAGTGCATTGGCGCTGGCCTGCAAACCCAAAGGTCACTGGCTCAATTCCTAGCCAGGGCACATAACCAGGTTGCAAGCCAGGTCTCCAGCTAGGTCCTTAGCTGGAGGCAGGTGAAAGGCAACCATACACTGATGCTTCTCCCTTTCTTCATGCCTCCCTGCCCTTCTCTCTGAAAATAATAAATAAAATATTTTTAAAAACTTTACTCATAGTTAAAATTGAATAATCACAATGACAATCAAGGTGACTTGGTTGATAGTGTTATTCAAGTCACCTACTCATATATCTTTACTGATTTTTTTTATTTTTTTAAGATTTTATTTAATTAATTTTAGAAAGAGGGGAAGAGAGAGAGGCAGAGAGGGAGAGAGACATCAATGTATGGTTGCCTTTCACCTGCCTCCAGCCACAGACCTGACTGGAGACCTGGCTTGCAACCTGGTTATGTGCCCTGGCTGGGGAATCGAACCTGCAACCTTTGGGTTCGCAGGCCGGCACCTTATCCACTGTGCTACCAGCCAGGGCCTCTTTACTGATTTTTTAATATTTGTTCTCCCAATCATTGAAAGGCAGTAATTCTGTAGTTATAATTTTGAGTTTATCTCTTTCTCCTGAAGTTCTATCAGTTTTTGCTTCATATGTTTAAAGCTCAGTGATTAAGAGCATCTTACCTTTAACTTATTTATGTTTTTATATGTAAAATGTGAGCCTCTTAGGCAGCATATCATTGGAGCTTGCTGTTTTATTCAATTTGATAACAGTTGCAATTTTGAAATGTATAGATAGACTATTCTATTTAATGTAACTATTGTTAGGGTTAAGTTTAAGTCATTTGGTAATTTGTTTCCTTTTAGTGCCTTATGTGTTCTTTGTTTTCTTTCTCTTATGTTTTTGCCTTTTCTGGGATTGATTGAATGTTTTTCTTAATTTCATTTATCTGTTATATTCTCTTAATAAACTCATTGTTTTATTTCACCAATTCTTTGCAGTTAGAGTATCTGTACCTTGACAGTATTATTTATGGTTATAATATACAACTACGATGTGTAAGGACTGTGAAGAGTGAGATTTTGATCCCACTTGTAAACTAAGAACGTCACCTATCATGTTTTCAGACATGCTGGGTCAAGGAGAGAGGACTTTATTGCTCATAGCACACCAAGCAGCGTAAACTGTATATTTCAATTGCTTCCATTTGCTACTCAAGCCCTGTAAAAGTACTGCACAGTACAAGTTGTGTGTGTGCATTACCGCTGACAAACAGCAAACTTGCAAACCCAACCTTCATGCTTCGTTAAAGTCAAACACTCTCTTCACAACACTCTCCTCAGCCATCTGTAATCTTTTTTCCCCTGGTATAATTTACTCTGTTTTTTTCTAGAATTTAAAATGAAACTGTATACTATGTAGTCTTTTGTGTCTGGCTTCTTTCAGTCAGCATGATATTTCTGAGATTCATCCTGTTGTATGTTTCAACAATGTCGTTATAGTTTGTTCTTTTTCATTGCTTGAGAGTATTTTAATATATGAGTATACCATGATTTTTTTAAATCCATTTATGGGTTTGTCTATATTTGCATTGTTCACAGTTTGGGCTATTTAAACATGTGTTTACAAGGATCTATGTGGACATTCTGTCTAATGTCAAGAACTCAGCTGAACTGGGAGTGAGAACTGAACTACCAAAGGTGTAGATAGCTGATTATAGCAAGAAACCAAATATAAAGAGTTAAGCCTTTATTGTGATGGTGTATGTAAGCAGCTAAACCAGAGAAAGTGCCACCTCTCCACTGTTCCATTTTCCCTATGGCATGGTATATCAGCCAAGAGTCAGTACAGATGTGGTGATAGTTTCACTGTTGAATAACCCCCAAAGAAAAGGCTCTAGCAAATTCATAGATCCTGGGATAAGTTGGAGGGTAAGAGTAGACTAGGAATGGAAAAGTAGTGAGTTGCAGTAGAGAAAAGTGCCCACATAGTTTGTCTTTCTCTTCTTGATAAAGAGGTCTTGATAGAGGTAACTGAAGACCTCTGACCAAGGTCTCAATAGAATAAACTTAGGGATGAAGCTGCCCAAACTAGGAAGCAAACATGTGAAAAACATGACAGGCCAGAGATGTCTGAGATATTGACTGCAATGCCCTTTAGAGACCGCAGTGGCCCTGGCTGGTGGCACAGTGGATAAGGCCCTGGCTTGCGAACCCAAAGGTTGCTGGTTCGATTCCCCAGCCAGGGCACACAACCAGGCTGCAAGCCAGGTCTCCAGCCAGGTCTGTAGCTGGAGGCAGGTGAAAGGCAACCATATATTGATGTCTCTCCCTCTCTGCCTCTCTCCCTTACCCTCTCTCTAAAAATAATAAATAAAATCTTAAAAAAAAAAAAAAAAAAAAAGAGAGACTGCAGTGCACAGGCTGTGTACCCAGCGTGGTGTGAGGAACTCAGCTTCCCCTGGTAAGGCCTTCCAGATAATGCCTTTGTAACTGCATGTAGTCAGTCCTGAAAAATCACAAATAGGATTTCAACCAGATGCTGGAGGCCTCACCTAGGAATAGAATTATTTGGATGTAGAGGAGGGAGGGCGTCCAATATTTCACCATCGCTTATGCTATCAGATGTAGATTTTTGTAGCTGTCCTTTATCCAATTGATAAAGTTTTCCTCTATTCTTGGTTTGCCAAAAATTTTTATTATGAGTGGTATGTAATTTTGTCAATTTATTATTTATTAGTTAAGATCTTCATATGCATTTTCTCATTTGTTCTGGTAATATGATTAATTATATTCATTTGTACCTGAGTGTCAAATATCCTTGCATTCTTATGTAAACTTGTTCATGTTTGCTATGTTTTATGAATTTTTATATTCACTTGCTAATATTTGTTTTGGGATTTTTACATCATAGTTCATAAGGAATATTTGGTCCATAAATTTCTTTGCTAGTAATCTATTTGATTACATTTAGTATCAGATTGATGTTATCCTCATGGATAATTTAAGAATTATTCTTGTTTCTATTTTCTAAAATAACTTATATTGATTTGGTTTTTCATTAAATGTTATTTAACATTCACAGGTGAATTCCTCAAGGCCTGGAGTTCACTTTGTGAGAGATTTTAATTCACAAATTCAATTTCTCTATTATATAATAGATTTTTATGTCATCCTATTTATTTGTGGCATATTTGATAGCATTTGTTTTTTTAGTCACTTGCCTATTTTATCTAAGTTGTTAACTATATTGGTTTAAAGTTTATATGAACACCATTTTTTTTTCTTTTTACTATCTGTATAATATGTAGCAAAATAACATTTTTTCTTTTCTTACCTATAAATGTGTACTGGTAACCTCATTTTCTCTTCTGATTTGGTTAATTATTGTATCTTTTTCTTTTCAAGATCATTCAACCTACAAGGCTTTTTAAAAATTTGATTTTATTGTGCTAATAACACCTAAAATGAGAATTATGTTCTTAACAATTTTTAAGTATAAAAGATTATTAATTATAGCCACAATTTTTACAGATTACTAGAATTTACTAATTTGCATAATTGAAACTTTATACCCATTGATGAGCAATTTCTCATTTTTCTCTCCATACATACAGCTCTTTATAACTACTACCATTTCATTTTAGATACCTCATGTAAGTGAAATACTACAGTATTTACTCTTCTATGACCGACAGACATTTCATATCACCTAATATCTTCCAGTTTCATTCATGTTTTTGCATATTGAATAATTTCCTTTATTTTTAAACATGGAATGATATTTATTTTATAAATACTACTTTTTCTTTACCTATTTGTGTGCTGTTGGGTATTAATTTTGTTTCCACGTCTATTTTTTTAAGGATTTTATTTTTATTTATTATTTTTAGAGAGAGGAAAAGGAAGAGGGGCAGAGAGCGATAGAGAGACATCAATGTATGGTTGCCTTTCACTTGCCTCCAGCTTTGGACCTGGCTGGAGACCTGGCTTGTAACCTGGTTATATGTCCTGACCGGGAATGGAACCAGCGACCTTTGGGTTTGCAGGCTAGCGCCTTATCCACTAAGCCACCAGCCAGGGCTTGTTTCCACATCTTGACTATTGTGAATAGTGTAGTCATGAACTTTGGAGTAGCAATACTTCTTCAAAGTGTTGATTTCAATCCTTCTGGGTAAATAATCAAAAGTGAAATTTCTGAATCTGTGGTAATTTATTTTGGTCTTTCATGAACCTCCAGGCTGCTTTCCATAGTGGTGACATCACTTTACATTCCCATGTGAAACCTTTGGCTTTGCCCTTTCTCAAGTGTTTGGGTTCTTTTATGTTTCTATGTGAATTTTAAAATGTTTTGTATTTTTATACAATAAAATCATTGGGTTTTTAATACTAATTGGGTTGATTCCGCAGCAGATCACTTTGAATAGTATGGACACTAACAATAAGTCTTTTAATTCATGAACATTAAGTATCTTTTCATTTGTGTATGCTTTCCTTTTTTTAAATTAATGATTTGTAGTTTTCCATGTCTAAGCCTTTCATCTTCTTAGTAAATTTATTATTATTTTATTCTTTTGGTGTTATTATAAAATAATATTTAAAAATATTATTTCAGCCCGTATGTATTGTATAAAAATGCAATTTATGTTTTGCTCACTGATTGTGTATCCTGTTACTTTTTTTGGTATAATTGTTAGGATTTTCTACATAAAACATGATGACACCTTTTTATTTCTATTTCTTGTCTAATTGCTCTGGCTCTGTTGAGTAGAAGTTGCATGAATGGGCATGTCTATCTTGCTCCTGAGCTGAAAAGAAAAGCTTTCAGTTTTGCAATGCTGAGTATGATATTAGCTGTAGGATTTTCATCTATGGTCTTTATTGTATTGAGGTCACTTACTTCTATTCATAATATCGAGCATTTTTATCAGGGAAAAATGTTAAATTTTGCAAATGCTTTTTCTGAATCTTCTAAGATGAAATTGTGAGTTTTAACCTTTGTTCTATTAACATGTTATACGACACTGAGTGGATTTTGTATGTTGAATCCTCCTTTCATCCCATGAATAAAAAGAACACTTGATCATGGAATATTATCTTTTTAATGTGTTAAATTTGTTTAGTATTTAGTTGAAGACTTTTGAATCTGTATTTATCAGGAATATTGCCTTTTGATTTTCTTGTGGTATCTTATCTAGTTTTGATATTGTATGAGGTGAATGCTGACCTCATAAATTATGATTTGGGGTTGTTTCTCTTTGTCAATTTTGTGGAAGAGTTTGATAGGATTGACATTTCTCTTTCAAGTGTTCTGTATAATTCACTGGTAAAGACATCTGGTCATAGACTTTTTTTTTTTTTTTTTTATTACTGTTTTAATTTTCTTACTAGTTAGAGGTCTGTTTAGATTTTTCCCTCTGGTTTAGTTTTGATAACATGCATGTTTCCAGAAATCCCTTCTTCTAGTTCATCCAGTTGATTGGCAAATAATTTTTCATAGCAATCCCTTTCATCTCTTTTATTTCTGTGGTTTTGGCTGTAATGCCTTTCTCAGTTTTTGATTTTATTTATTTGAATGTTTCTTTGCTAATTTAGTTAACAGATTATCAAATGTGTTTATCTATAAAAGCTCATTTTATAAATTTTCTAATGTTTTACTATTTTTTATTTATTTATGCTCCACTCTTTATTTCCTTTCCTCTGATAATTTATGACTAGTTTTTATGTAGTTTCTTAATGTATAAAATTTTGTTATTTGAGATTTTTTAAAAATGTAGATATTTATTGCTGTAAACTCTCAGTACTGGTTTTGTTGAATCTCATAAGTCTTTGAATGTATTTTAATTTTCATTTTCTGATGGTAATTTCTAATTTGTCTTAATTTATGTGGTCTATTGGTTTTTCAAAAGTATGTTATACAATTCTCACATATTTCTGTATTTTGTAGTTTTTCTTTCGCATCTGGGTTCTGGTTTTATTCCATTGTAGTTGAAAGAGATACTTCATGTATTTTAATATTCTTCAGTTTGTTAAGTCTTGTTTTTTATCTTAAATTTTGTTCTATCCTGTGAATGTTTCATGTGCACTTGAGGAGAATGTATATTCTGCTGCTATGAGGTGGAATGTTCTATTTATAGCTATTAGATTAATTTGATCTATAATGTTATTTAAATTTCCTGTTTTTTTGTTGATTTTCTGTCTGTTTGATCTGCACATAATTGAAAATGAAGTATCACACTCCCTGTGATTAGTATATTTATGTTTGTTTTTCAGTTCTGTCAATATTTGCTTTACCTATTTAAGTGCTCTAATGTTGGTGTACATATTTGTAATTGTTATATCTTCCTGTTGAATTGATTTTTATTATTGTATGACATTCTTTCTTTCTCTTGTGACAGTTTTTGGCTTAAAGTATCCCTGTCTCATATAATTATAGCCATCTCTGCTCTCTTTTGGTTGTCAGCACATAGAATATGTTTTTCTATCCCTTCACTTTTAGCTTACTTGCATCCTTAATTTTAAAGTGAGTTTTACTATAGACAGCATGTAATTGCATCTTCAGGTACAATTTTTACCTTCATTCTAGTTCTCCATGGTGGAAGCTTACATCTTTGACTTTAAAACTTTCTTTCTTAATATATCCTAAAGCTATAAATATGTCCCCAAATTTTTAGTAAGTTGTGCTTTCATTGTCATTGAATTTCTACCATCTTATAATATCCTTTGCAAATTCCTAAACAGTTGGCCATGTAGAATTATGCTATTTAACTCCATGTATTCACTGCCTTTATAGAAGCTTTATCGATGTTTGTTTCTATTTTATTACATGCTCATCAAAGAGCATATCTGTGATATTTGAGTCTTTTAAATTAGTTTTGTTTTATTTTATATCAATTTTACAAAGAAATTGAGGATAAATATTAGTTAGTAGGTATGACAAGCTTACCATTAAGGAACGTGGATTATACTTTGTATGTGAAACCAGTTCCCACAAAGTCTGCCAGGCAAACCTGTATGATGTTGTTCAGTGGTTTAAAGGGGCCGGCCATCTGTTTCATGCAATAGGGAATGTCACTTCCTGCCAGGTCAGGAATCTTAAGAAATTTTGTGAGAGCTCAAAGAGAGAAGAGTTTAGCTTCATTTATAAATAGTACAGGTAAAATATGGTGAAGATAAACTTCTTAGTTTTAATTTCTTACTTTTTAAAAGAGTAGAACAAATAAAATTATAGTGATAATTAAAAAAACTTCTGAACTGAAGCAGGTTGTCTAAAATACATTCTCAGTATATATATTAAAGTGCCAAAGTGAAGTTAATTTTTTGACATTAAAAGCTGTCCAACTCTATGAAAACAAGAAGCTATATATATATTACACTTTTTTTTGCTCTTATTTAAAAATACAGGCTAATTTCAATGAGACTGGCCTTTTTTGTGATACAATTTTTTTTAGATTGTTTATAATCACAAGAGTTACTACAATAAGAAATTGCAACAGTAATGTATTTTAGGTGATAGAATAAAATTAAACAGAACAGAAAAAGAGTAGACAATGAGATGAATACTAAGTATGTTTTACCACACACACGTATTGCATGAAGAAAAATGATACAATTTTTAAAAATATGGATCAAATTGTCCCCATTAGTAGCATCACTTCAATATTTGTTTCCACCATCATACTGATTTCTCAATTAACTGTAATGAATGTGCGTCCTCCTGTGGTACATAGTTGAGGGACATCAGAGGAATAATTACTATGATGTTGATTAAAATGTTTTAAGAACCCTGGCTGTTGGCTCAATGGATAAGGCACCAGCCTGCGAACCCAAAGGTTGCTGGTTCAATTCCCCAGCCAGGACACATAACCAGGTTGCCAAGCCAGGTCTCCAGCCAGGTCTGTAGCTGGAGGTAGGTGAAAGACAACCATACATTGATGTCTCTCTCCTTCTCTGCCCCTCTCCCTTACCTCTTCTCTAAAAATTAAAAAAAAAAAAAAAAGTTGTAAGAGCAGAAAAGGGTTTGTCAGTCTGTCAGCACACTGGTATAATAATAGCCTTTCCTATGTCAAACCAGGTCATATAATGAAATTTAACAATAAATGCTGTATAAATCACCAAACTGTCAACCATTTGTGCTGTGAACTAACAAAAAAAGTTGTATGCTGATCTTGATATGCATGAATGAAGAAATGATAGCAAAAACCACTGCTGCCATCACTCTCCTGTATGATGAATCCATTATTAGTATACAGATAACAAAATCTAAACTGAAAAACCAAGGTAATGAGATAAATGTACTGAGGAATTATTCTAGTCTGTAGTTTAAATATAGATTCCCCCTACTCTCTCTGAAAGTAAAATGTTCCTGTGAAACCTTTTGTAAGCCAAAGTGGCCTAAAGGAAAGAAGCAATTCCCTTAGGACACGTGTTGCTGACAGATGCAAAACAATAAATCAAGATAAAGCACAGATTCTCACAGACCCAATTCAGAACTGTGGAGGTGTGATGCTGAGATGCTGAGTGTAGTTCCCAGGGTGCATCTCAGACTGCTTGGTGCACATGCTGCCTCTATAATGTTTTATTGCAAAACAAATAATGAATGTTATTTTACGCATCACCTTTTGTAAAAGCAAAATATCCTGTGTGAATTTTTTTTTGGTTAGTAGAAAAGTGGTACTAATGTAGGTCTTTCTTAGAAGTTGAAGTAAACTTTCTAAAAATGGGAATACCTATGTAAACATATGCTTTTCTATATGTGAATATCTATATTCTATAAATAGGAAAAGTGTAAAACTAAAGAGGTTTATAGTTATTTCAAATTTCAGTTAGTATATTGTTGGAATGCTTTGTCAGGTAGGTTTGTTTTAATCAAAACAAGTATGTAAATTGTCAGGTCTTTAATTATGAATGCCAGAAGCATTTTGTTTGATGGCTGAGTATACCAAAGACACATTATGTTAATCTGTCAAGCCTTAACAGAAGCACAATACAAGATAATGCAAGAAATAGCCATGTTCTAAAGCTGCTATGGTTTATTTTACACAATATTTTTTTCTAATGCTAAAATGAAATAGGTTAAGGTCATCTATTACATAACTTTGTATTGTAATATTTTTAAGTCTGATAATTTGTATATATTATGACATCAAATATTAAAAACCAATAGATAGCTTTTATGTAATTAGCAAAATATAACTTTACAATGAATTTGCAATAATGACATGTAATACCTTTGGGTCCAGTGTTCCTGGACTAAGGCTTAAAAAGATATGTCTTTTCAGACTCTATCAGTTGTTTTTACTCTATTATAAAGATTTTTGAAGTATAAATAATTTTAACTATTTTATTAAGTCATCATACTTCTTAAAGTTTACGGTCTTTTAATTCTTTATTATGCAGTTATATCTATCTCACTTTGATGCTTTGTTGAACCTCTGGATCTAAATGTCACATCTCTCTGGGTTCAATCCCCTGTTTTGAATAGCTGGTTTAGTTACTTTAGTTTTCTATTGCACGTTGTAAAATAATTTCCTGGTACAGGTTTATAGGTATTAAGTTTCTGCACCCTAGAGCTTTATTACATTGTCACACTTGTGTGGTCACTTATCTGAGAAAACCATTCAAGGTGAACATAATTTTAAAAATTTACATGTTATTTAGAGAACCCTCTCAATGTAAATGTGTTTCCTTTAGCTGTAAGAAATTTGCTTGTATTCTAGTTAAAATATTAATTTTCTCCTTTTCCTAATCTCTTTTTTAAGTAGAGCCTCTCCCTCTCTCTTTTAAGTTTCTTTAATAGTACCTTTTTAAAAGAAAAAAACTATTTTATGGATTATTTTTAGATTTTAATTGTTAACTTCTATTGTTTTTTTAAGTAAACAGTGATATCTCCATTTATTTACTCTATTTCTAGTACATGCTTTTAGAACATTGCTTTTTATGGTTGCAATGTTTTATTTAAAATGCCAAATAATTAATTTTAAATTGTATTTCTGTTGCCAAAATGTTTTATTTTCTTTATAAACTACATTTCCTAACTTTTATGTTGTAGGTATTCTTAAATGTCGGTTGATCTTTCTCTAGTTTTCTATGCAATATAAAGTAATACCATAAAAAGTCTGAAATGCTCTGTGTGCATGGGGTCAGCTGACCAAAAATACTTGACTTCTTTAATAGCTAAGGGTTTTGACCTTTAAACTATGAGATTCCTGAATGCTCATACGTAGACTTCTTCCCCTTCCCTCTACACAGCCAGTGGTATCACTTTCAGTCTTCAGTTTCACAGAGCAAGCTATTTCAGCATTTTGAGTGTAATCTTCAAACTTTGGGTCTAGGGCAAGACTCAGAACACTATGGCATTTGGACTAAATTTGGTCAAATACCTGTTTTTGTCTGTAACTGCTTACATGCTACCACAATAGAGACAAGTTGCAGATTGTATGTATGGCCCACAGAGATTACATATGTTTTTTATTTCACCTTTTACTTCTGCCAACTACTGGTTTAAGGGGATAAAATGCCCACTGCTAGCCTTTCTATGCTTAGTATGTGAAGGACAAAGGTAAGGGAAACAATATCTTGCTAATTAGAGATTGGGATAAAGCTATATCTAGTTTTCCCTTCTTTGAGTATTCTTCTCCTGAACAAGTTAAGATTTCAGGGAAGATCAATTTCCTTATTATTTAGAATTCACTTAGAGCAGTGTAGGATGAGTTTTCTCTGTATCCTTCAAGTTCAATTTTCATCAGTTGTGATGAAAAACACAAACCCCTGGAAGCACAACCTGTATCATGGCTGCTCCCCATTGCCTCACCAGCTTGAGGAACAAGAGAACTCATGGAAAAATGCTTATCTTCATGGTGCTTGTTGTGCCAAAAGTAATAAAAAGCCATTTATCTCAGGCCCAACTCTTGTGTCTTTTGCAAGAACCTAGAAATCAATAACGGGATAACAGGTGTGGAGATGAAGATAGCATGCTGAGAAAAATGGCTTTCTGGAACAGAAAATGCAAAGAATCCTACAAGGCAGATGGGGAGAAGACACCCCAAGATCCAGTAGTGAATACTCTCATCTATATAGCCCTATCTACTTTTTTACCTCTTAATGAGATGGAACTGCAAGGGGTAAGAATGGAAATTAAGCGGCTAGAATGATTCTTCAATTGTTTCTCCTGTTTACTCTGGGTTGGAAGAGGAAAATACATTATCATGACAGTGGGTCAGCAAAACCCCACATTTCCATCTGAACAGAAATAATGGCTGTGGCTGCTGAGTCAAGAGGTCCCTACCTATAAAATAAATGGTCACTCAAGATAAAACAAAGACCCCAGTACTGGCATATCTGAGAGATATTGCAAGTTCAGTTCCCAAACACTGCAATAAAGCAAATACCACAATAAAATGGGTCACACAAAGTTTTTGTTTTCCAAGTGCATATAAAAGTTAAGTTTATACTATACTATAGTCTATTAAGTGAACAACGGCATTATGTCAAAATCAGTGTACATATCATAATTTTAAAATGCTTTATTAAAAAAAAATGTTAACTGTCATCTGACCCTTTTGAGAGTAGTTATCTTTTCTTTGGCTGGTGTAGGGTTTGACCTCAATGTTAATAGCTGCTGACAGATCAGCAGTCATTTGGTGGTTCCTAAAAGTTGGGGTATCTGTGGCAATTCTTTCAACTAAGATAATTATGAAGTTTGCAACATCGATAGAATCTTCCCTTTGAAATGATTTGTCTGTACCATGTGATACTCTTTGATAGCATTTTACCCACAACAAAATGCTTTAAAAAATGAGTCAACCTTCTCAAATTTTGCTGCTGGCTTATCAACTATAATAATATTCTAAGTGTTGTTATTTAGAATACTCTGTGATATTCTAAAGCCTTTACTGTAATTTCAACAGCCATCATAGCCTCTTCACCAAAAGTAGATTTCATCTCAAGAAACCATGCTCTTTGCCCATCCAATAAGAAGGAACTCCTCTCCCAATATACTATAAGATTGTAGCAATTCAGTCACATCTTTAGCATTAAATTTTAATTAAAAAAATAATATGTAACGATGATAATTATAGGGTTCCAAAACAATTATAATACTAACATCAAAGGTCACTGATTACAGATCACCATAACAAATATAAAAATAATAAAAAGTTTGTAATAATGTGAATTACCAAATGTGACACAAAGGCATGAAGTAAGCAAACACTATTGAAACAAATGATGCAGATAGACTTGCTTCATACAGAATTGCCAAAGAACCTTCAATTTAAAGAAATGCAGTATGGGGAAAGAACCATATAGTGAGACACAATAAAACAAACTATGCTTGTACATGATATATGTAGAACTTTGGGTGAATCCAAAGCAATGAAAATTCTTTTGGTTGAAACCAATCATGTTAGAAACTGAAATAAAAACCAAAAGTAAATTCAAGACCTTGCTTCCTGGTGTGGAACTGATCTCTCCTTATACATATGCTTGTTTTTGTTTTATTTATTTTCACAGTTCACATAAAATGTGAACATTATGTCAAAATATTTATCTGTTATATTTCTTGCTGCATTCCCAAAGCCTAAAATAATACAGAACCCAGTAAAACACCATATACATTTGCCGAATAAATCAAAATAGTGTTTTTCATAAAAGCAATTGAAGATAATATGGTACACTTAGTCAATGTGAGAACCATTCGCTTACTTTCTCTTGTTCCATCCTCACTCTGCTGCTATAGACCAAGTGTTTTTCAAAAAATTAACTGTTTAAAATGCCAAGAAAGCAAAATCATTAGTGCCAGAAAAAAAAAAAAAAAAGTAATGACAAAAAATTTAGAGCTAAAGATAAGAGCACTCCTAGCATTATTATATACAGATGTAAGTGTAAACATCTGAGGCCTGCGTTTAAGGTCCAGAGGAGAAGAGAACTCAATCATGAAGGTCTTGTGCATTTAGGAAATGTGAAGTCAGTTTACAAAAAGCAAATAATATCTCTAACTGTGTGATATTTACATGCTATTCTGAATAGGCATCATAAACACCATTTTAGAACCAGTGAAATCTATTGGACCCAAAAAGAAGCAAATGTACTATTTATTACCTCTGGTGATATACCCTAAATTTAGGTTATATGAATCCTCTAAGATAACTAAGCTCTGTTCAACTGAAGGTGAGCTCATTACTGAGAAGTCCATGAGAAAATAAGCTCTTCAAGAATATGAAAAATTGTGAATACCCTCTGAAAGAATATACTATAAGAAAGTAGGTTTAAGTATTCAAAAATAATACAGAAAGAACAAAAATATATGAAAGAAGTCCACATATATTTAGGAAATAAATTTGGACATGGAAGATATATAAAATATGGTTAAACTAGTAATTGAGTAATGCTACCAAAGAGAGAATTAATATAATGGAATTTAAAATAAATGTGTGATAATATAGGACATGGAAGACTAGGAATGATGGCAGGAAGATAGGCAGGCAGGAGGAAAGAAAAAATAGAAACAAAAATGGGTTAAAAGGATAAGTAAATGAAGGATAAATAAAAAAGATTTAATATTTATCTGTTAGAAATTTCAAGAAGTAAATATAAGAAAATTAGAGAATAGAGTGAGGGCTGAGCCTAGTACTCAGGGAATTAATATTTATAAAAATGGTAATATTGAGAAAGATATGAATCCTCTGATATAAATAACTTCCAGTCTCAGCAGCATAGATAAGAATGTTTCTATACTTATTCACATTGTAGTGCAACCAGAGAATATAAAAGTAAATAGAAAATATAAATATCTGTGAAGAAAAAAAATATTCTTACCAAGCCATGACACAATTATGCTTCTCACCAGTTACAATATGTGACAGAAGTAATCAGTCAACTTAATCAGTGCCTTCAGCACTCAGATAAACTCAAATTGAACACTGACAGTGAAATAAAGATATTTTCAGACATGTAAATACTAAAAATTTCACCTGAAAGAAATAAAAAATGATGAACTCGAAAGCAAAACTGGGAAGACCTGAAGGGAAGGGTTCATTAAAAATATTAATTAAACTATCATTAAATCTTAATGTATTGAATATAAAAGATTTTATTCATAATTAGGACTAATAAAGAGTTATTTTAGAAATGAAGATAGGAGTCAAATTGCAGATCACAATAATAGCAAATTGGTAGAGCGCAGGAAAAAAACTGAATTAAAGGGTTCAGTTGGACTTAATCAGCTGAATAGGATGATAGGAGTATTAACTTATTGATATGGGCTTTTATATATTTGGGCTTTTATAATCTAAGTCTATGAGTAAAAATAAAGATAGGATTACTAACCCAATAAAAATAAGGGGTAAAACTTCTATAATAGGAAAGAGAGAAAATAGATCAAACCTAGGTCAGAAAAGAAAGATTTAAAAAGCAAATAAAAAGTATGATATATAGAAAACAAAGCAAACAAAACTATGTAAATAAGTACATATATATTTGTAGTCACAATATATGCAAATAGAATAAATTATATCAAAAGATGGCAACTATGACTTTGTATAAATGAAGTTTAAAGAAAAAGAACAATAGATGCAGCAGCAGTAACAAATAAAATAAAGTTTTAGTATACACTACCTACATGAAAAAAGACACCTCCCCCAAAAGAGGAATTATCTTCGAGAGGGCAGGGCCCTTGTAGTACATACTTTCCTGCTAGGTGAGTGTTCTAGGAACCCATCTGTATCAGTGTGCCAGCTGGTGTTGTTGTGAGAGGTGGCATTTGAGTTCCATGAATTGTTTTTTGAAGAATCAATGCATTTGCCTATTTTGTGATGGGTGGTTTAAAAGCATACTGCCTATACCACACTGAGTGTTCAGCATTTTTTGACCAAAAACTGCATGACCCCCATGTCCCATGTTCTCTATTCACCCAATCTTGCCTTGAATGACAATTTTTTTTTTGTTTCCCCAAATGAAAAAAAGCCCTCAAAGGGAAACATTGCCACTGTGGAAGAGGTGAATCAAAAAATGGCAGAAGTACTAAAAGGAATCAAAATTGAAGAGTTCAAAAATGCTTTTCAGCGGTGGGAAAAAAAATCCCATTAGGTGTATTCCTTCAATGAGAGTACTTTGAAGCTGACTGAAGTTTAAACATGCAAGAATAAATATACTTTGTATAAATTCATTTTTAGGAATTCCCCCTCAATATAATGCTAAATGACACACAAAGGTTGAAAAATAATTGAGAGATATGTAACTAAAATGTAGCTTTTATGCTAGCATTTCTGAATTTGAGTATAAAGCAAAAAAATTGAGTATAAAGCAAAAAAAAAAAAAACCCTCAATTTGAGTATAAAGCAAAAACAAAACAAAACAAAACAAACTTTTTTAAAGTAATGCTATTTGTGGAAAAATAAAGGTTATAGCTATCTGATACAATAATCTTGAATTTGTACCTTCTTAGTTACATAACAAGATATAATAATTATCTTTAAAAATATTCATTACATAAATTCACTCTGACATTTAAACTTTAATGTGAAAAAAAACTTTATAAGAAAATAAAATTATAGACCCATATAATAAGTGCAAAATTCCCAAATAAAGCATTAGCAGTTGGAATAATGCTATATGATCAGGGAATTAAAATGAGTCAAGATACTGACTTCATCAACATAATTTCTCACCTTAAGAAATAAGAAAAGAAAGTTTGTCTCATATCTCTTAACACATACAGAAAAAAAATTTGATTAAATTCGCACCTTACTACAAGAAACAGACAATGAAATGTACCGAGACACTATAAATAACTGATTAAATGTGTATAATTGAGAATTTCATTTTCTTTATTTGCCTTTTTAAAATTGTTCTTTTATAGTTGTCCCAATTTCCTCTCTCCATTGCTCTCCCCTGCCCTCCCCACACCCCTGCCTCACTCCTAGAGTCAATTCCCACCCTGTTGTCCATGTCCATAGGTCATTTATACTAGATTCCTTGACTAGACCCTCTTCTTCCACTCCGGTCACTGTCTATTCCTTGTTTCCAGGACTCTGATTCTATTTTGTTTGTTTTGTTCATTAGGTTCCTCTTATAGGTGAGATCATATGGTATTTGTCTTATGCTGCCTGGCTTATTTCACTTCGCATAATACTCTCCAGTTCCATCCGTGATGTCAGAAAAGGTAGGAGTTCCTTCTTTCTTTCTGCTGTGTAGTATTCCATTGTGTAAGTGCACCACAGGTTTTTGACCTACTCATCCACTGATAAATGCTTAGGCTGTTTCCAGCAATAGTATAGTGGCAAATGCTTTCCTCTTTTAGTGCATGGTACCATTATGCATTTAATTACCAGTCAGAAAATTTGAGTCATTAATGAATTCTTTCTCTTCCTCCACTCATATATTGGCAATGAACCAAGCAAATCATATTGCTTCTTCCTACTACGTAATGGATTATTGATCTGAATTTGTCTTTCTTCTTTTGCTCTTAGAGCCATCCTTTCTTTCAAATATTTACCAGAGTAATACTTCTCAGAAGTGTATCTCACATCATGTCAGCCACCTAATTTAAAACACTTCAGTAACTTCCCTTACATAATATAAAATTAAAACTTCTTTAGAATAACGGATATAATTATGCCCACTTTATCCTTTTATCTCCCTCCATTCTTTGAAATGCTTCTCTTTATATGTAATATGACTGCTTCTTTATGAGCTTTTCTCTATATGTAATTTTCTTATTTTCTTAAGTATCTTGTTTTCTGCATTACTTTCACTAAGCATTTTCTTTAATAATTTACTCTCTCTTTAAACTCCCAAAGTTATAGATGTTTAATTGTATTTTTTGTTAGAATTTAGTTTGTCAAACAGAATCCACTTAAATTGTCAATCATTCTACCAAAATTAAAAGCTCCTATGCATTCAAATATTAAAATAATTAAATAACTTTGGTTCATTCACAGTTGTCAGATAGTGCTATTGGTACTAAATGTAGCCTAAAAATTATGTTTTCCCTAGGATTATTACAATATCCAATCATTACCTTATATCTTGATTATGTGATAATTATTATGGCTCCATATTATTTAGTGAATGGTATCCTAATATAAGTTTTTAAAAACTACACTTAAGAATATTTTGAAGATTATGACATAAACCCAATTTATAAGTTAAAAATCTCTTCAAATGAGATATTTTGGATGCTGACTTTATTTCAAATAGATTTTCAAATAGTATAGCTTTTCTTTATGCATTTTTACTCATGTTATTATAAGATGAAAAGACTAAATTATTTGTAGAATGGAAAAAATTTTCTCAAGTATTTCAAGATGTTGATGATGTAACAAATATGAATTTGCAGATTTATTCTTTTATTTATTCATTCAATATCATTTTGAACATCTACCTTATCCCAGAACTGAGTCACCTACTGATGATAAAAAAGTTAATAAAATAGTCTCTTTAAAATCAAGTAAACAAGTAAACAGACATATGAAACAAAAATAATATAGTGTGAGAGGTTCTATTATTATGGTAAAATATGATAGAATATTAGCAAAATAAGATGGTATTCAATGCTCCATAGCAATGACTGAGAGATTAGCATATAACATGATATGTAGAGTGGACTTTGAAAGTAGTGTACATGCAAAGACAAAACATGTTTTCTTAGACAAAACACATAAATACCCACTCATACACCTTAGATATGACTTCCAGTATTGCCAATGTTGAAATAACTTATACTAGTCCATTTTGTTTTTCTGAAGCAATTTTAAGTGTTGGACAGATATTTAATAAAAATTAATTTAGGTAGAGCTTGAGAAATTATAATACTTGAAAAAGGGAAACATGAGGACAGACCACATTCATTTTCGACTTTTTGCTAAGGGCAACTTTTTACAGTTCCAAGTTTACTAAAAGAGTTCAAGGATTAGACTGTAGTATTTTTGGACTGAGGATTTCCAGGATAGAGTTTGAGCTGAAAAATGTTAGAACACAGTAAAGTGAGTCACACAATTTCTGAAATATTCCTCTAAATTTGTTGGCTGACTCTTAAGCTGTCCGTGCATGGAGGTGACCCAAGAAACACAGCAGATAATATATCTGAGAAGCTAAATACAATATCTGAAAAAAAAACATTTGAAGGTTAGCTTTTCAAATCTTGTAAGAATTCCTGAACATGATAGATAGTTGCCAAAAGGAAGACTTAACTAATCTTAAATGAGTAAATTATACCAAATAATTTCAAGAGCAAACTTACCATCATATTTAAATTTACAGAAAACATTTTATTTAATTTGGGATTTATATGCATCTTCACATTTAAAGTGAAACAAGGTAGAATCTATAAAAGCAGGCCTTGACCCTTAAGAGTTAAATCTTCCCTGACCTTCCTTTTCCAAATTAAAAGATGTATAAGGAACACTGCGTGCATTGATCCATGGGTTTATAACAAAATTTGCCTTGAGAAGGATAAGCTGTGCTCAGTGAAGGAAAGGCTAGTGGAGGAAACATTATAAAGAGGTGGAGGTCTGACTTGTTAATACAGGAAAATGCACTCCAATGTTATTAAAAGGGTAGAAAAATATGGTGATGAAAAAGATGTATAGGATAATTAGAACAAAGGACATATTCTGTAATTGTTGCCTGTATTAGGACCAAGCATGGATGGCACGGATTGTCAGTCTGTATATTCTTGTTCTGTGCTAGGATGGATGCCAAGAACTGCCAGAACTAGGTTTCCAAAGTTTATAATTTATAAGGATTTCCTTTATCAATTATTTGCTTCCTAATTTCTTATTCTGGTGTTTTTCATAAGATGTGGGTTAAGGTTGTATCAGTAAAATAGTTCAAATGACTATATATTTCTTTACCTATAAATTAGAATGTGCATATAATTTTTATTTGTAATTTGATTTAGTCTTGACTCCAATGACATTGTTTCCTTTATTTTGAATGTCATATAGCCCCAAATCATTCAAATAAATATGTATAGCTGGGCTGTCAGGGAACAAATGATTGGCATGTGCCATCAATGTTCACTAAGATAAAATTTTGGCATGCCTTATATTAGAAAAAGTCAAATTTAATAAATGTCATGTAGCCTGTAAGATGTTTTATTGTAAAATATGATAGATTTTTACCAGAATAATGTTTCATGAACAAGATTAGTTGTATTGCTCAGCAAAAAAGAGAGTAAAATTAAAGGAAATACTTTTCTCTGCTATAACTAATTGTGTTGAGAGCTCTAAGACAAAAATTAATTATTAGTTTAATAGTCTTTCATATTCTTTCAAAATCTAATGATTAACTGTATAAGTAACCTCTATCAAATTAGCTCTTACAGCTATGTAGGAATGCAGAATATAGAATAAACATGAGTCATAGTTTTATATATACATGTATATTATACACATATATACACATAGTATACGTATTTCATATAAAGCATTTTGTAGAATAATGCTTAATTATTTGTTGCCTGAAAAAGTAAGTGAATGGCACAAGTAACTTTGACTCTATTGATAATACAAGCTCTGTACAGATAGTATCCAGCCATATAATATGAAAAATAGAGACATTCATTGAATAAGATATAAGATATAAGAAATGTTGTACATAGGACAATGATGCCTCAGTCCCCTTCAAAGTAGGCACCTTGGGACCTCATAGAGTTCTTCCAAACGCCATCAGCTACCCTTTTTTACTTTTTTGACTCTCATTGACAATCTCAAACCTCTTCCCTTTCAAAGGTGATTTTAGTTTTGATAAAAGCCAGAAGCTGCAGGGTGCCAAATCTGGGCTGTAGGGAGCCTGAGTCACCTAGGTGATTTGGTGATTCTAAAAAAAAAGTCTGCACCAGACATGATGCATGAATGGGTGCATTGTTGCAATGAAGCTGCCAATCACCAGTTGCCCATAGTTGTGGCCTTCCGAATCATCCAAATAGTTTTTGTGAAAGAATGTTCAAGCTTAATGCAAGATTTGTTTCTCTACTTGCTCAGTCATTTTAAGGGTGATGGTGACAAAGTACACATGCTCACTCAACAGCATTTACCACCCCCATTGACTATCATAGTGAGGTTGTCATTGTTCGCATATGTGCATTTTAGTCTACTCTTCTTGGTTATCAGGTTACATCAATGTCAGATGAACCATTCTCATTATACTAACAATGTCTGGAAATTTCATGGACATACCTTACATATTACCTCAATTTTTAGGAATGGAAACTAAAACTTATAGTAACAAAAATATATTGTCAAAATTGTGAAATTATAAAGACATGGAAAACATTTTCTTAAAAAAGGGAAATCTATAGTGTGTTGATTTATGAAGCACTAAATTCCATTAAAAAATCATCTGAATTCAGGTCCTCTTAATTTCTCATCATTATTTTGTTGGAAATAAATATTATAATCTGATCAACAATAGAATGAGGGAAAACAATAAATGAAGTAAGCAACAATAAAAAACTTAAAATCCTAGTTTATAGAGTCAGAGAGTCTGAATTTCCTGGCTTCTGCTTATTATAAAATAAGATATTAAGCAAGTTAAACAGGGGTTGACTGTTATGTAATCACCTCTTAATCCCTTACTCTGTGACCATTCTTTTCTAAATCACCATGCCCTTCTAATTGTCAAAGCCTTGTTTCATCTTACTTGACTTTGCTTCAACACTGGACTGTACAGCCCGCTCCGAATTGCTTGTATACATCTATCAGTTTCCTTTCATGAGTCAACTTCTCCATATTCATTGACAGACTAAATTTTATCTCTATACACTCTTATTTCCCAGTATTTCTTTTTCCTATCTCTTTCACTTGTTCCTGTACTTATATTTTCAATCTCTGAGTTTCAGGTTTAGGTGCCAGCTTCCTAATTCAAGTGATTAACTGAATGTTTAGTCTCTTTAAAACCCAAACTAAAGCCCTGGCTGGTGGCACAGGGGGTAAGGCACCAGCCTGTGAACCCAAACGTCACTGATTCGATTCCCAGCTGTGGCACATAACCAGATTACAAGCCAGGTCTCCAGCCAGGTCTGTAGCTGGAGGCAGGTGAAAGGCAACCATACATTGATGTCTCTCTTCCTCTCTGCCTCTCTTACTTCCCCTCTCTCTAAAAATAATAAAGGAAATCTTAAAAAAAAAACAACCACCCAAACTAGCCCTCATCTTTCTTCACTCTCTGTAAAATATCTACACAATACATATTTAAATTCTAACTACTTTTCCTATTAAGGCATTTCTTTTACATATAGCAAACATTTGGCATGGTGTCTGGAACATATTGAGTATAATCATTTTTTAGTTCTAATATGATCAAAAGCAGATAATTAAAGTATTAGATGGAGAAAGACTTACAAGACCCATCATTTAAAAATTCACAAAATAAACATTTAAGAGTTATTGTATAACATGACAAATTCACTAAGAAAATATTTAGGTTCTTCTACAGAAAATGGCAAATTAGTAAGTCCATGAGGTAGTGTTCTGAATAAAGTATGAGCTAAGGGAGTCACCAATGTAGTAATCAGCATTTCCTTTCCAACAAGTTGAATATTTAAATGGTCAGACAATAATTAAACTAATAACATAACCCATTAGTCAGTCATGATTGTTGTAATAATGAGAACTGTGAAGAGAGATGAACTGAGGCAGCATTGAATGGTACAGAAAGTGCTATGGCACAGAGATTTTTACATGTACACTGCATGGCATTAAGATGACATTTAATACACTCACGCTTTGCATACATTATTCCTTTGACTTGCCTGTACCACTTTAAAATTAGTCTATAAATACCCACCCTGACCTTTGACTCAATCCCTAATTAAAAACATATATATTACACTGTGAGTCTAACCCATAAAATAAAATAAAAATAAAATAAACAGTAAGTTATGTCAGAATTTTAAACTAAAAGCCCAAGAAAAATAGGTTATTAGAGGTTAACAAGAATTTTTTTAAAAAATTTGGTACATAATGCTCTATGGTCTTGTCACCTTTATTTTCTAATCCTGAGATCCAGCTGTTGAACAGATAGATGAGATTATCACACAGAATGCATTTATGTGTAAAAAGGAATTCTTATGAAAGTTCATTGTTTCAGTTGAATATGCTTTGCGGCATTTCCTGTGAAGAACTTTGCTATGGTTTGTCATAATAGATGGAAAATACCCTTTACTCTTTCAGCTTAATCTTTAGTGCCTGGGGAATGTGTTATTAATTTCTTTTTGTTTACTTATCTATTTTTTGTTATGCTTTGCAATGTTTGACAGAAATGCCACTAAGTTTAGCACTACCCAGTGATTACACTAAAGAGTGATATGTAATATTCTTATATAAGTATAATAATATTATTTAAATGTGGGAAGCCATATCACAGGCAAATCAATGTGTTTGTGCTGCTGCAAAACACATTTATGCTGAAGAATATGTTTCTATTCTGTATTCTTATAGTAAGATTTTTGAAAATAAGAATTTACTCTAAAAATTTCAATCATAGTATAAAATAGATTATATTGTCATCACAAAGAATAAGAGATTGTATTAAATTTGGATCAGTGTTTACGTTCACCATATACCTCCCTTATCTGATCCCTTCTCTCCTTTCCCCATAAATTTAGAGCTCTATTATCATTTACCTGATGGGTGGGATACATTGTAAGCATTTTCTCTGATTTCAGTGATTAACAAACTTTCATTTTTCCCCTTAATATTACACCTAACTTAGTCTTTTCAAAGTGTAAATCTGAAAATATTCTAATGTTAAAAATGTTGAATGGCTTCTCAATATCTATGGCCACAATGAACCCATACATTAACCAAGTACCTGTGGTCAGTTATTTTATCAAGATATTCAGAAGGAAAAAGGAACTATAAAAAAGAATAATTTCAAAACATTTTTATAGACTAGAGTTTTTTGTTCATAAAATTTATATCCCAGAGGAAAAATTAGGAAAATTGTACATAATATTCTTTAATATCTGTGTGTTTCAGAGGCAATATTTGAAGAGAATAGGGCTGACAATAGACCCAAACTGAGAAAAAAAGAGATCATACTCATTACAAAGATTCTGGGATTCTTAAAAATTCTGAGATATAAATACAAAAATGAACACACTAAGCATAGCATAATACTGTTCAAAATTGGAGTAACCAGACTCATATGACAATTTAACTTTAGAGGAACAACAGTGAGAATATTACCTCTTTGAAAGAAGCAATAGGAGCCAGGAGACAATGAAATTATATAGTTGACCCAAGTGTGAAAGATAAACAACAAAGCTTTCAGGGGACAAAAAAGAGATAGAGGTTTATGATTTGGGATAAATAATAATGTTATAATTAGAAAAAAGTAAAAAATACAAAGATATAAGGCAATACTTTAAAATTAAGAAACTCTACTCAAAAGACTAAGGATTTGCATCTAGAATAGAAAGTTCTTAAAAATTAGTAATACCCTGGCTGGTGGCACAGTGGATAAGGTGCCAGCCTATGACCCCAAAGGTCTCTAGTTTGATTCCCAGCCAGGGCACATAACCAGCTTGCAAGCCAGGTCTCCAGCCAGGTCTGTAGCTGGAGGCAGGTGAAAGGCAACCTTACATTGATGTCTTTCTTCCTCTCTGCCTCTTTCCCTTTCTCTCTTTCTAAAAGTAATAAAATCTTTTTAAAAATTAGTAATGAAAAAGCACTCATTCCCATAGAAGATTAGTTGCTTCACATAAATGGGTATTTAAATAGTTAAGAAAAAGAACACACTAAAGTTTTAAATAGTCATCAGAAAAATGAAATGTAGAACTAAAATTTGATATCGTTATAACTGTAAAATAATGGTTAAAATGAAGAGGCTGGGAATAACTTAAATAATTTGAATTCTTACAGATTGCTGATATAAATTGGTACAAACATAAAGGGACCGTAGTCATGTTTGCAAGAGCTGAATATAGTACCACTCTTTGATCCCGAGAAGCAGTACTCCTTCTGTGGGCCCTGAGCCTTAGGGGCACTATGTTTTTGCAAATGTACCTTCCATTTCCAAGTATGTCTTCTGCTTGGGGGATTTACCATTTATTCAACAACACCACAGGTTTCTGCAGCTGCAAGGAGAACCCAATCTCTCACTGGTTAATAGTGAAATAAAGATGCACAGTGGCACAAGTTGACAATGAAATTGTTAAAACATTCACTAGTAAGTGGACTGGAACCGTACCCCAAACTGGTTAAAGGAAATGTCCTGGCAAAATCTCAGACTTCTGAGAGTTCTGGGAGATGTAGTAATCATTATAGAGAAAGGAATAGGAAGACTATTATTGAAAGATGATGAGTGGTTGAGAGTGACTACCAAATTAAGTCCAGGAGTGAAGATCAGCTAGCCTCCTTGCCAGTGAATGGGCACTAGCATGTTCTTTAGAGTGATAGCAGAAAGAGCAGAGGAGAAGGCCTAGAAAAAATGATGGGAGCATTTGATCCAATGACGGTGAACTATCATTCCCAACAAGTTGACTATGCCTTGTATGTCTTGCCTTATTTGGGAGGAACATGACCCTGAGACTTGGCATGTAGACATCTGAAAACAAGTTACTCAAAATCTTTGATTCACTTCTCCCATGAAGGCTTGTGCAGTCTTCATTGCTTGAAATTGATACAGAAATCTGTCTTGCAGGAGAACATGTACCTGTTCAGGATCTATTTTCCTACTGGCCACCAGATCAAAAACTATTGTTAAGTTATAACCCAACCCAGTCAGTCAAGTTCTGGGACTATTTTTTAAAAGATTTTATTTATTATTTTTAGAGAGAGGGGAAAGGAGAGAGGCAGAGAGAGAGAAAGACATCAATGTATGGTTGCCTTTCACCTGCCTCCAGCTAGGGACCTGGCTGGAGACCTGGCTTGCAAGCTGGTTATGTGCCCTGGCTGGGAATCGAACCAGTGACCTTTGGGTTCACAGGCTGGTGCCTTATCCACTGTGCCACCAGCCAGGGCAAGTTCTGGGACTAGTAAGAAAGAAACTTTGACTTTAGTGGGGAGTGGGTGGGTGGGGAAAGGGACAGAGGAGAGTAAAAAGGGGATGAATGTAATACAACAACAATAAAATTAAATTAAAAAAAGAAAGAAACTATAAGTTGAAAGAGCTATCTGATTTGGAACTGACAGACTATATTCACTGTCAAGAAAAATGTTACATGTGGTTATATCAACCATATCGTATCATGTATCATATTATATATAAATATTATATATACATTTTAGGAAATGGATATAGGCACATCAGAATCCTGAGTGTGCTGAACCAAGATGTGCGGGGGGTGGAGGGTGAAATTCAAATTTGTTTAATGATCACTTTTTAAATTCTTTTTGACATGGAAGCACTTTACCAGGATGTGGAAATTAACATCTTGGCAAAATATCCCAGAATGTGCAAATATGCTTCTTAGAAGCAACTTTGAAACTTGAAAAAGTGACTATATAAATTAAGTAAAATTGCCAAAACTGCCACGGTATATAATGGATGAAGAAGTCTAAAATTTAAATGATCAAGTATCGTAGACTAGAGATACTGCTTAAGGCTTGAAATCTCATGAGCAGGCTAAGCTCTGCAGTAAGGTCCAGAAGACATAGGGACATTTTTACAAGCAATAATACAGTAAGAAAGAGGGATATGCCAAGATTTTGAGGACTGTTGGACACAGGTCTGAGTTGTGATTATAGTCCTTATATTGAAGTCCAGATGACAAAGAGTCCCTGACACAGTATGGCTCAAAACACATCAATTATGTCCATACCCAGTCTTGATTTCTGCAGTCTCCAAATGTATAACTAGATTGGACACACCTAGAATTGCCAGAACTCCTACATTAGTTCATAAGCCTGTGGGATTAAAGCAATGATAGCGAGGAATGGCAAGTTTTTCCACAGTTCCTCCACCCTATTAGGAAAGTAAAACAAAAGCAATGCTACACATCAGGGTGAAAGCAAAGATTATGCCACCCATAAGAATTAAAAGGATGAAAGGGCATTTAATCACATCTCCATTTATTTTAACAGCCTGGTTCCTACAAAAATGATATGAATCCTTAAGGAGAGGATTGCACTATCCTAAATTCAACTTGTAACAATAATTATAGCTGTTGTGTCAAATGTGTCTTTGCCAGAGCTATTACTTGAGCAGTGCAGATACTGAACTGACAGATGCATGACCTTTCATTACTGATAGCAAGCAGGCCCAGAAGCAGTTTCATCCCAGGGGATGGACAACAGTATACAGAAGTTTTTGCCTGAGGGCTATATTGTATTAACACTCTTATTCTCTGTTACAATATAAGTAGACCTTGATTGGCTGGATAGCCAACAGCACATCACACTTGTCCACTATATTCAGAGCATGTGGTTTATCTGATCTAATGAGCAAGAAGCAGCTGGCAGAGCAAAGGCTTTGGTCAAACATGTTAGCTTCAGAAGATGGGAGATCAGTCCAAGGAAGTCAAGGATCTCCCTTATTGGTAAAATATTTGCTACCCAATTGTCATGGACTTGTCAGGATGTGCCATCCAAAATAAAGTATAAATTATTGCATCTGGTATCTCCTACTTTAAGAAGGAAGCAAAGGACCATGTAGGCCTCTCTGGGTCCTACAATTTTTATACTTGTGCATACTTCCCCAGTAAATTCATGGAATGTCATAAAAGGCTGCTAGCCCTGATTAAGAAACCACAAACAAGGAAATAAGTCACGACCCAGAAGTTCTATTTTTACGCATCTACCCATGTGTAAAGAATGCATATGGCTATCCAAGAATATGCACCAGAATATTTACTTCAGGTTATTCATGGTTATCAAATATGGGAACAACTTAAATGTCCATTATGTAGAATGCATAAGTAAATGTAGAATCTTGAAGTGGTGATACAATGTACACCAATGGAAAAAACGTGGTTTGTTGCTACATGAAACAAGTATGGTAAATATCAGAATATGGGTGAATGAAAAAGATAGAAAATAACATATATTGCACAATTCCATTTGTTTGAAGTTTAAAACTAAGTAAAAAATTAATCTATGGTGATGAATGTAAAAATTGTGATGTCTTTGGACAATGACAAGAGTCACCAGCGGTGGTACGAGAGAGCCTTCTGAGATGCTGGAAATATTATGCATCTTGATGTTCAATAAGTTAAACAAAGTAAATTTAAGATGTGTGCATTGTATTTTGCAGTACTGGAGGATATTTAAAATTAAATACACATAACTAATATTTTGTGGCAGAATAGTGGTCTAATTTTCCTTTTTGTAAAAGTTTGAAACATGAGAATTTTAAATTATCATTATTCTTCAAATGCCATATATCCTTTTAAAATAAATTCTCATTTAAAACATATTGCATGTTTTAACTGGGCCCTTTAAGATATGCTGATGATTTAATTCCCATAAGTATATAAACCAATTTGAAAAGAACGTAACTTTAAACGATGTCAGATATATAGGAGCCTTAAATAACTTGCTCCAAAATTCCTAAAGAATATTTTAATGTCTATGCAAAATAATCACTAAATACTGGGTTTGTTCTTTCAGGATTGCAAAAATACGAGTGTTGAAATACTAACTGTATTTTGATTATGCTCTTCACATTCTGCCATTTTATATCTATTTGGTCTTTTCCAATAGAAATATAGTCTGTTAAGACTACAATTGAAAATACAAATCATTCATATTAGGAGTTTCAAAGTGTAATTTAGGCATCCCTGATGATTTTAAGAAACTTTTACATAGTAACCACAAGGTCACTCAGACCTTCAAATGTTCTTTGAATTATATTAATCAAGCTCCTTAGCTGGTGGGTCAAGTGTGACAGTATGGAACCAGGAAACTCAGGGAATAGCATAATGCAATAGATTTACATTCGTGATTTACTGAGCCTGTCACCATACACAGAGTTGAATTTCCTGGAAATATTCTCACAGTGGCAAACTAGTGGCTATATCTACATAAGATGTTAGATCTAGGCTTATATAGTACACTTAAAAACATCTCCGTGGCTGGTGTGGCTCAGTGGATTGGTGCTGAACCAAGGCTGCTGGCTCAATTCCCCAGCCAAGGCATATAACTAGGTTGCAAGCCAGGTCTCCAGCCAGGTTCTCAGCTGGAGGCAGGTGAAAGGCAACCATAAATAAAACAGGTCATCGAAGGATCTGCCCTCTTTTGAACTATCATCCACATTCTTATTTTTTCCTTCTTTTTTACCAATCCATTCCCCTAAATAGTGCCCATCCCCTTCACATTCTTTCCATTAATCCTGTTGCACCATAGAAAGCTATTTGGGAGCAGTTGATTTTTCAGACATTTTAAGCCTCAACCCACATGAGGAATTAAATTTTGCATCATCATCAATTTAAATACTATTATAATTGGAAAAATTTATGAACAATATGTACTTATACTAAGCACATCAGTTGTATTCTAGTATTCTAATATATACATTGCTTATTATCAAGTAAATTGATATTGTGATCCTGTCATGTATTATAGAAAAGGCATTAGAAATATACTTCTCAAGATTTTCCAGAAATATAAATCCCAATACAATCTTATTTTACTGAATGTTCTTTTGCTTAACTTAATGGAAAATTGACTCTCAGTTGGGAAGAAGTGGAAATATGATGTTTGGTAACTTTCAAACCATAAATCTCCATATTTTAGCAATGTATAACTTTTAAAAATAATCTGAAATAGTTTCTATTTTATCTACCTACAGTCATCTCCCCACATTCATTAAGGACAAAATATTTGGATTGCTATCTTCATTCCTATTAAACACGTCATGAACTTGCATGCCCTTCGAGTCCACGTGGTCATCATATTCAGTGCCTTACTTCACAATCTCTGACATCAACTGCAGTGATTTCTCCTCTATTTTAATTGTTGGAAAATGCTCAACTTCTGCAACTTTTTTCTTCTCATTCTCTTTTGATATAACATTATATTCAAATAGAAAAAATGTCAAGAATAGTATAGGAATTCCCATATAGTTTTCATCTAAATTCTCAAATTTTTAGTATTTTACATTATATGTAAGTTTAACTGTTTTGTCCCTGTAAACTATTAGATGAAACTATTAAGGAAACAATTCCGGGATAGAATATAAATTTTTGAGAGTTTATAAGCATAAATAATTCAGATCAAAGATAAATATGAACTTTACAACAGCATCTACCCATAGGTGAAGAATAAAAACCAATAACAAAATAATAACATAGATATTGAATATGAAAATAAGTTTAGGTTAAGTGAGATAAAATGAACAAAAATTCCAATACAGTCATGGTTCCATTGTTAGATTTCTTCTTAGATTGATATAATTAAAAAAAATAAGACTACTTATAATATTTTTCTTGATAGTTAATCATGGATTAGCAGTTGAGGAGACAGAACCATTGTAAGGGATCTTGAGGTGTTTATGTAAGACAAATTTTTTGAGTAAATAAAAATAAGGAAATATTAAAAAGACACTAGAGCTTATGAGAAACCACTTAGGAATTGTATTAGAGTTTATAAAAAGACTCAACAATTGCACTGTTACATTTTTATTTGTCCTCAAGAGAATTTATTAACATGAGAATCAAGGTGTCACAGTTTTACTAAATTAAACAATGCTAATTTTGGAAACTGGAAGATAAATGTATTCAAATTGCTTAAAATTCATTGTAGGCAAGAGTTATTATTGCTGATTCAGTTTGCTAAGTATTATCCAAAAATCAATACAAGTGGGAAAACAAATTGAACTTGTACTGAGATTTGAGGGATTCCAATACTGTTTCTCTAAAGCTGTAGCCCGTAGGCATCACATAAAATGAAACACATAATCAGTTTTCAGCATATATTTGCCTTCATTAATCATAACCTGCATGGTAAATTCTAAGCTTGCAAATTTAGATTCTTTATTGTTGTTTCATGTTAATGATTATTGTTGTTTATTCCCCTTTGGGTTTAACATTTCAGCAACTATAAAGTACAGATGGTGGGAAGCCCTTGCAGGAATGTAATCAGCAAATGTGAGCTTGTTGTATTCAAAACACATGATAAAGGAAAATACTGAATACTCTCTCCCTAGATAATAAATCAAAATGCTAATATATATATATATATATATATATATATATATATGGCAAAGCAGTTACAAATTTGTTTTATCACTGAAATCTCAAGATATGTAAGTACTATAAAATTAAACACTCTTGCCCAGTAAGCACTTATATTAGAGAAAAAAAAATACAGTAATATCTATATTCCAGTTGGTGCTAACATTAATGAAATAAGATTATATCACCCATAAAAACATGATTAGCAACAAAAACCCTTAAAAAACATTGTTCAAACAGCTGCAACACTTTAACCATGGTGTTAATAGTAGCACTCTATAAAGTGGCTACATTAATCTATAAAATCATTTTAATTTAATAAAATTCACAACTATAGTCAGAATGTTAGTTGCTTTGAAACATCACTGAAATAAGGACACCATTAATTTTTATTAATAGTATTTTTAAAATACAAAAATAATTAAAAATATAAAATTTACCAGTTTCTCCTTTTTTTTTTTTTTTTTTAGTAGAAAGAAAATAATACATAGCTTGGAAAGCCAACCCTTAGTGAGGAAGCTAGCACCAGAAAAGAATCTGACTTAGAGAAAGACATAACTGAATAATTATCAAACTTCTTCAGGACTACTTCAAACATAATAGGAGCAATCAGTTCATTTCCAACCACACTGCTTTCCTTTTATATAAAAAGCTATGGGATTCAGAAAGTGGAAATTAATGTCTTCCTGTAACCAATTAGATTGAGATCCCAGTGATATTTTTGAAATACTGGTGATTCATGATGCCTCACCTAATAGTTTGAACAAGTTCGATTTATAACAAAGTCCTTAAATTGAAGATTACCCAACTTGTATTGTTTTCTACAGTTTTTGAAGAACAGACTGCCTGCATCCGAATTATTCATTCTGCGAGCTAAATATAAAGATTCTCATTTCCATCTCAGTTCTATTAAATTAGAAAATCAGAGACTGGAAATACTTTTGGCGTTCAGCCTCACTGCAATGCATTTTTGTATAGGCTGTTCTGGTTGTCATCTCCTGAATGCACAAATTTAGCAATTTTCCCAAAATTTCCTTAGTTTTATCACAAGCTTAGAGGTGCTCCTTGAACACTTTGTGGAGCGGCCTCATGTACAGGTTGCCACATTTCTTTTTCCTTTTACTGGATGTGCCATATTGTTGATTCATTATCATTAAATACACAGCCTCACGCCTGAATGAAACTTGTCTAAATCGTTTTTCTCCATAAGGTTCATCACAATTTTCTTGTGCCTATCAGCAGTATGCTCAGGGGCATTTTAAGCAGTAAAATAACCACAAAAATGAGAAAAGCACAAAAAAATGCATCAAATATGGCACTAAATAGATCTTGAAATGGGCATGTTTACAGTGTGAGAACTGAAACAAGAAAGCTGAGTGTCACCTCCTTCAAGATCAGTCGGGAATGTACATATTTAAGAACCCAAACTCTTCTCCTCTTTGTGCTTGTCTGTGAATGACTGCAAAAGGGTGTTGATTTTGTGTTTAGACATAGAATTTTAGGATAGACTGCATCTATTTTTGTTATTAGCAGGAAAGTAACATGATTACGTGATGAACAGTACTATGCTACATTTCATGAGAAAACAATGAGAGCATGTATTCTTCACTTTCAAACTTTATAAGCAGGCAGTGAAGGATATCAAAAGGCACCTATGATTTAGTTCTCTCTATTGACAGTCATTTAAATTTAAAAGGAATTTAATTGGTATTTTCATAAGCTTCATGCTGAGAAAAATTCCCACTGGAAAGGCAGGCAGGTGATGCAGTCTAATTTTATTAAAAACTTGATAATTTGAACTCTAGACTAATGTTATTTACTAGCAGACAAATTTTTATCAATAAAATGCTCTAAGCAGACTATTTCTAATGTCTTAGTTTAGACTACTATAGCAAAGTACAATAGACTGAATGGCTTAAGCAACAAATATTTATTTCTCACAGTTCTTGAGGTTCTAATTCCAAAACCAGGGTGACAACGCAGTTGGGTTCTTGGTGAGGACCCTCTTCCTGTTTTACAGATGGTTGCCTTCTTATTGTATCCTCATAGGGTAAAAACAGAGCAAGGTTAGTCTTTTCTTCTTATAAGGACATTAATCTCATTATGGGGGCTCCACTCTCACTACTTGGCTTAAATGTAATTACCTTTCAAAGGCCTCACCTCTTAATGCCGCCCTATTAGGAGGGCAAGGTTCCAAGATATGACTGGTGGCTGGGTACAAACATGTAGTCCATAACTTTTCCTGTTTATATAATATAATCTACAAAATGTGAAAAGGGTGAACATACATCAAAAATTTAAGGCCATTTTATAGATTTTATATTCTTATATTCTTATAGCTTTTTATAGATTTTACCATATGAGAACCTATATAATTTGCTATACAATATTTATAATGCCTTACATAGTGCTTAATTAACAGTTATTAATAAGTGAGGCAATGAATATCATTTGGTTTATCGATACCTTCATGATATTGATGCTTATTTGCTACATTTAATAAAACTATATTTATTTATACATTTCATTGCATTTATTTCATTCATATTGTTGAATCATGGCTAACTTCTCCACCTCTTCTGCAGAAGGTTTCAAGAAAATGTAATGGAAATGAATTACATTCAGAAAGAATCTAGCATGTCTTTAAAAGAACTTTGATTGCTTTAGGTTGTGCCAAATAAATTAATGGCTATATAAAATTGATATATTTGGAATAATCATCTTATTGTGTTTTATTGAAAAAAAATATTGCAAAGTCATTTAGTATTATTAGAAAACTTGGTAGTCTCTTCCCAAGATCACTTCCCAAGAAGGGCAAGGAGAGAGGAAGAAAGGGAGAGAAGCATCAATGTACGGTTGCCTCTCACCTGCCTCCAGTTATGGACCTGAATGGAGACTTGGCATGCAACCTGGTTATGGTTAAGTGCCCTGGCTGGGAATTGATCCAGCGACCTTTGGGTTCGAAGGCTGGTGCCAATACTTACTTTTTTAACATTTCTGCTGTGCACTTTCTTTCCCAGAGGACTTTCTGACTCTATATTATATGATGTGTCATCAGTGTCCTTAATATCACATAAGATGAAATTTTCAAGGCTGCATTACAATAATACACCTGTACCTTCCGTTGTATCGAGAGTTCCTGAAAAATCAAGAAATATCTCATTCTGCTTTGTATATTCAGTGTTTAACACTTCACAAATTGTAACTCCTCATAATCTGTTATTGAAAGAATAAAAATAATTCTACAAAATTAATATTATATAAGCATGATGGTGTTTGACAGTTTCTCTAAAATAATGTACTTTCTTATGTCATGATAGTACAGCAAATGTGAAAGATTTTAAAAGTATCCTATAACAATTTCATACACTGACAGCTTTTTAAGAAGATTTATGATGAAAATTATTTAAAATTATATCATCTACTGTTTCCCATCTACTTTCAGCAATGAAAAATCAGAGTTATCTGGTGAAATAATAGAAAGCAAATTTAAGAAATTCTAAATAACTTGGAGAGTTTTTTTTTAAGAAAATCTTTCAGAAAAATCTAGTGTAATGAATTACAGTCGAGATTTTAAGATACTACTGATGAGCATATATGACCCAAAAGTCAACATTAATGTTAAGATATATTTTTTCTTTTTGGAATACAATATGTAGTTTTTAATTGTCTTACATTCTATGTTATAAATGGTAAAGATATCTTAGGTAATTTTTAACATGTACTGAAACATTTCAAAAGTGATGAGAAAAATCTGAATAAAGTAGAATGAGTACAAAAGACCAAAACTATTCATCAGCCAAGAAAATGAAAACAAAAATAAATCACATTTGATTCATAAGATTGTCCTAAGGAAATGGGAAATTTGAGATCATAAACTAAAACTCTTTTAGATTGTTTCTAAATGTCTAAATAACTTTTATTACTAATTAATATAAGTTTTATTTTCTTTTGCCATAATACAAATATATTTTAATTATATACTAAGAATTGCAATTTGAAATTGAGGATGACTCTTAGCCTTAAAAATAATGAAAATAATGCTCCCAAAATTTTCAATATTATGCCTTTTAAACTTGAGGAAATATAATTGAATTATCATTGTTACTAGATAATAAATTATAAAAGACATTTTACCCCTATCTCAATTATATAGTCTTCAATATTTCTATTTTTAATTTGCTGTATGTTTTATAGTGTAAAAATACTTAATGGTGTTAGTCACTCATTTAATAAAATGTGGCATTAATATTTTCATGCATTTGTTTACATACTATTTTAAAAAGGGGAATTACAAAGATAACAATATAGTGGTCCTAATGCTGAGAGAGGTGCAGGGTAAGTTATCATTCCTCAATTTAAAAAATTTTCAGGTCAGATGATCATTTTTGTTTTATGTGTACAAAATAGTTGACTTAACATTTCTGTATGAAGTACGTAGATAAAATGCTAGAACACTAGACAATGGCAAAAACTTTTTAAAATTAAAAAATGAAATTTGAGATTAAATTCACCTGTTTCTGACCTTTTTTTAAACGTAATGACACAGGTTTATTCTTTCATGTTTGTCTGTTTTTAACCTGACTTGATGCATATGATCCACATGGACACATGTATCGCCAGTGTGCTTGTTTTCATTACAGTAGGGCGTCATCTTTTATGAATATACTACAATTTATTAATTCTTCTGTTGACCACACGACATTTTCTGTGTCCGTTTTGTTAACCATATTTGGGTATGAACCTAGGATTGTAGGGCCAAGTTACTTTTAAAGGTGATTGTGCCTGAATTTTGCAGCTCCTGCCTTCTGTGGTAGCAGTGACTCTGTGAGCTAGAAGTAAGAAAGGAGTTGGATAAGCAAGTAGTTCCACGCTCCGAGCCATTCCCTGCAAAGCAATTACCAGCAAAGAAAGCTCTCTGCAAGAGTTTGTTCACTACTTGTAGTACAGTTCAGTGAAATGTGTTATCAGAATTCCCCCAAACTGCTGATCCGTGAACTCTTTTTCCATCATTTGATGCGGAAAATTGTACAGGTTTCCAAAAAAGATCTATGCTTCCTGAATGCCGCTGTTGGTAATGTGCAGGGACAGGTGAAGCCCAAGGATCTAAGCTCTTTGAAGGTATTGACCTGACTTCTTTCCATGCCAAATGTGTACAACTATGCAAGAAACATTCAGTAGCATACCGTATAAACGCTTAATGTTCAGTTTGACGGGAAACACCAATTTCCTTTTGAAAAAAATATTTTTGCTTGTGGTTCTGAATACTAGATATTTTTCACGGTTGGGTTGAAATGACCTAACATATAACAACAAAAGGGAAAAGAGAGCACAGAATCAGATTTTTACAAGATTTACTTTTTCACATTCAGTTGTGTGTAGATATTTAATAAAATGAGGGGAATTAGTTTTGTCTTTTCCTTTTCATTTTGGCTTTTATTCCTAGGTAAGAACTGGTATCTCATTGTTCTGATTTGCATCTCTTTGATTATTAATTTTTTTTATTCTTAATAAGCTCCTTTCTTGAAGTGCCTGTTAAAATTTTATTCTATTTTTTCTACTGTAATATTTTAGCTGATTTTTAAGAGTTATATATGTTTTCTGGTAAGAATCTTTCATTTGACTTATATACCATAAATATGTTCAAGTTCAAGTTTTTGTCTTGACTGCACTTCAATATATTTAAAAAGACTTTATTTATTTTTATTTATTTATTTCTTTTAAAAGATTTTATTTATTATTTTTGAGGGTAAGGGAGGGAGGCAGAGAAGGAGAGAAACGTCAATGTATGGTTGTCTTTCATCTGCCTCCAATTAAGGACCTGGCTGGAGACCTGGCCTGCAACCTGGTTATTTGCCCTGACTGAGAATCGAACCAGTGATCTTTGGGTTTGCAGGCCAGCACCTTTCCACTGAGCTACCAGCCAAGGTACCATATATTTTTCTTTTGATGAACATACTTTTATATTTTAATGATGTCTACTTTATAGCATTTACTGTTAGCATTTTTGTGTCTTATTTAAGAAATTATTGACTTCCTCGAGTATAGAGATATTTTCTTAAATTATAAATATTTTATAGTTTAATTGTATAGTCTATAAAAGATTATTTTTAATGTGTTTGCGTGGTAATTCCTTTTTCATATGAACATCCAACTAAACAAACACCATTGATTGAATGAAATATTTTTCTTCACTGAAGTTTAGTGTTAATTTTGTTATAATTCAGGAGACCATGTGAATTTATGTCTGCTTATGTACTCTTTATTGCAATCTATTGCTGTATTTGTTGTTTTGTCTGCCAAATTACTATTATATTTTATAACTTTTAAAAAGATTTTATTCATTATTTTTAGAGAGAGGGGAGCAGAGAGAGGTAGAGAGGAAGAGAGACATCAATGTATAGTTGCCTTTCATCTGCCTCCAGCTATAGACCTGGCTGCAGACCTGGCTTGCAACCTGGTTATGTGCCCTAGGAATCAAACCAACAACCTTTGGGTTTGCAGGCCAGCATCTTATCCACTGTGTCACCAGCCAGGGCTTTGTGTTTTATAACTGCTGATGTCTAAAACACTCACATTTTACTGTGAAATATGACTATTTTTGTCATTTTTACATTTTAATATCTATAAAAATTCTATTTTGCAGTTTGTAAATATGATACATCATTTTATTTTTAAATAAAATTAAAAAAACAAAAACTATAGGCAATTACTGTAAATTGGATTTAAGATTAAAACCTTTTACTCTTCTAAAACTCTATTACTATTAAGAAAATGAAACGGCAAGCCACTTTCTACTTCTATGTCAGTAGAAAAACTTGTAATTAGATATTAATTTACACAACTCAATAATATGAAGAAAAATAAACAAAAACTTGATGTTTTATCAGGACCTCTCTTACTGAGCTGCAGTTTTGGACAAATGTCTCAAAACAAAATTGTAAGGTGATTGTGTTCATTTTCTCTGGTTCCTTTTTTTCTTAAAAGACATAAGAAGAAACAAAAACGTATTCGCCCTTCAATTCTGCTACCCTGGTAGCCCTCAATGTGATGTGGTAAGCCATGCATTGGAGAGAAAGCCAATATTGATTTTGCTTTGTTGTTCTGTCCATCTGGACAGGGAATGAGACCAAATGAGACTGAAGCTGAATTTTGAACATTGGGGAGTTGGTAAATAATGAAAAATAAACACCCAATCTAATAGAGAGTTATTAAGATCAAAGTAAATGTAGTTGAAAGACCCTCGGTGTGGGTCATGCAGGAGACCCTTGAATGTGTCTCCCAAGAGAATAGTCAATTTTAAACACCAATAAAACCCAAGTATTGTGAGCATGTTATCACAGTACAAATTAAAAGTAAAAGTTATATTTATTCTTTTCTTTCTCATTTATCCTACCATAAATAAATATTTTATGATAAAAATAGCTTAAAATCTGATTATTCTGTAAAGTATAAAGTTCTCTAAGGACAGTAAAAATTTTTATTTATTCTTGTAGATCCACTTTTCCCATGAATGAGCTAAAAATATCAGAGAACTTTTTCAGTTTTAGTGGTATTACATTTTGTATATATACTTTAAACTCCTTTTAATAAAATGGAAGACAATTTTGAAATAATGCATTCCTACTATGTTACAATGATAGGGTTTCTCTACCTGTTTCTAATTTACATATCAAAGGAATGTGTTTAAAATTTAGAAATAATAGAATAACCATAAACATGTGTAAAAAACAGTTGAACCTATTGTAGGCCAATCGACAGTATGTTAAACTTAAAGTTAATTAGTGAACACATTATTACCTATTGTTTTCATCATCATGTTGCATAAGTGAAGCAGGCTCAAATATTTTTTACCTCTATTTTGATTCTGTATTTCTTACCCTGTTATTCAAGCCATTTTGGATTGAACACAGTGCAAAATGTTTGTTAACTCAAGGCAAGCTAGATGGCTGACTCTATAAAGGCAACTCAATGTAGAAATCATCTGTTCCTCAGTTAAGATTCCTATCACACTCAGTAAGAGTTTGTTAAGTAACAAACTTAACATACTCAAGTTTACAGGTACAGGTAAATTATAAATCAAAGATAAAGATTAAATATGAAGTGTTTAGTATGTTTTTCCTCAGCTAAATTAATAGAGCAAGGGAACAATTCAAAATTCCATGGACCATGAATACATTGACAATAAAACACTGGCTTTTGTTTGTTCAGCTTATAATAGTCCCTAGAAATGACCATTTCAAAGTGAGAAATTTGTTCTCAATTAATATTTATGCTCCTTGAAAATCCCCTGCAATGTGAAGTTTCACAAAACTTGTTAACTTTTACAGCTTTCAAGTTTCTTATATTTTATGTAAGTCTGCATTTCCTGGGTTCCAAAAAAGAAGTGAAATCATTAGAAGATTGTTCTAAGCATGTTTCTAGCCCGGAGGGAAGCTGCAATCACCAGCAATCTAATAATAAAGCTAGTATATAAAAGGTTAGGTTTCTAGAAAATTTTTGCAGACCTAAGATGTTTGAAGAGTTTTTGTAAGTAGTCAAAGTTTTAAATACTTATAAAACTTTTACCATACTGAGAGTTTTTCATAAATATCAGTATCTCATAGTTACTTTTTGATCCTGTGTTAAAGGACATCTGTGGACTCGGCACTTTCTCAAACTGTGTTCCAGAGAATTCGAGTTTTACAGTTTATTTAAAGGTTATTCTCTCTTACATATATAGCACAGAAATGAGTGCTATAGTGACATAATTTTGTGATCAGCTGGGTTTAAATTTTTTTACTAGTTTTTACTCAAAATTTACTGTAGTGTAAATGATTAGTTTCCAAATGAATGATGTATGTGTAATTACGTGTAATATTTTAAAAATTTATTTGGCACAGAATCCTGTTTTCAAAACATCTTCAATATCGAACATTTAGTACAACATATTTTGAGAGCATTGTCTTAAGAATATGATGTTACCATGGTTGAGGTGATGAATTGCATTTTTGTATCAATCACATAATATTCTGCTTTATGAAAAAAATAACATTTCTTTCTCTTGTATTAATGTATATGATGTGTTTGGATGTGTGTAATCAATGGAAAAATTTTACACTGCTTGAGGCCAGTGCCATTAAATTTATAATATTAATGCCTAACATTTCATATATCTCTGGATACTCTTCCTAATTTTTTACTTGGATTAATTTATTTAATTCCACAATAAGATCATTGCCCCAGCTTATAGAAAAGAAAACTGAGGAACAATTAAGCTATTCTTATGGAAATAATACAGTTAAATGTACTGTGTAGCTGGGGATTAATACAAGTTCTATGACACCCTTGTTAAAAATTTCTTTTTTTCACTATTCTATTCTTCCATTTGGACACCTAGTATATTTGACAGTTCATAGGTAAAATATACAAACACTGAGGGCAAAAATAAAATTTGCATAAAATGACACTTTTCATGACTGACTTACTTAAGGAAAGAAAACTAAATAATCAAAATATATATTAACTATAAATCTGTGAAAGAAGCCAATATGCCAATGCATTAAAAAGATCCCTTAGGTTTGTTGCTTGAATACTACTTATGGTAATATGATTACAGCACAATCTATAAAAAATGTCCATTTTAAAAGAAATGTATGGTCTTTGGGAAAACAATTACATTTATGGAAAATTCATGATTATTATTATTATTATTATTATTTTAAAGATTTTATTTCATTATTTTTAGAAAGAGAGGAAGGGAGAGAGGCAGAGAGGGAGAGAGGCATCAATGTATGGTTGCGTTTCACCTGCCTCCAGCCACAGACCTGACTGGAGACCTGGTTTGCAACCTGGTTATGTGCCCTGGCTGGGGAATCAAACCTGCGACCTTTGGGTTCGCAGGCCGGCACCTTATCCACTGTGCTACCAGCCAGGGCTTATTATTTTTTAAATTTAATTTTATTGTTGTTGTATTACATCCATCCCCTTTTTCCTTCCCTCTGTCCCCTTCCCCACCCACCCACTCCCCCATGAAGTCAATCCCACTTGTTATCCATGTTCATGGTTCTTCAATACTAGCTCCTTGACTAAACTGCTCCCCTTTTTTGCCTCTTCCTCCTCCCTACCCGCTCTCCTCTGCCCACTGAAGGTCTATTCATTGTATTCATTTATCTGGTTCTGTTTTGGTTGGTTGGTTGTTTTGTTCATTATTGTCCTGAAATGGGTGAGATTGTATGGTATTTGTCTTTCACTGACTGGCTTATTTCACTAAGCATAATACTCTCCAGTTCCATCCATGTTGTTGCAAAGGTTAGGAGTTCCTTCTTTCTTTTTGCTGTGTAGTATTTTGTTGTGTAAATGTACCAAAGTTTTTGATCCTATCATCCGCTGATGGGTACTTAGGCTGTTTCCAGCACTTGGCTATTGTAAATGGCACTGCTATGAACATAGGCATACATATGTTCTTAGGAATTGCTGTTTCAGGGTTCTTGGGGTATAGTCCTAAGTAGTGGAATTTCTAGATGAAAAGGCAGTTCCATTTTTATTTTTTTGAGGAAACTCCATACTGTTTTTCACAGTGGCTGCACCAGCCTGCATTCCCATCTGGGTTCTCCTTGCCCCACATTTTCACCAACACTTGTTGTTTGTTGATTTGTTGATGATTGCCTTTCTGACAGGTGTGAGGTGGTATCTTATTGTGGTTTTAATTTGCATCTCTCTGATGACTAGGGATGTTGAGCATTCTTTCATATGCCTTTGGGCCCTTTGTCTGTCTTCCTCAGTGAGTTGTCTATTCAAGTCCTTTGCCCATTTTTTAATTGGGCTGTCTGTCTTCCTGGTGTTGAGTCACATAAGTTCTTTATATATTTTGGAGATCAAACCCTTGTGTGAGGTATCATTGGCAAATATGTTTTCCCATACATTTTGTTCCCTTTTAATTTTGCTGGTGTTTTCTTTAGCTAAACAGAAACTTTTCAATTTGATATAGTCCCATTTGTTGATTTGTTCTTTGATTTCCTTTGCCCTTGGTCCTTTGCCCTTGGTGAAGTATCAGTAAACATATTTCTGCATAGGATATCTAAAATTGTACTGCCTATATTTTTCTCCAGGACCTTTATGGTGGCACTGCTTATGTTTAAGTCCTTTATCCATTTTGAGATTATTCTGGTATATGGTGTAAATTGGTGGTCTAGTTTTATTTTTTGCATGTTGCTGACCAGTTCTCCCAACACCATTTGTTAAAGAAACTGTTTTTACTCTATTTTATGTTCCTTCCCCTTTTGTCGAATATTAATTGACCATAGAGTTCTGGGTTTATTTCTGGGCTTTCTATTCTGTCCCATTGATCTATATGTCTATTCGTAGGCCAGTACCAGACTGTTTTGATTACAGTAGCCTTGTGGTATAGGTTGATGTCCAGTATTGTGATTCCTCCTACCTTGTTCTTCTTTCTCAAGATTGCTGTGGCTATTCGTGGGCATGGAATGTTCATGATTATTTATAAAGACTTTTTTTTAAATTTAAGCTCACATTGAAGTCTTTCAAGGCAAATTGATAAGCAGAATCAATTATGGCAACTGTTCATATCATCTAATAGTTTAACCTGTAATTTTTATCTTTCTCAACATACTTACTTTTTTAATGCTTATTTTGTTAGTCAATCAATTTATTTAATGAAATATCTTATATATATATGTTAATATGTTAATAAACACTTTTTAAAAAATGGTATGTTTGTATTTGTGGCAAGAGACAAAGGTTAATACAAATAAAAAATATCTGACATGTTGTGAATGTCAGAAATGGATCAATGGATGTTGGTGATTGGAAATAATTTTTAACCTATAATAATTTCCAAAAATTATTTTTAAGCTTGGTATAATTTTCTAGAAAAAATTAACCAAACTACTATAAATTTTAACTTGAAACTAAATAAATTACATGAAATGTTTGAAAAATGATTAAAATTTGAGAAAACTAATAAAGTAATAAAAAATTATTACAGCTGAAGGAAGAAACTACTACATTTGCTAATAGTTTTTAACTTTCACATCACCACATTGGCAGAACTATGTCTCCACTACATTCATATCATATATTTTCCTATTTGCCTTCTTCAGAGTTCTACTTTATTCAATGACTAGTTAAAATATATAAAACTTTTTTTTTTAATTCAGAGGAGCTCTATTTTTCTCCATCTTTAGAATTAAGGCATAATGAAAAATAAAGTTAACAAATTAGTTGGAATTTAATTAAAATTATTGTTTAAATGCTTTATTTTCAATAGTAGGTTTTTAAAAATAACTGTTTAAGAACTGGAAATCAGTTTAAATGACATAATTTAAGCATAACTTTTGTGTTATGGAATTATATCACCACTATGTGATTTTGTATACAAAATAATTCAAAGGCTACATGATTCTATACCAACTTCAGGGTTAGTGAAAAATCTTTTACTTTTCCTTGATATCTTTAGGAATTATGTCAGTATTAAGGATATAATATTCTGTCATTCTACAGCAGAAAACTAATTGCTATTATGTCAAGCTATATTTTTAATAATACATTAAGTTGAATGATCTAGTGTTTTTTATTACCCTGAATGGAAACTGAATTTGAATCTTTGTGAAGTACAATAGTATTCACTTTGATAATCACTTGTTGAAGGCAAATTAATAGCAAGAATAAAGAATATAACCTTGATTTCCTCTTAGGCAGCACAAGTTGGCAGTGATTATGGTTGTGCTGAAATTCTCCAGATGTTTTTAATGAGAGCTATTAATTTTCTGTTCTCTAATGACATTTATTGTTCAATACAAAACACAAAGGATATGTCCCTTGAGAAATAAAATTCAAAGTCTACTATTAGACATCAGATTCTTTTCTGTACTTTATAAAACTGTTAACTATCATGATACATGAATCTTTGGAAACAATTGGAGTTTAAAAGGAAATTAACAAGTTTTTGATCCATATTTAGATGATGAGAAGTTATTTCCATCATGGTTTGGGATGACTCTTGGAGAAAAAGAAGGAAAGCAGGTGAAAAGTGGACCATAGGAGAAAAGAGACCATATGTATAATTTAATTTCATATAACATAAAAAATAAAATTTCACAGATATTTATTACAAATTTTAGTTATGTTAGAAGTATAATTTTAAAACCAAATTTCCAGATACATATTCTATGGGATTTTTATCCATATTTAATGTTGTATATTAGTGCAATACACAACTAGTACGGAGACTAATACAGGTATATAACATATGTATAATATACTAGGTATAGCAAGTAGTCATCATAGTAAGAAATAATTATACAGTCTTCTTAAGGTATTCATAAATATTAATAAATGTTTTGAGGACCTCAATACAATTTTTATACTAAGAAATTTTTGAAATTCCAAAATTATTGTGTAGTACATAATTTATTAAATTTTTTCAGCTGAAAAATAAGTTTGAAAGAATAGTGTTCTAAATGGTTTTTTTTTATTATTTTGACAACTATACATATAAGAACACATAATTCTAGGCACTTAAAAGCTCCTAAACATAAGTAGGTTTAAGGAAAGTGGAAAGGGGAGTTTGTAAATACAACTGTTTTAACTTAGTATAACTATGACCTCCCAATACTCAAAGTTGTGATTTTTGTGTAAGAGCATGACAAACATTTAAACAATATAAACCTACTTTGAAGGAAATACAGTTGATTTATAAAAAGAGTAGTTTGTATACATAGATAAAATAGTAAAATAATGTATATTTTTGTTGATTTGTTTGACATGATATTCATGGTCATTTGGTTGTGTATTATAGAACTCATTTTTATTTATAAAATATAGTATTATATATGTTTTTCACTCAAATAACTTTTGTAAAGCAAATTTGGCTCTAGGATAAATTATTTTAGATTCTTACCATTATAGAAATAGTCATTATTATATACAACTAAGAAATTTTCTTCATGAGGTAGAATTTTTTTGTTCTAATAGAATCAGCAGTTTTTCTCTAGCTAATTAGACATATTTTATACTTGTAGTCTCTGTTTAAAAATTGTCATCCCATTAAATGTGGGCAGATCCAATGTTCTCTTACTACAGTCACTTCAAATTATTCTAATTTTATCCTGTGACTATTTTGTCAGCATCAACTAGAAAAAAATAGTAGATGTTAGGCTAGGAAATGCATATGTTGAAATTTTAATTACTTATTAAAACAGATTTTAGTGGGGTTTTTTTTGGTAAAATTTGGAATGTTTTGCAAGCAAATTAACAGCTCAGCATATATAAGTATGTTACTCTTTCCCTTGGAGCTAGTTCACTCTGTGTAAGCACAGCTTCTGTCTTTGTATTTTCACCTAAGATGCTTGAAAGGATAATATACTTATCCTTTTTCAATTTCCTCATCACATTCTCCCTAAAACTCAGATAAAACTTTTTTCTTTTGCTTACACTGTTCATTTAAAATGTTTTTTGATAAAGTCCAACGAACTTACTTTCACCAAATCTAATGTTCAACTGTCAGATTTCTTTTTTATTTAAATTATCAGCAGTACTTGTTACAATAAATTTTTCTCCCTTTTTAAAAGCATTATGATCCCGACCATTTCCAAGACATCATACTTTCCTGTTACCTAATATTTCACAAAAATCCTTCATTCCTCAGTCTCATTTGCTGGTTTCTCCTTATATTCCATATCTCTTAAGGCCTTAGTCCTTGTTTTTCTTTTGTTTTCTAGCTAAATATTCTCTTTTAAGGAACTTTTCCATTTTCATGCCTTTGAATTACTTTCATAAAATGACAACACTCAAATTTGGGTCTGTAACCTATACTTCAACTCCCGCTAACTGCCCAATCAACATGTTCATTCCAGTATGAACTAAAGACGACGGTAGTGGCGTAGACAAAGCTGAGCTCTGTCTCTACCCAGAAAACAATGGGCCTTTTCTAACCTCTCTTAGTTAATGGCTAGTCTAGCCTTCCATTTGTTCAAGTCAAATATTTAGTGTCATGTTAGATTTCTTTCTTTAACAGCATAAAGGTAATTTAAGAAAGGAGAAGCACTTTGTTGTATTAAAATTTAGATATGGACATGCATTTTATTCATTGAAAATGTGCATATTGATGATTAATATGGAAAATTACTATTAAATTATAATTTTCTTTTATCAGTACACAATAATAACTCACTGTAGAGAAACTCATCTCATGTAAATATATTGATGAGAATGGCAAAATATATTTATAGCCATTTCATCAAGTAAGGAGTGTTCACCTTTCTTTCTTCTACCAAAGTGAAGAAGTGAGGCTATATTTGCAAAATTTATATGCAATTTCTATGTCAGTAGCCACTCTAGCTGGTTATACTGTGAACGAATATTTAAATTTAAATTAATTAGGATAAAACAAATGTTATAGTTCTTGCATATTGACATTCTTTTAAAGGAAGACTATTTTGACTGTTTTCCTCTCTTTTTTCTTTTTACAGATGGAAGATCTCTCCATTGAAGTCAATGTGGTGTTAAAATATCCAACTATGACTGCATTTCTATTGATTTATCTTTTTATGTCCAGCAAGATTTGCTTTACATATTTAGGTGCTCCTATGTTGGGTGTGTAAATGTTTACTAGGATCATACCAGCTTGTTAGATTGCTCCCTTTATATAATGTTTATTTAACAAATGTATTTTTAATATAGTATCATAACTATTCATAATTATACATTATATTAATAAATACAATAATAATAGCACTTTACATTTTAATGTCCTTTTTGTCACAGGAAATATTAATATATTAATTTTTACATAAGAAATTTATTACATACAAGAATATAAGATAACAGTTTTTACCATGTTAAAGGAGTAAAACATGTCTTTCATTTATACATGATCATAAAGCAACTGTTTTAAAAAATAAGTTCAGGAAGCAATTATTTTCATTTGTAGTTCAATATTCTTTTCTCTATGCTTCAATATCTCTTTTGTTGTGACTTCCTATTTCCTTGTGGTATTATAAATATGCTTTTCCCTATAAAATCATTCCAGACACGTAATTTTCACAAATTTGTTTGCTACTCATTGCACTTTGAACCTCTGACTCCATGCTTTCAATTCAGTTCAATCATGTTAAATTCAATAAAATTGGCATTTGTGGTGCTCCTTCTATATATTTGAGCCCTCTTCCAGGAACTAAAATGTCCATATTTGAATAGATATTTTCTAAATGCATCTGAGAATGTTCCATTGTGTGAGAAGATGATTATATACATAAATGACTACTATATGGATATCTTTGTTAAATGCTATAAAACAGCAATAAATAAAGTCCTGCAGTGGAGCAGAAAGAACAATTGAATTGACTAGGAAAAATATGGAAGGCTTCATTTTCAGATCACATGAGTGGTGAGCATAATATAATATGTCATATATCATACCTAGAAAGTATTTTTATTTACTTATTTAAAAGGTTATATTTATTATTTTTAGAGAGAGGGGAAGGGAGAGAGGGAGAGAGACATCAATGTATGGTTGCCTTTCACCTGTCTCCAGCTATGGACCTGGCTGGGGACCTGGCTTGCAACCTGGTTATGTGCTCTGGCTGGGAATCGAACCAGCGACCTTTGGGTTCGCAGGCTGGTGCCTTATCCACTATGCCACTAGCCAGGGCTAGAAAATATTTTTAAATAACTAGTTAATATCTTTCCAAAACCCCAATATACCACCTAGTATTCCCAGTAATGGGTATTTTAACTTGATGATTTTAGAATAAATTATGTCAGTAATACTTGAGCTAATTAAAAATCCCCCACCTTTAGTTTTTTGGATTTGCACTTATCTTGGAGATACTCATTAGCTTCAAGATTTACATGGGCAGGATGTGATGAATAAGCAAAACTCTCACCAAAAGTCATTACATGGCAAAACAAGGTTATCATTGCCTCATGTAATCTATGGATACCCTACTTCTTCAAGAGGGCATCTACGGAGACATCTGTGTTCCCTTTGAACCCATATTGTACCTGCTAGTGGATTCAGTTACTTAGATAGAAAAAAGTCCTCTAGCCCTCTTGTTCTTTCTTCTAGATATGATTTCTTCTCACTTACTTTTATGCATTCTTTGGCTTTCAGAAAACTTAGTATAGATGGCTCACCCTTACATACAGCTCACCTTTCATCTCTGTCCTTCTCACCCTGGGAGTTCAAACTAGTCTGTGAGGATCCTGCCAGCCAGAGTGACACAGGGCACAAGTGGCATCTACTCAGAGATCCTCCAGGTTATCTGCGTGTTTCATCTCAGGTTATCTGCTTGTTTCATCTCCCACCCCTCTTTCTCATGTTAACCCATAATGGGAGATGAATGGGGTACACCACTCAAGCCAGTACTTCCTCCATTGACCCCTCTAATGCTTTTCCACTTAACAGTTAATACGTCCTTCGGGAAAGAAGGAAAACAGACTCAGAAAATTTTTTCAATATATTACTTATTATAAAATGTACACTACAGAGTTTGACCTTGATTTCACTGTGACAACTCAAGTCAACAAACAACTCACAATCATCTGGTTAAATGACATTATTTGCAAGTGTGAAGGGAAAGAAGCATGATAGCTAACATGACACAATATTATCTCATTACACATATAACTTGGCCCTTAAACAATGGATTTTTTCCTTGGGAAAATAAATGGAAACTCTATTTCAGCATTGGTGGCATCATATGCAAAAATATAGAAATGTGAAAATACATGATATGTTTAGATAATAGTCAGTACAAACACTTTGCCATGGATCATGTTAATTTTTTGCATGAAAACAGAACCTGAAAGGATTTCTTCTCTTTCCTTGAAAATGTGACTGAAAATTCATGTCACAAGGGGAGCAGGTTTCAAGTACTCTATGAGGAATCTCTCTGTTAATCACTCCCAACAACCTCTTGTCTATCAGTGGCAAATACAGCGCTGTAAAGGAACTGTCCTTACTCCCATTTTCTCCTGCCTCAGAACATGGCTTACTCATAGCACAGATGGGAATGGAGTAAATCTTGATTAATTTTTTTTAGGTTTAAACATTAGGAAAGCAGTTTTGTAAAACATAAATGTGCTGAAATTGGACTACCAATCTTGGGTTATCTATAATAGCTCTTCTATTTTTTGTAGTTGTTGGTGGTTTGTATTATTAGTTGACACAGGTAAGGTAAAAAAGAAAGCAGTTATTTGTCACAGGCATTCTGCAGGAGAAAATGATTAGGTCCATACATAAGTTTTTATCTAGGTCACATGAGAACGTGGGAAAGGTGATTTGTTGTTTTGGTTGTTGTTAAATTTTCATTTGAAGCACTTGACAATTTACTTACTGGTTGTATTTTCTGTTCAGTAAGATGGCTCCATTTCCTTTAGTGCATGTGATTTTGAACAGCTTGCCAATTCTTCATGGCAGAGCCCCTGATCTTAAGTTTGATTACCAGTTATCAAATAAAAGATATGCTTCTTAAAGTAATACCCTTTGGAAATCAAATGGTTGTTAAATGAATTATTTTAACATCAAAGTAATATACCCTCATTTAAATATTTATTTCAGTGGCGAACCATCAAATCATCTGCTTAATAAATTATTTCAAATTTTTCAGTATATGAAAGAAATTGCTTGGCAGATGGGCAAGAAAGAACCAAATCATTTCTTTGGGAAGACCATAAGACAAAGAAGCTATTGTCCCAGTCTCCTGGGGGTCAATTCACTATCCAGTTATACAGTAATTTTAACTAAAATAGCTCCATAGAACACAGTAATTAAGTTTGGGAAAAATACTATAAATAATTAAAACTAATACAATATACTAAATTACATGTATAAACATGTAGAACAAATTTAAACACAGCTAAATGTATGTTAAGAAGCTTCTATTATCAGACTTACATCAATAGGTCATTTTTCTTTTTGTTCTCCATGATATCTGCCTCGGTAAATGTTCTATTTTAGAAATATTAAATATTAAAATATATTTTTAAGTTGCATTTGTTATGATGAAATTCAGTCTCTTTCACAGCATAACCCTATCTGGTTTTACTGTTTTTTGTTTTTGTTTTTTTTTTCCAGGGGAGACACTCTTTTAATGGCTCTACATTATGAATAATTTAGGTGGCCTTGTATTAATGTTACTGAAATTATCCTGTTAAACTAATCTTAGCATTAATGTTACTATTGTTAATAATAGTGAGAATATCAATATTATTAAAATGTTATTAATATTAATACTATGTTAATGATAAAAACAAGTAATTTAACAGTTGGGTATTTTTATAAAGTGATATTAAAATTTAGGTTAGATTGCTGTGATTTTGGTACTAAGATAATAAATTAAAGAATTCATTTCAGTCTTAGTGTATTTTTTTATTTAAATGAAGATAAATTTAATAAACTTTATTTTAAGGAAAATTATTCAATTTTATTTCATAAAGAATTAAATCAAAATAGTATAGTCTTATGAAAATGCAATTTGACATGCAAAATTTATAAAAAAACTAAAAGAGAAGAATAACATATGTACATATTTTGACAGAACTAGAGTCTAGGAGGTTTGATTTAATAAAAGTCTTTGATAAATGTTATTCCTGGATGAAACAACACCATTAAAGATTAGCCTTTTCAGTAAATAGCATAATCAATACTACATTTGCTTGGTACCAAAGATTTTACTACATATTTGAAAGAATTAAATAATGCTTTGGCATTCATTGAAAAAAATAATTAAATAAATAATCACAAAACACTTTTCCACCAAATTTATTGTTTCTTTGGTATACTCAGGTGTAGTGTCCAAAACAATTCATAATTCTAGAGTCATGCATTCTTCCCTTCCTGAGAATGAAGGTAATATAAATCCATCAAGTAAGCTCATTATACACTTTTTAGCACACAGAATATGCAGGAGTTACTAAGAGCTGCATACCAAATGACTACACTGAGCTGTATATATGTATGTATACATATATACATACATGTATATACATAACTCAGTGGATAAATCTTTCCATAACTTTAAAATAAAATTTTAAATATTTATTGACTTATGTACATCTATGTAAATGCAAAATACTAACTATAAGACAACACACTAAGTAAAATAAAGGGAAGATTAGTAGGAATAATTTAATTATGTTGATATTGATAAAGAGTTTACCCATTTTATTTTTCCCCATTTTAAAGATGAATATTTCAATGTAAATCTAGGTTTCATTTGCCCTCATAATTTTGACTAGATTGCATTTCAAAGTATCACATAGTCAACTGGAAAATGCAAAACAAGATTAAGATGTGTCTAATTACATATTGAGTCTTACATATAGAACAAACAATAAAGAAATAAAATGCATTGATTAAGTAATAATGTAATACATAGTCTGGAAAGTTTGTCTGTTTCAGCTGGGAACACCAAAACAATTTAGAAGTAATGGCATATTTGGTGCAATTTCTATATAGCTAAACAACCTTACTAAGATGTAAGATATATTAAACTTTATCAACTATGGTTCTTACAACACAAAATAAAATGGATTATGGATAAATTTCACTGTATCTCATTTTTTTATTTCAAATTTTTATCATCACTAATGTCACTAGAAATTATACTCATATGTTGTGAAGATTACTACCTAATTGTCATACCAAGACCAATACTTACTAAATGGTATTACACCAATGTAATGGTATTAAGACCAATCTGTGAGACATTATATCACATATCACAATCTATGTTATATTTGCATGTAATTCAGTGAACCTTGCTCAACTAGCAAAAACCATCCATTAATCAACATAATGCAATTTTTGCAGAGCAGCACCAAGCGAAAATGAATTTATAAATATTTGTCTAGGCCTTGGCTGGTGGCACAGTGTATAAGGTGCCAGCCTGTGAACCCAAAGGTTGCCAGTTGGATTCCCAGGCAGGGCACATAAGCAGGTTGCAAGCCAGGTCTCCTGCCAGGTCATTAGCTGGAGGCAGGTGAAAGGCAACCGTATATTGATGTTTCTCTCTCTCTCTCTCTCCCTCTCTCCCTTCCCTTCTCTTTGGGAATAATAAATAAAATATTTTAAAAAGCAATTCTTAGTAATTGGAAATTTGATAACATATTATTTATGAATATCATTTCACAATAGTTTAAATTATTTTAATGTAAAACAGATTCTATCCTGGTTATTCTAAAATATTTATTCTAAAATAAATGACAATCTTGAAATTAAAAGAAAAATTATGGATTTCTACCTTTGATTATCCTACATGTATTTATATTGATTTAAGAGATTTTTTTCTACAGTTACACAGAACTGATTTTAATTTCAATTGTTTACCCAATAAATTTTTCCATTAGGATCAGAAACAAAAAGTAGTCTTCTAATATTTATTTAGCAATAAAGCCTTATAAAATATTTATCTGTATTGTAAGCTAATTTACCTGAACCTTTTCAAATTTAAGTTTCTTGTGTTATTTTACCTATTCACCTATTTAAAGCTTATTCATGAAACAAACACACAACTTTAATTTTTTTATACTTTAGAAACACTATTACAAAATTTGTCACAATAGAATCACATATTTCTCCAATTAAATCACCTCTAATAAATTACATATAATTTGGATTGAGAATGAAAGTTATCAATTTTGATATGTAAATTGTAACTTTAACTTTCTTTTTATCTTTAACTTAAAACAAATAAAATATCCAGCTGCTTTCCTGGGTCAGAATAAATAAAATCACCTAAAAGTAAGTCCAAGCTTCTTTCTATCTCAATATTTTATTACTTAGCTGGTTGCTTCCACCTGAAATTGTGGGATTTTGGTTGGTATTAGCATAATTTCCTCATTTAAAGCCTTCTGGTGACCTCCTTTCAAGAGAAATGAAATTACAAGTTCAGAGACAAAGAGCCATTAGGTGAAAAAGGATATCATCTAACGAGTCTCATGTGGTTAAAACAAACCCACTACTATGAAATTTATGAGGTCAGATTCCCTTTATCCTATTCAACTTCAGTTCAAATTGAAATGAAAACAATGCAGCTCAAGGTCCTCTTCAAACTACCTTTATGACTCTCAAATTTCTATAAAAAGTAAATTAAATATCTATTCCAAAAATAAAAATCATCTTTCTTCTTCCAACAATTCTATGTCAGACATTTACTAGAGCCAAAACTACCTGCACTCACTGCCCTTTTGTTTCTTCATGCCCTTAACAAGTCTTGGAAAGAGTAACTCTTAACTGTTATACAGACATAATTTTGGATTCAGAGTCCAAAATAATATGTGGAAGTAAAGACAAAAATGAGTAAAAAATGAAGAGTAAAAGGAAAGAGAAGAGGGAAAGAAAAATTGAACTTTTGATTCAAAACATAAAAATGTAGAAATGTATCTAGTAATATAATAGAGTAAAATCAAGTAGAAAATTAAGTATAAGAAATGAACTTTATAAAACATCTGAAAAGTGATTTTATTTTGTGATGCAACTGAGATATAATATTGTATAAGTTTAAGTGTACAATTGTTGATTAAATGCTATAATTGGCTTCTTTTAACTCTTCAAATATTTTTCATCTAGTTTTAAAATATTTTGTTCCAGCAATCCTGTTTCTGGGTATATATCTAAAGGAAATGAAATCAAGATTTCAAAATGATGTCCGCAGTTTCAAGACTCAAGCTCATTGTAGTATTCATTATTCACAATGGCCAAAATACAAAAGCAACCAAAGTGCCAACAGATGAATGGATAAAAACAATGTGGGATGTGGATACAATGGAATATTATTCAGACGTGGGAAAGAAGGAAATCATGCCATTTGCAACAACATGGATGGAACTTGGGGGGATTATGCTAAGTGAAATAAACCAGACAGAAAAAGATAAATACTGTATGATTCCACTTATATGTGGAAACTATAAAAGTCAAATTCAGACATAGAGAGTAGAATGGTAATTTCTGTGGACTAGGGACTGAGAAAATGAGAAAATGTTGGTTAAAAGTATATAAATTTCAGTTATAAAATGATTAATTTTGGGGGATCTAGTGTATACAGCATAATGATTATGGTTAAATCTACTGTAAAGTTGCTAAGAAAGTAGATCTCAAATGGTCTAACCACAAAAACAAAATAAAACAGTAATTATGTGAAGTGATGGAGATATTAGCTAACACTAGAGTAGTACTCATTTCACCATAATATATAAATAGTTTTAGGAAGAAATGGTTTCCTACATTAAAAAATAATCAATAACATGAGTGTTTTAATCCTATCTTAGCAATCGGATGGGTTTAAAGTGGCATTTCATGACTTCAGTTCACTTATCCTGTGTATGGACCATTGGCAAATTCCAAAAGATGATTATTTTACCTCTTTGTATTTGAGATCCAAATATAAATGAATGCAGTAAATTTTCAATTCAAGAATCTAGGAACAATCATCTGGTAAATCTGAGTGTATTGAAATAAACAACTAAAAATAAATAAAGACACCGATTGAAAAGGAATGAAAACTCAACAATAGAGGCAATCAACAAAATTTATTGAATAGACTAATATAATGAATGAACAGTAGATACACTGATAATTTAAAAAGAAGGGAACAACAAAATAATATTATAAACAGAATACTAGAAAACAGTAGATATAAAAAAATTATGAACATTATGAGCTATTTATGCAAATGATTTGCAAGAAATAGATGATAAAGTCACTATGCCCAAGCTAAATTTCACCAATCATAGAACAGAGAGTCACTCTATTTAAAATTTAAGAAAAAAAATACTACTATATTATAAAGCTATTATAAACTTGATTATAATTAAAAAATATTTTATTCATTATTTTCAGAGAGAAGGGCAAGGAGAGAGGAAGAAAGGGAGAGAAGCATCAATGTATGGTTGCCTTTCACCTGCCTCCAGCTAAGGGCCTGGCTGGAGACTTGGCTTGCAACCTGGTTATGTGCCCTGATGGGGGATTGAACCAGCGATCTTTGGGTTTTCAGGCCAGTGCCAATGCACTGAGCCACAGCATACAGGTAATTTTCTTCACAAAAAAAATCACAAAGAAAGCTATAGACCTATCTCCTTGTGGTTTGATTCCCAGCCAGGGCAACATAACTAGGTTGCAAGCCAGGTCCCCAGCTAGGTCTGTAGCTGGAGGCAAGTGCAAGGCAACCATACGTTGATGTTTCTCTCCCTCTCTTCTCTCTCCCTTCCCCTTTCTCTCTGAAAAATAATAAATAAATAAATAAATTTAAAAAAAAACCAAGGGGAGAAATACATGCAAATTCATAGAGGCCTGTGAAAACATGGGACTTCTAAGAAACTTCATTAAACAAAACTATAATCAATCCTTCAAAAATTAATAGAAGCATCAAATGATCTAGCTAGCCATTCAATCCTTCATTCTTAATGTTTTAGTAGCAAATTAAGAAAACACGGTCATAAATGTGGGCATATATGTCACCTTGCTAAAATACTCAAGATGATACCTATTTGTCCTTCAGCTTTGCTTTTTTAATTTTTTTTGGCACAGAGAGTTTCAAAAATTACATATAGCATAAATTAATCATTGTTATCATACAAAGAATCATTACAAAGAATATGTAGTCAACTTACAGTTTATAAGCATTTTGCTTAACTCAGCATTTTCCATAAGACCATACTGATGACACTATTTAGGGTTTTGTGCAAAAACAAAGATAGTGGGCACAAAGGTGTAATCAATTGTCAGACTATTGAAAAAGAACACTGATGCATTTTAATTTCTGTTAAATATGACTCAACATGGAAATAATTAAGAACAAATTTCTATATCTAGGCCACAAGTCAGATGGAAGTCTTGATTGCATCAGGGAAGATGTGCTAATGATTAGATAGGTAACTGCACACAGGCCTTCAGCAATTTTTGTTTCATGATGCAAAAATGCTAAAATTTGGAGTTATATCCTTTACAGTCTGGGAATGTAGTTTTTGCCAATGCTTTAATAAGGTATAGCAATATACGACCAATTTGTTTCTGTTCAACAAATCTGCTTAATAATATTGAACACTTCTCCAGGGGTGTCAGGGAAGAGAGGGCCACAGTCTGCTCTCATGTACAATAGATGTGTTGGGCTGCCCAGACCAGGGAATGCAGCTGGGATGGAGCCTGCTCACTCTTGGTTTTGAGCAGGAGTACATAAATCTAGAAAAGAAGATATGCTATGACTTATTTCTCTTTTTAATCCACTGAAATGCATAATAAAAGTGCTGCTTGACATTTTAATCATCTTGTAGTTTTAGACATTGATTGAAAGCGGTTGATGACTTGAAAAGCAGTGACTATTTTCTTAGCTGTGCTTAAGAGCCAATTGATTTTCAACAAACTGTTTTTCTTTGGTGAAATCAACATTAATTTTCTCTCCATAAACAATTTACCTGTCACAGGGAACAAAAATTTCCATCAGATGATTGCATCACTTTTCATGTCATTCTTAGTAGAAATACATTGTTGAGCAATACGATGGCTGAAAAAAACCCTGCAACACTATCTTCAACTAAGGTATTGATTGAATATATAGTTTCATTATCTGCTTAATCGTCTCAATCATATAAGGTCTGTCCAGAAAGTATCCAGTAATGAGATATGAAAAATAGAAACATTTATTGAAGAAGATACGAGAAACATTGTACATAGGACAATGGTGTTTCAGTCACTTTCAAAATAGGCACTGTAGGACCTTCTAGAGTTTTCCCAGTCACCATTATCTGCTCCATCATATTTTCCTGAATCTCATGGATGGTCTGAAATCTCTTTCCTTTCATAGGTGATCTTAGTTTTGGGAAAAGCCAGAAGTCACAGGGCATCAAACATGGGCTGTAGCAGGGCTGAGTCACCTGGGTAATTTGGTGTTTTGCCATCATCTCCCTTTATGATGAGCAAGTGGGTGCCTTATCACGATGAAGCTGCCAATCACCAATTGCCATAGCTGAGGCCTTTAGAATCACCTGATTAGTTTCTGTGGAGGAATATTGAAGCTTAACAAGACATTTGATGTAGATTCATTGCTCTACTTGCTCAATCATTTTGAATGCAATGGCCACACAGCAATGCCGTCTATTGACCCCACTGACTAGTACAATGAAGTCGTCATTATTCATGCATGCACCTTCCAGTCCAGTCTCCTTTGCTGCCAGGTTATATCAATGTCATGGAAACCATTCTCATTATATTAAGAATGGCTGAAATTTTTCTGGACAGACCTTACATTTACATCAACACAATTTTATTCAAACAATCAATCTAAGTTCTTTATCCCATGTCCTATTTTTGGAATAAATTAAAAGAAAGTGAATATATAAGAGAGGACTAATAATGAGTTGGAATTTTCATAGCACAGTAACTGACACATAGTAAGCATTAGATTTTAAATATTCACAAAACTGCATTCATATAGAAATTGAGGTCTCTATGAATGAGTATATACATACAGGTATGAATATAGTCCATAATTGTAGTCCATTCTGATAAATGAATATGTAGACATACACAAGTTGTGCATATAATATATGTGGGCATCATAACTGTATATAATTACATATTTGTATACTGCATATTAAAATGTGTATATGTGCATATATATACACACACATGCTATTATATACACATACTCACACATGTTCAGAAACAACACTGGATAGATTTTATTCTCTGATCAATTGAAAATTGCTATTAACACTCATATAAATATATACTGTACAGTGTGATTGTTATTAGGGTGATTTTAAGCATTGTGAAGTTTGTAACTGATATTCTCTTCTAACATTAAAAATTACCAGTATTTATAAATTTCTTGGGAAACATATTACTTTAATATTGGAATGTGTGGCACTTATTTACTCAATTCCTAAAACATCATATCCTTCCATCTTCTTAAATAGCAAACTTCAGTGTACCCACAGATTGAATAGAGACACCTGTCTTCAGTCAAATTTTCATACAAAGCTAGTCATGAGTAGTTACTCCAGAAATAGCAACAGTGTAAAAATATGTAACGTTGCAAGAGTTAGTGGTTGGAGGTTTTGGAATGGAAATTTGACTTGAATAGAAATGCTAAAATATCTGCTATGACAGATGGGCTCCAAAGCTTCAGAGTGGGCTCCAACTATATCTGCCTCACTCCTGGCTGCCTTGTGTAGGCTCCAGCCCTAAAATCAATAGTGGATCCTGTGGAGGCAGAAGGATAATGAACACCTCATATATCCTCATATAGGTATAAATGGTATGAGCCCAGCTAGTCAACATGGACTCTGAGATTCTTAGCCACTAGCAATTCACCTACAAGTTATGTCAATTGTTAAAAAAAAAAACCCAAAAAAAAAAACTTGGATAGGCTGCAGTAGTAATGCCACAAGCAATTTTTTCCTATAGCTTTATACATGTAATACATCTTGAAGTACACTTTCTCTCTTTGGCTTTCTATTTTTAGCTTCCATTCCAGCTAAATACTTGTCTTTGCAAACAGTGGAGGTGGAATATGTGTGTTGCTAATGCAGTACCAGAATGAAACTGTAGCTTATAGTTAACAGTTTGGAAATGGATGATTCTATCTGTATTTCTGAGGAAAAAAAAGAATTATAGATTTTATAGAGAATTGGTTTGTTTTGGAACAGTGTAACCCCCATTTCATATTTTCAGTCACATTTACCATCTATAGGACACTTATTACCTGACATTTATGATAACTGAACTTGTATCCACTCAGTGTCAAAATAATTTGCCAATTCATAGAAAAGTCACAACCAAAATAAAACAAAACATAATTCTTGGCATGTTTGTTAGACAGATAATTGGTGCATCGACAGGATTTATTTTTTTATAAAATAGTTGCCTATCATTATGTAGACTTTATCCATGATATGAAGACAAGATCTAGGGAGAAAAAAAATTTCCCCTCTCTGATATGAATATTTAATAGTACTTTCATTGATCTTACTTCATTTTTACTGTTTTAATCAGTGATAGTATAATATGGCCAGGGCAAATACTTAGAATGTGGCACAAAAGTAATGAATACAGGCAATAGGTAAACATAGTCACGAATGAGATACAGTGGTCTAAGCATTAATACCTTGACGAGCTCCCTTAGTCCTCCCAGGTACCCAAGCAGAAGTGTGCTGAAGGCATTCAGTGAGAGGACAAGTGTTCTGGAGGCAGATTCTGGGCTCTTTTCTTCTTCCTTCTATAGGATGTTCATATATGCATACAGGGCTTTCTTGAGAATCATATTACCAGTGGGGAGAGGAGACTGCTTGGGTACCAAACAATATGCATTTGGATCCTACCTGCCCATGGTAGCTGTCTGAAAAACATTGGGTACCTACTATCTGGAGGACTTGATGTGAAAACGTGAGTTCAGATGAAATTCTTATGCAAAAATAAGTGAGAAGCCTCTTGCATCAGTTAGTTTATTGTCCAGGCATCCCAGAGTGAGCTTCCTGGGTCAATTTCAGACAGTCTTGACTACCCTGAATGAGAGATCAATTTAAACAGTTTGAACAATGGCATCATTACTACTCATAATTCTATTTACTGTTATTTAAAAAAATTCCTTGAACCATTCCCAACGTTACCCACTTTATGATTCTTTATGTTGATGATTACATTACTATAAAAATCTAAACTAACAAGCAAAATATGTAGAGACAGACTCAAAAATAGAGCAGTTTGAGAACTCTGGGGGGGAGGAGTTAGGGGTATAAGAGACCAGAACGGAGCAGGAAGGGGGATGAGGGGGAAAGAAAGGAACGATCTAGTCAAGAAACTAGTATAAATGACCCATGGACATGGACAACTAGGTGGATATTGACTGTGAGAGAAGAGCAGAGGTGGGCAGGACAGGGGAGAGCAATGGAGGAAAATGGGACAACTGTAATGGAATAGTAATAAAAAACAAATTAAAAGAAGTAAAATAAGAATTGAGGTACTAATGGGCACAGACAATAATGTGGTGACTGCAGTTAGTGGTGGTGGGGTGAGCAGAGGTGAAAGACAGTATAGGGGGGTAAATGGTAATGGAAAAACATTAAAAAAGTAAAAAAAGGAAAACTTTGTTAATTATTTATTAAGCTGACTCATTTATTTTATTTCATTTTGTTCAAATGATACAATGAACAGTAACAAATATAGCTTAATATCATATCAAGCTACTTTAAGGAATACTTTCAACATTCAAGTTGTGCATGAAAAGCAGCCAATCTAGAACATATTTGTGATAATTTCCCCCTATGTGTGTGGCTACAGAATTTTGAGAACATTGTGCAATAACTTGTGATCATTAATTTATACAACAATAACAATGTTGGCATGGTGTTAGTACTGCAGGCAGATCAAACAGATGAACAGGCAAAATTTTTATTGACTGTAAAGACAATAATCCTCAGGGGACTTTAAAGGGAAGACTTTAACTAGTAAGTATTTACACAGAATGCCTTTATGACTATAGTTAGTGCATCTGTTCTTTAGGTCATTAGTGCTGGAAGATTCCCCAGAACAGGATTTGCAATTTGTAAAGATGAAAAAAATGATATAAAATTACATTTTGTGCATCTCTTTTTATTCAGTTTGATTTTGTCCTCTTTCTTTTTTTCAAGATTTTATTTATTATTTTTAGAGAGAGGGGAAGGGAGAGAGGGAGAGAGACATCAATGTATGGTTGCCTTTCACCTGCCTCCAGCCATGGACCTGGCTGGAGACCTGGCTCGCAACCTAGTTATGTACCCTGGCTGGGAATCGAACCAGCAACCTTTGGGTTCACAGGCTGGATCCTTAGCCACTGTGACCCAAGTGAGGGCCTCTTTCTAATAACACCAAAATTTCAGAGAAATAAAGCTATAAAACTATTACATCGAAAGAATCTACTTTCAGTTTCTTCATTTGTTTTCACCAGAAGGCACATATGGAATTAATAAGCATGTAGAAAATTAGTAGCTGCATAAGATATGTGTGCTTTGAAACTTGAGGGCATTACATTTCTAATACAAGCTTCTAATATTTAAGTAAATATTTCAATCACTTATTAAAGATAGCATCTTTAGAGTAAATGTGATAGTCATTTATTTAAATGATTTGAAATATTTTGTATTTGACAATAAAATGCAATTGCTTTATGCTTAAAAGTAAATATCCAAATAATTTAAAATATTAGGCAACTAGTTAGATAACTATGATAGTTTATGAGATAATATTAATAGAATGATCATATATTCAAAATTCCTCTTTATGAAATAGGTTTATTAAGGAGTAGGTTGTTTAAAGAATGCATATCTAAGATGCATTGGGATACTGCTTTCCATAATTTAAGAGTATTTTTCTTATAATTCTTTTTTTTTTAATATTTTATTTATTATTCTTAGAGAGGGGGGAAGGGAGAGATGCAGAAAGAAAGAGAGACATCAACATATGGATGCCTTTCACCTGCCTCCAGCTACAGACCTGGCTGGAGACCTGGCTTGCAACCTGGTCATTTGCCTGGCTGGGAATCGAACCAGGGACCTTTGGGTTCGCAGGCTGGCACCTATCCACTGAGCCACCAGCCAGGGCCATAATTCTTATATAAATTAATTTTGTGGCTTTTGTAATAAAAACAATTTACTAGTTCTTAGTTTCATTACTTATTTCACTTACTTCGAAATAAGTGAAAAAGTTTTTAAAACAAATTAATTAAATTGCAACTTGTATAATAAAAATTTTACGAAAGAAATCTAATAATTCAATTATATTTTAAAAGGAAGCAGGATGCTGAGCTATTGTATTGTTAGAAGAGAGATGAGGTGCGTTTGTACTTTCAGGGAAAATCAAGTAGTAACTACTAAACCAAGCATATATCCAAGCATTATTTTAATTGCAGACTTAACAATAAATAGTAGTTTAAGTACTGCTACCAAGTTATCACACTGTAATGTTTGTTAAAACACAATGTGTGCAACATTCCTCCATTTGCTTCAAAAAATGTTAACCAAGAATAAAGAATTAGCATAATATTATAATGGATGCTAATTGTAGCTTTCTGAGCATGTCTTATATGCCTGACAGGTTCAAGCCAAAACACACCGTCAAATAAAAAGGATGAGCAAAGACAGAAGTAAAGCAAATCTTGTCTTCAAGGGGCGCCCATTCATCAGTCATTAACCAGAAACAACCGGCTGCTAAATAAACCCAGGCGGCTCCTTCCCGCACACTCGGAGCGCACACGCGAGGGAGAGCGGAGCACGACTGGAGGCCGAGAGCGGTCAGCGCCAGCGGCTCCGTCAGCCAACTTAGCAGGTAACTAGGAAATCCCGAGTGGCGCAAATTTACAAGAGGTTTCTAAATTTATTGTGGTGACTAGAAAAGATCCCAGTGGCCGAATCCAGCCCAATTAGGATAAAAACATTTTCCTCCTTCCCTGCCAGCTTGTATATGAAAAATTGCTTCTTCTCAAACTCAGTCGATTGGAAAATGTCTGCTAGCTCGTTTGCCCAGCAGGAGGCCAAAGGGTTCCTTCCGCGGACAGATACCCCGCGCCTTAAGTGTGTACAGCATTGCAATAACTTTCATTGTCTGTTTATAGCCATTGAAATGAAATGAATAAGAAACCAAGACTAAAGCCTCACCATTTAAAACTTGCTCCTTTTTAGAGCGTGTTTTCAATGATCGCTAACCAGCCAGATAGAGACAGGCTCGTAGATAGAGCCAGCTGACAGCTGTGGGAGGGGCTGCAATAGTGGCAGCGCGCAAAGGAGGAAAAACCCGGGCTCAGACTGCAGCGTGGTGATTGCCCGGGCAGGGGGTCGGGGAAAGTGAAGGAGGGACAGTAGCGTTAAATGATGGGTGGAGACTTGGCTGTGGTATGCTGAATACACAGTAGAGTGTACAGGTGATGTGTGGAGTTGTGCGCCTGAAACCTACATAATTTTGTTGACCAGCGACACTCCCAGAATTCAGTAAATATGAAACAAAATGATTGAAGCCATCACGACATAACTATGTTTTGTTAATAACACCAAGTCACATATTTGCAAATACTTTAGAATCTTATCGATATCTGTTACAGCTTTGTATGCTACATGCTTATGACAAATTCATTATTCTTGCATTATTGTTATGATAATCAGGTAAAGTGGATAGGAAGGTATAATTACATGCAATTAATTCATGAGGAAAAAATAATTCTATTTATGTATTTTTAGTTTGTTATTTTTGTTTTGACCTTGTGTGGCAGAGCCAGGACTATTACCCAGTTTGGTTTTCATCTTGCTCAGAGTACATTATATTAAGCTCTGCTACCTTTGTATAAATTCAAATGGAAAACATATCCATTATGTTGCATATTCATAAATTAAGTAAAATTGAAAGTTTGTAGTCATTGTCCATGTATCTAGTAACAAAATGGAGCCTTCTGTGCATGTGTGGGGAGGGTTAGAAAGCATTGGACATCTTCACAAGTCATTGAAAGAGAAGCTTTTCATCTATTGTTCTTCACTTGTGTTTTAGTACACCTCTGTGTTAGTTTTCTGGGACTCCTGAAACAAAGCATGGGAAACTGGATGGCTTAAGTAACAGAAAATTATTGTCTCATTGTTCTGGAGGCTACAAACCCAAACAAAGGTGTTGACAGTGTTGGCTGTTTTTGTGGTTTGAGGGATGGATCTGTTTCAGACCTCTTTCCTTGTCTTTTAGATGGCTGTCTCTTCCTATTGAGGCTTCCCATCATCTGTTATGTTTATGCTTCTTTGTCCAGATTTCCCCTTTTTATAAAGATACCAGCCATTTTGGATTAAGGATTACTCAAATTACCTCACTTTGACTTGATTTCCTCTGGAAAGATTGTATCATCAAATAAGGTTGCATTCCGAGGTCTTGAGGGTTAGAAAATATAAAAGAAATGTCTTAATTTTAATCTCCTAAAATAACATTTTTTCTTCTATTTAATACAATAATAAATTGTCCTTACTCCTATTACAAACTGTTGTCACATTGACTTTGATTCTATCGCTTAACTGTTAAGCGATAGAATCAATCTATCAATCTTCTTTTCAATCTTCACTTTTTTCTTTGCAGATTTCATGTACGCATTTTACCATTTTCTTGGTTATTCTTTTCAAGGTTCTAATCTCAAGTTATTTACTAGCTATTGTCCTATTATTTTTGCCACTCTCAACATTTGAACTTGAAAGTAAGGAAGGTCTATGCTCCCCAACCCTCTTATTCTTTGCTTTTCCATCTGTCACCTCTTGTCCATTCAGCTCCTACCCTCAGTTTCACTAAAGCACTGTGACCTTTCAGCCATGACAAAAGAATCAATTGAAAATAAATTTTCATTTTGATTCTGCCATTACCTGTCTATGGTATTTGTTATTGTTTACTCCTTTCTTGAAATTTCTTCTCTGTTTTCTACTTTTTTATTGCATATAATATCTCATAATTATCTTCTTCCAATCATCCAAACATGTTGATTTTTATTCCATCTTCTTGGCCTTGTGTTATTTTCACTCTAAATAGTCATATTTGTGTAGCATTCACAGTAGCATCTGCATGATTTCTGCCTCACCTAGTCCTCAATGTAACCAGGAAAGTATATAATGGCCCATGCACAAATCACTGAGAATTTTAACAATTACTTGTCTTTTCATTGCCTAAAATTAATGGTGTTCTCTTCACAAATTCAAAAGATTTGCATAAATTTCCATAGTATACCACTCTGTAGTTGCTTTTCTGTCATCTTTCCTAAGGAGGTGAATATAAATGCCTTTTCCTTATTAAAATTAACCATAAGTGTTTGTTTTAAAGTGTTCTTAATTCTAGAATAAATTAAATTCAGTGTGTAGCAGTATTCTTGGCATTATATATGCATTTAATAAAAACTTCAGTAATTAGTAGCATATAACAAAGCAGTAAAGTCATATTATGAAGACGTAAACAGTAACCTTTATATTTAATCACTGAGGTTTGCCTTTTCTACATAGTTTCAGTTTTCTCTTCACATTGCACTTGATCTTAAAACATGAAGAGTGAGTGCATTTTATGTATTCTGAAATATCTGGTAATTATTCTAACACTCCTCCAATTCATCTCACTGTTAGTACTAGCTTAATGTATACATAAACAATAATACATCCATAAAATGCAATGTATTCAGTGTTAAATGAAATCAGCTAACTAGTCATGAAAAGATATGGAGGAACTTTAAATGCATATGACTAAGTGAAAGAAGTCATTTTAAAAGGGCTGCGTACTTTAACATACTGGAGAAAGCAGAGCTATAGCCATAGCATGATGGTTCAGTGCTTGTAAGAGATTAGGATTGAGAGTGGGATTATAGTACAGGTAATTTTTAGGGCAGTGAATATATTCTGTACAAAACTATAAGGTACATACACATTATTACACATCTGTCCCACTCCATACAATGTACATAATGTAAACTATGGACTTTGAGTGATAATATGTCAATGTAGGTTCATCGATTATAACAAATGTACCAGTCTGTTACAGGATGTTGATAATGGTGGAGGTTGTGCATGTGTGGGGCCAGGGGGCATGGGAACATGCTGTACTTTATACACAATTTTATCATGAACCTACAATTGTTCAAAAAATAAGATCTGTTTTGGAGAAATAAGTCATTGTCAAAACCAAGGTCACCTAGATTTTCTTCTATGCCTGTATTCTAGAAGTTTTATATTTTTCTGTTTTGTGTTTAGGTATATGATTCTTATGGAGTTAATTTTGTGAAATCTATAAAGTTTGTATCTAGATTCTTTCCTTTTTGTATGTGTCTATCCAGGTTTCCTATACCACTTATTGAAAAGAATATCATTTTTTCATAAAAATGCCTTTGCTCCTTTGTCAAAGTCAGTTAACTGCATTGTATGGGTCTACTTGTGGGCACTCTGTTACAGTGAGGTATTTGTCTATTTTTTTTGCCAGTATCACACTGTCTTGATCACTGTAGCTTTACAATAAGTCTTGATGTTGGATAGTGTCAGTCTTATGGACTTGGTTCTTTTTCAATTTTATTTTGGCTATTCTGACTCTTTTGCCTCTCAAGGTAATCTTCAAAGTCAGTTATTCAGTACATTATAAAGTAACTTGCTTGGTATTTGATTTGGATCAAATTAAATCTAAATGACAATACGGGAAGATTGAATATCTTAGCAATATTGTCGCTGTACTCCAAAAACATGGACTATCCCTCTATGCATTTATATCTACTTGATTTATTTCTTCAGAGGTTTCTAGTATTTCTCATACAGTTATATATATATATATATACAGTTATATATATATATATATATGTATGTATGTATGTATGTATATGTATGTGTATATGTATATATACACATAGTTCATGTATATATTATTAATTTAAAATTTTATTTTAATTTTTTCCTCTGTTGTAGGAAAGCAATTAACTTTTGTATTTTAACCTTACATTCTTCAATCTTACTAAATGTGCTGAGTTCCAGCAATTTTTGTTGTTGGTCTTTGGAATTTTCTAGATAGATAATTAAGCCATCTGCAAAAAAAAAAAAAAAAGAAAAAAGCAGTTTGAACATTTTCTTCCTTCTCAATCAGTATATTTCTTATTACTTTTATTTTATTAATAGCTAGACTTCCAGTACGATATTCAGTTGGAGCTGTGGAGGGGACATCCTGGCTTTGTTCCCATTCTTAGGTGGAAAACTTCAAGTTGCTCACTGTTAAGTATGATGTTAGCAGTAGGTTTTTAATAGTTGTTCTTTATGGACTTGTGGAAGTTCTTTTCTCTAATTTGCTAAGTTTCTTTTCTAAATTATAAGTGGGTGTTGGGTTTTGTAAAATGCTTTATTTGTATCTATTGATATTATCATGTGATTTTCTCCTTTACCCTGATGATGTGGTGGGTTATATTTGATTTTTGAATATTCAGCCTTGCATAACTGACATATATCTCATTTGTACATTTACACATTATTGGGTCATATTTGCTAATTTTTTGAGGATTTTTGTATTTATGCTCATGAGAGGCATTTGTCTGTACTTTTCCTTTTTTGTTATATCTTTACTTATTTTTGTATTAGGTATCATAGAACGAGTTACGTAGTGTACCCTCTGCTTCTATTTTGTGGAGGAGATTAGAGAATTGGTATCATTTCTTCCTTAGATGTTTGGTAGAATTCATCAGCTAACCCATTTGGGCCTGGTGCTTTCTATTTTGGAAAATTGTTAATTCTTTCTTTAACTTTTAAAATAGATGTATTTTTATTCAGGTTATTTTGCCCAGTTTGAGTTTTGGTAAATTATGTCTACCAAGGAATTAGTCTATTTCATCTATGTTACCAATTTTGTGAATATCAAGTTTTCCTTTTCCCTTATGATCTTTTTTAATGTCTTAGGAATCAGTAGTGATGACCTTTCTTTCAGTTCTGATATTAGTATTTGTGTCTTCTCTTTTTCTTTGTTAGTTTATCTAGAGGTGTATCAATTTTATTGATTTTTAACAAAGAACTATTTTTGATCTTGATGATTTTTTAATGGTTTTCTCATTTGCAGTTTCATTGATTTCTGCTCTGATCTTCACAATTTATTTTCTTCTGCTTACTTTGGATTTACTTTTTTCTTTTAGTGACTAAGCTAGAAGCTTAGATTCTGTTATTATAGGTCTTTAAAAAAATAAATGCACTTAATAGCAAAAAGTTTTCTCCAATTACTATTTAAACTACATTCTACAAAATTTTATAACTTGTATTTTTATTTTCATATATTCAAAATTTTATTATTTGTCATGATACTTCTTATTTTACTCATGTATAATTTAGAAGTATGCTGTTCAAGCTGCAAGTATTTTGTGATATTCCAGCTGTCTCCTAGTTATTTACTCTTTGGCATATATGAAGTCTGTCTGGAAAAAGTCCAACCATTGTTAATATGATGAAAATGGTTTGCATGACATCAACGTAACCTGGCAGCTGAAGAGAGTGGACTGGAATGTGCATGTGTGAACAATGACAACCTCACTGTACTAGTGGGTGGTGATGGTAGACATCATTGAGTGAGCATGTATACTGTGTGGCTGCCTCATTCCAAATAACTGAGTGAGTACAGCAACACAACTGCATCAAATTTTGCATTAGGCTTGAACATTCCTCCATGGAAACTGTTCAGATGATTCAGAAGGACACAGCTATGGGCAACTGGTGATTGGCAGCTTCATCATGACAATGTGCCTGTTCATGTATCACAGTTTTTTTTTTTGTGAAACATCAAATCACCCAGGTGACTCAGCCCCACTAAAACCCAGATTAGGCACCCGTGACTTCTGGCTTTTTGAAAAACTAAAATCTTTGAAAGGGAAGAGATTTCAGACTGTTGATGAGATTCAGGAAAATATACAACAGGCAGCTGATGGTGATTGTGAGAACTGTGTGAGGTTCCAATGTACCTCCTTTCAAGGGACTAAGGTGTTGTTGTCTTATGTACAATGTTTCTTGTGTGTTTATCTTCACTGAATGTCTCTATTTTCATATCACATGGCTGGATACCTTCTGCACAGATCTTGTGTATGAAAAAAATTGATCAATACTGTGTCTTAAATTAAAATAAGGTAAAATAAGATATTACTTGAATGGTAATTCATTTAAAGCTTATGTTTATTGAAAGTAAAGGAGAAATTATACAGAAAGAAGAAATTTCTCAGAATAATTACCACGCTTCTCTAAGGGCTATACAGTAAGTCATTCTACAACAGAAGTTAATACTTTTTGCTAAACTGAATTTTCATTAAAGACAGTATTTTATTAATGTTATAATCCTCACAAAGCAATCTAATTGTTTTCCAAAAATATTCCAAACAAGTTGCTCAATGCCCTAATGAATCATTTTGAAGATCTTTAATGATTTAGGCTTTCAAGACTTTGATGTATAACCATTTATGAAAATAACATTTATCTTAGGTATTCCTTAATAAAATAAATTTTATTATACATAAAGCATGTATTTCATTATATTTAATTTATCAGTGAAAATATGAAAATACTATATGCTTTTGTTATGACAGAAACTTGGCCTAAAATGGATTTTTAAAAGTCTTCATTTGCAGGAACCCACATATTTCTAATTCAAAGCTCAATCATTCATTTTTTTAAAAAAGAAAACAGTAGCTTATAAAATAAGTTTCTAATATGAAAAACTAATGAACAACAGAAAAAGCACTTTGAAAGCTCTGTAAATAATATTTGGACATGATCCAAAATTCTCTCACTCTTCATCAATACTTCATTTTAGACATAAATTTGTTTTTTAATAGAATGTTGGCTTACTATATTAAAATAATGTCAGACAATTTTAGGAGAAAGTACTACTCTTTCATTATTTAAAACACAAAAAAAGACAGTTTCTTAAAAGATGCAGGATTGGGGAAATAGTAATTCTTGACCTAAGAAGCAACATTTAAAATACAGTAGGGAAGAGTGAATACTAGGAGTAGAGTGGTAAACTTGGAAATTTTAGACTGATAGGAAATTAAATATCAGAACAAATCAGGTTGCTTTTTTCTGAAATCAACTGAGAGTTCATGAGATTTAATAACATCAAAAATATAAATATATTATTAAAGGCTATAGAAATATAGCTCTGGCTGGTGGCTCAGTGGATAGGCACCAGCCTGCGAACCCAAAGGTTGCTGGTTTGATTCCCCAGCCAGGGCACATAACCAGGTTGTAAGCTAGATCTCCAGCTGGGTCTGTAGCCGGGGGCAGGTGAAAGGCAATCACACGTTGATGTCTCTCTCCCTCTCTGCCTCTCTCCCTTCCCCTCTCCCTAAAAATAATAAATAAAATCTTTAAAGAAAAAGCTATAGAAATATAACCATTCATTCAACCAATATAATCAAGATGGAATGGATTAGTGCTCTGACTGGTGGCACAGTGAATAAGGCACTGGTCTGCAAACCCAAAGGTCACTGGTTCAATTCCCAGCCAGGGCACATAACTAAGTTGTAAGCCAGGTCTCCAGTCAGGTCCTTAGCTGGAGGCAGGTGAAAGGCAACCATATACTGATGTCTCTCTCCCTTCCTCTTTCTCTAAAAATAATAAATAAAATCTTTTTAAAAAAGAATGAATGGATCAGAAAACTGTACTTTTGTACAATTTGTACTTTATACAATTGAGTACTATGCAGCAGAGAGAAAGAAGGAACTCCTACCATTTGCGATAGCATGGATAGATCTGAGAGTATCATGCTTGGTGCAATAACCCAGGGAGCAAAAGACAAATACCAATGATTTCATTTAATAAAAGAGAATAATAGATGAGCAGGATGAAATCAGAGACATGGAAAAACAAAGGAACATAAGGACCATGAGTAGAGGGAAGAGGGGAGGAAGTAAGGTAAGAGCTTAGTGGAGGAGCCCAATGTGAAAGACCCCTGGACATGGACAATGAGGTGGGGTTGGACTGTGGGAGAGGGGATGGGGAGGGTGGGGCAGGGAAGAGAAATGGGGAAAAAATTTAACAATTGTATTACAACAACAATAAAAAATTAATAACAATTTAAAAAAGAATGAGTGGTGTGCTTGGTTCCATCCTCTAACCTGTTTATAAGAAAGAGAATGTGATAGGCAAGGTCATGGTGAAAGCCAGAAACAAATGGGAGGGGGTTGGAAGTGGGCAAAGGGGAAGGAAAGGGGAGATCTGTAATAGTGTCACAATAAAAATAAAGAAAAAAATAACTGCCACCTATCAAAGTATTTGGGATGTAGTGCAAACAAAGATTTTTAAAAATTCCATTATATAACTACATTAGCAATGAAGAAAAATGAGAATATGTGAAAATCAAATAATTTTAATTTGATCACTTTTAATTTCTAACAATGGTTTTATTGTTCTTTTTCTTAAATAAGGTGAAAACTTTATAATTGTACTTGGAGTATTTTATTCATTAATGTGTTGAATAATTGCCAATATACATGACTTTAAATCCACCATTTAGTTTTTGAGTCATGTGTGAACCACCTGTATCCTGTTTTTCTTTTCCTTTTGTTGAGAGTATTAATATATTATTTTTGGTAATATCTGTTCATTATAATGATTTTACTATCTTTCAATGCTTATAATATGAACCTTTGTCTTTATATATTCTAGTAAAAATCATGTTTTAATAACTTCCTTCTTTTTTAGTATTATTGGCTTGAAATTTAGTTTTATATTTCTTAAATTTCTTGTTAATAAAACTAATTATTTGTACAATCAGTGTTTATTACTTGCGCACATATTTGCCCCTTCTGCTGGTTTTTCAATTTCTTTTCAATTTTTATATTTTCATCTAAGGATGTTTTGAAATTTCCTTGTATTTTCATTGACTAAGTATTTCTTTTCTCTTACTTTTTGACAAATTATTTTTCCTGTATAAATTGTAGATTAAAAATTATTTTTATTTATTTGTCTATGTATTTTTTCCATCATGTTAAAGTTTTCCATTCTGTTCACTTCTGGATTTAATCATCTTTTTTTAAAAATTTGTAAAAATCAGCTTCTAGTTTTATATTTCCAAGATTTTAAAAAAGAATTATGTCAGTCTTTTACCCTGGACACTTTTAGCATATTGTTTTTCTTTGGTTTTATTCTCAGGAATTTCACTAACTGTGGACTTTTAAAAATTTATTATATTTGGTTTGCTCCAATTAATGAAATGTGCATGTATTTTAAAATTTATTTTTGTATTTATTTTTTCTGTATTATTATTCCTCAGGAGATGGCTTTGATATCCTATAATGACAAGAGATTATAAGGCAATTGTGTGATTTTAAGAGCCAGGTGGCAGTGTTTTTAAACCTAATATTAGTATGGAAAAGACCTTACAAATGGTATTATGTTGGTTCCTTTTTATCATACTGATTAGCTGATTCAAGCAAAACCCAGGTTATAGTAGTTTAATGAGTAATTGCACAATACTAGGCTGTGAAGAGAAGAAAAGGGCGATAAATGAAGGGGACAATGAGTAGAACAAAAGTTTTGAAGAAATAACTATATTTAATAGCTAACATGAGAGGAAAGAGTTTAAGTTATAAATGAGGAGGATAATTTATAATAAAATTTCCTTGGGAAGGAAACAGAGGCTAAGGAAAAATGTTAGAACTCCAGCATTTAAAATGCTATGGAATTGTTCTTTAATATAAGGAACGGAAAAACATTGTGTCTGTTATGTATAATGCATTTATAAATAAAACATCTATATTCATGCATGTGTTTGTGGATGGATGTAGATATATTTTTCAGACGAGATGTCATGAAGTTTTGTTAGTAATATTGATATATTTTCTCTGTGAAGTAAACAATGTCATTTGCTAAAAACCATGGAAATGTTGAGGCGTTGAGAAGTGTTCAGAAAGGCAACTATTTTTAAGTAATTATATAAAATTATGAAAAGCTTGAGTGGAACAAGCGTAAAAGATTTTAGGGCATTGTTTAGTCACCAGATGACATTTCTGAAAGCAGATTTCATTTAGTGTCACTACAACCATCTGGTGATTTTATCCAAAATATTCAGCAGTTTTATTATGGGAGAGAAAAAAAAATGAATATTTAGCTTTGTAAAGTGTTTGATATTTAAAGATGGAAATCTTAAAATATAGACAAGAACAAGATGGAAGAATGGACTGTGTCTCAAGATGTGCAAAGTAAAGAGGCAGCAGATAGCTTTGGGGGAGTGAGTGTAAGAATTTTCTGGGAGCCCTGGCTGGTGGCACAGTGGATAAGGCTCCAGCTTGCAAACCCAAAGGTTGCTGGTTCGATTCCCAACCAGGGCACATAACCAGGTTGCAAGCCAGGTCTCCAGCCAGGTCCGTAGCTGGAGGCAGGTGAAAGGCAATCGTACATGGATGTTTCTCTCCCTTTCTTCCTCCCTCCTGTTAAAAATAATGAATAAAAACCTTTAAAATAAATAAATTAAGAAAAAGAAAGTTGAGCCTCTCCTCGCTCCCAGTGTGAGAGAGAAACTTGTTAAATATATATTAAAGCAAATACATGGACATGACATTGGAGCAAAATCAATTTACTAACAAGTATACCAGTAACAGATTTATTAAGATCCTTGGAAAAAAAAGTAAACATTTATTAAATAAGGATTTTTACAACAGAATTCAACTACGTGGAAAAAAAGTATAGTTTGAAATTCTTAATAGGTCTTAGTAATAACAGCAGCATACTATATTAAGAAATTTAATTTACTTGAGATTGCTTTTTTATAAATGTGCAGAAAGCAAAGTACTGAGGATTTGCCTAGGGCTTTTTGCAAGTTATTTAGCTGTGTGGAAAAGACAAGATTAACACTCAGATATCTGTTGCTTTTGTTCAGTTGTTCCCACGACCCCAGTAGTTCTTTTGTGCTCTGTCATTGGTCTAACTGAATCTTTAACAAACCTTACTTCTTACAACCTTGCTGCTTAATCTCATCATCCTGTCATTTTTTCCCCCCATGTGTCCAAGTACTAGGAGTGATTGCTCTAGTGTCTTACGGACCCAGAGTCATGACACTTCCCTGCCTAAGTGGGGTTACCAGTGATGGGGTGGTGAGAGCATTCTGTCCCTTATACAACCAATAAAATAATGAATTTTCTGTAAAGAAATTAAACAACAATAAAATCCAAATAAAATGCATATGTTGACAATTCTAACTAATGTCAATGATGAAGTATTCCTCTCTGAAAAAATAATTGGTGGCCCAAGTTCTCAATAGTTTCTATATTTACTCATTTCTAATACTTTAGTTCTCGCTTTGCATGTTTCTGATATACACACATTTCATTGATCACATTTTAATAAAGGAAAACCAGTGTCCCAACCACACAGTTCAAACAGCTATCCCACTATATTAAGGTGAGTTGTTGAATCAAGTATAAACCTCACTGGTAAAGCTTGAGCCCATGAATCATTATGTAAATAATGGATGAACTTTGTAATCAGTGACCATTAAACCATTTCTCTCAAAGCCTGTCTGTGATCAGTCGCTGTGCCTGTCATTCAGTTGATCACAGGCAGCTAAGCCTGTAATTCTGCCTCCTGGTCTCACAGTGATAGACCAAGGGCCATTGATAAAATTGGATGTCAAAATGAAGCAGCTGGCTAGCAAAGGTGAAAGTGTGGCAAAAAATGACAATGGATAATACTGAAAGAAAAGCGAAAACTAAATTAAATTCAAATGCAGGTATTGAGAAAATAGTTGACCATGAGAATATTGACACTGTCAGCATTCTAGAGACCCTAGATAATCAGTAGATTGAAAAGTTGCTCACTCCATAAATTATATGATAAATAGGAAGCAAATATTTTTACTAAGAAGTAGAATATTTTAATATTTTAAATTGCAATTAGATAAGTTTTATATCTTAATTGACCTATGCATTTATAATCAACAGTAAGAGAATTTTTATATTTTACAAAAAAGGTTAAAGGTCATGAAACAATTTTATTACTAAAATTACTTTGGACTGTTGCCATTTGCTGTGCCATTTTTATTTTTGTCTCAACTACTATACAAAGTGAGGTCTGGCTTTACTATACCCACAACTATCAAATTAGCACAATATTACTGCTTATTCTTAAGTAAACTTTGCATGTTACATGTAAGTCTCTTTGGAAGTTAATATGTACTAAACCTATATTAATTTAGCTATACACATTCATTTAAACAGAAAATATAAGCATATTAAAATAATTTAAGCAATATTTTGGGTTAGATTTATTTTTCTAATCCCCAAGGCACTAAATTTTCCTGCAATTAAAAGGTAAAGTTAAATTTAACAATAATAGCACTCTGTTACATCATCTTTTTTCTTTATCAATTTTTAGTTTCTATTTGTGTTAAAATTATTACAGTATAGCTATTAATCCTCAGGTTTTAAAGTTTTATTACTGGAAAAATTATGCAGGCATAAATTTCTAAAAATGCATTACTACAGTTAACTGTTTCTTTTTTCTCTTTTTTCTATATGTAATATTAATTATGTTAATACATAATTCATCACAGTTACTTCCATTCTGACTTTAACTTTACCTGGCTTCTGATGATTTTTCTATATGGTCTATGCATCTGAAAATCTCTCTAATTTCCTTGCCTGCTATCTGCTTCACTCCTATAAAACATGCCATTCAAAAAGTAGAGTCTAACTCTGGATTGAATCTTTCTACACAAGCTTCTAAAATGTCCCATAGTGGCAATTATATTTCCATATATTTACATTTCTTAGATGATCATCTATTTCTTCTAAAAACATCAGCTATCTGTATAAACTTTCTTTTTTTAAAAAAAAATATTTTATTTATTATTTTTAGAGAGAAGGGAAGGAAGAGAGGCAGAGAGGGAGAGAAATATCAATGTATGGTTGCCTTTCATCTGCCTCCAGCTACAGAGCTGGCTGGAGACCTGGCTTGCAAACTGATTATGTGCCTTGGCTGGGAATCGAACCAGCAACCTTTGGGTTTACAGGCCGGCACCTTATCCACTATGCCACCAGCCAGAGCTGTATAAACTTTCTATTGGTATTAAAGTTTATATTATAATATTTTCATGCTCTGCCGCATTGTTCCTTTTTATGATGGAGTGTAAATATTACTTGTTAGCACCTTTTGGGGATTGTACCTTATTATTGCCAGACTGTGCTTTCTTCGAAGACCTACAGTTGTGTTTGGGTCCCCTATTCTTCTATGAGTGTCTTTCTCCCAGCAGAAGCGTGCTTAGTCTCTCTGTTTCTACTGCAGTGAAACAGGACATGCCTTACTGGATTTTGAGAAATAGCTATGCCTAATTTATTAAAAATAAACTTTTAAAAACCTGCATGTAGATACATATAAAATGCCACACTGATTGTGATTGAGTCCTTATAAATTGTTAATAATAAAAGCTTAAGGTCATATACACATGATCAGAGATTCCAGAAATATTGTAGTCAATTTGATTTAATTTTGTATTATGCTTTTACATTAATAATTGATACTCATATTAGAAATTGAGGAAATAGATGATAAAAGAGGAATAATCCCTTAAATCAATATCTCAGTAAATTACTGTTCCAAAAATACACATATTTGTGCACATTAACATTTTTGTTACATTGTCATAGTTTTAATTTTAATAAAATTTAACTTCAAATGTGATACTGTCATTGCTAATTTCTGTATAAGTTTATGTTCTATGAGTATAAAATATTTTATGTTAAAAGTTTTCCATTATTGGACATTTAAATAGCATCCAATTAGAAAATCCCAATTTCAGGTTAAAAAAATAATTTTAACTTTTTTAAGAGCAAAACAATAACTTTAAATTTTATTATCACTCCCACTTCTGTACTTCATTCCTTTTCCCTATAATATAAAGCAATAACTGATGGAAATTAATATATTAAAACATAAAGCAACTTATAAACTACCCAGCAGGAGTTAAGATAAATTGCTGGTAACTGATGTTATTCAAAGAATTTTATTATAAAAATACTGTGGGTTTAATGCCATTTCTTATATTTTGTAAGTGAAAAAAGGGATACAAATAAGAGAATCTCCAAAACTATCAAATAGTACATTAATTCTCACAGAACAGATCACAAAATGTTTATTTCCATATGATCTCCATTTTTCATATCAAAGATAAAATCAGATTTTTTGGAGAGTGTATTAGTGTAAGACTGGCAGTATTTGAACATATCCGTGATGACCAGACCAAGGTGGGCAGCACAGCTAAGGTGTACCTGAGTGCTTCTCTTGTGAGGTTGAGTGTAATAGCCTAGACTTTTAATATTTGTATTGGTTGTTTGTGGTTTGGGAGTGTCATTTATTTTCATGTGTGACAGGTATGGGTTTATTTCAGATCAAATGATGTAATGCAGCCTGGGAAACATGATTTTTCTATAGTACACTGGGGTAATGTAGAGAGGTTAATGAGGAATTAAAAATAAACTGCAACCAGAGGAGAGAACATTATTAGGGAATAAGTGAGATTAACTTTACTGTAATATCCAATTAGAACTGGATTGGATGGCTGTCAGTCCTTTCACTAACTTTGGCCTGTGATGGATGACTTTAAAAGTTTTTCTGCAATACAAGATTCAGTTTAAAAAGAAAAGCCTAGAGGATGATTCCTGTCATGTTGGTAGACCTTAGTTGCAATAAGATAAAAGCAGTTGACAGATACAGTTATTGGTGTGTGGGTGGAATTCTACATGATTTGATTAGTTAAGGTATTAGCAGATCTCTGCTTTCTAAACATTCTATTTTGCCCTAAAACTAAACCATTCATCTAGATCATAGGGTTGTTTGCCACACTGCACATAAATTACTTTCAATATTCTAAATGCATTAATATATTTACTGATTTTATTCCTTAAATATATATATATATACATATTTAGGCTGTGAAATAATTCATAATTGTCTTAAAATGAAAAATTTGAAAATTGGATCATGATGTTACCACTCTAGTGACTATATCATAATAAACAATGAAGAATTAATTAGCATTGTATTATTTAAATAATGTAACTACTTTGTAACAAGAATTGCCATTGTTTAGTGGGAATTAGTATTGCTTAGTTTTTATATCTTTTATGATTTCATTATTTTGCAAAAACAAATGATAAGTCAATATTAAAACGGAGAGAAGAGGACACTCACCAAAACTTGTATCATTATTTTTTTCCAGTTTCTACTCTCAGATGAAGTCCCAGAACGTCACATGGACTTATTTATTTCAGGCCCATGTTTTTTATTTTATTTTATATATTATTTTTTGCTAGCCTTGTCTTTTATCTAGGTTCATGTTCAGTGATGTCTATTGATGTATGAGGATTCCATGTTAAGGTAACTTGAATGAAAAGACATAGCTGTCTACCAAGTAACCTGTCACTAAGTTGAAAGAAATGTCACTGAATATAAGGCTAGAGAAAATAAAGGGAACTGTCCTAAAAATGTTTTGCCTGTCTCTGGAAAGTACATTTTTGAGGCTTCTTTAAATCATAAACTAACCTTTTATTTCTATTTGAACATCATTTTCTTAATGCAAATTGGAGCTATACATATCTAAAGTCTGAAAACTCCTGTGTGGAAAAATACGTATTACCTATTTTGTAGGTCTTTTTTATTAAGGGGAATCAGGTACTGAACTTCAAAGAACTGAAAGACATGCATGATATAACAATACAGTTAAAGCTCAGAGCTAGTAATTGGTTAAGAAAAGTCACTGAAAAACAAAAACTAACAGCATAAACCCACTATTTCAGTGTTAGTATACAAACTCAAATCACCCAACACTTAGAAGCGTGAGGGGTCAGGTTAGGCGCATATTGGAAAAATTCATTCTCTTTATTCTCTGCATTTGTAGAATGAGTTGTATATTTTCTTCAACTTCAAGCACTTTTAGCGTTGTTTGATAATTTTTAAAATTTCCTGGGACTTTCTCCAAATTCTTTCTTCAAACTGTTCTGCATTTCAAAATCATTTTTAGAAAATGTTCTTTATTCTTACTTTATTTTAAAATTTAAATGTGCTAAATTAATTATAGTATTGAATTAATTAATATTTTTAAGGCCTTGCTAAAAGTCTGACCTCAGGCTAGGGTTTAGAAATATAACCCATGAATATATTTAATATTATATGTGGTTTGCTACCATACATCTATCAATATGCTCTTTCCATCAAGCACCTCTTTTTCGGACTTCTTTAAATTACACTTCAGGCACACATTCATTTGACCCTGGTTGTGACTTGGTCATGTTTCTTTTCTTACACCAATGATCTTCAGATGAATAATTGATTCTAATCCCTTTCTTTGTTTTCTGTAGCTAGTGTTCTAATGTACACTATTGAGCTCCTCCTGTTAAATATTTTTATTGGATTTCTATTAACTAAATTCAGAGATATGTTACTCAAACTCTCAAATGTATTTAACATGATTAGTCATCCCTTTTCCATTATACTGTGGATTTTGTCTTCCTAAATTCCTACCTCATGTCTCATGTGTTGTTATCTGTTTGCATTATTCCTCTGTCCTTTAATTGCAGATAATTACCAATTCTCCATTATATTTTTATAATTTATTTCTAGAATGATTTATCTCAACTAATTGTAAACTCATAATTTCCTAACAACCTCCTTTCAAAAATCTCTTAACATATATTAATACTAACACAATCAACAGTTTTCCAGTTTTTCTATGTCGAAGTGACTTGGATGAAGTTTCTCATTTACCCACTATATTTATACAAATGTAATTTTTTTCATATCCATGCCTTGATTTAATTCTGTTTGTGTCTCTGTCTCAACGTTCTTTGAGACCTTAGTCATAGGACACTTGCCGACTGGATGTTTTTCTCTCCCCACATCTATTCTATGTGTCATGATTTAGGTTGCTGATCAGCAACCATGGATGTGCTACTTAAACACAGATAATTTATTTGACCTTTCTGAGTCTTGACTTGAAAAATAGAGGTAATAACCATACTTAACTCATAAAGTTATTTTTGTATTAAATAATCGATTTATGTAGAATACTTTGGAATTTGCCTAACATAGATTAAGTATTCAATAAATGGTTCTAGGTAATTTTGCTATACGTATCTTTGTTACAGTCTATTTTTACTTTGCAGATTTTTGCCACAAACATATTCATGGCAAAACTAATTGTCTGTAAGGTAATTTTGCCATGAAAGATAAAGTAACTGATTGACTGACAGTTTGATTTCATTTTTCCATTGACAAAGTCCCCCCAGTACTCCCATTTTTGTATTATATAAATTTTTGCCTTGTAATGGTATACACAATGACAAATAGACATGGTGGTTTTAAAATAACAGTGGACAATAGTAATAATAAAGACATATTACAAACCTACAGGTAAAGCCAAATCGCATGCTGTACTAGAAAATGATAACATATCAGTTTTTGCAAATTCCTCAGTGAACAGTCACCCCTCTCTCATGTGAAAACCAAAAGTTTACCAAACTAATGGCAGATATAAAAGAGGTGGGTACTAGTTCACAACAGTTTTCAAGAGCATTAATTATTGATTCTTTAGTTAGAAACTGATTCCTCTCTTAATGAATAAAGAAATTTTAACAAAAATGTATAATGCCAATGAGGAGACAAATCAACAACTTATAATGTTATGAATGAAAGACTTCAAAGACAATATATTTTCATTTTTCACGATAAGTAATTTATATTTTATTTTCATTTTTACTATGCCATTTAATGCTCCTCTTTTATTTTCATTCTTTTATTTTTCACAGTAAAATTACCTATTATTAATTAGTTATGCAGTGAAAATACTTGCAGGAAAAATGCATACAGTAAAGATGTTTGTGACTAAACTGCCAGACATGTCAATAAATATTAACTTCTAAAATTATCAGTGAAGGCCAAATACCATATGATCTCACCCATTACAGGACAATAATGAACAAAACTAACAATAAGCAAAACAGAACCAAATATATGAATACAGTGAATAGGCCTTCAGTGGTCAGGTGGAAGGGGATCAGGAGGAGGGGGGAGGCAGAGGCAAGGAAGGGGAGCAGTTTAGACAAGAACCTAGTATGGAAGAACCATAGACATGGACAACATGTGGGATTGACTTTGTGAGGGAATGGGAGGGTGGGGAAGGGAGCAAAAAGGGGATGGATGTAATAGGACAACAATTTAATTTAATTTAAAACATAAAAAATTAAATAAATAAAATAATCAGTAAAACTGCCTTGACAGGGTAGCTCAGTTGGTTGGAGCATAAATGAGTTGAACAGCAAACTAATGTCTCTCTCTCTCTTTACCTCTCTCTAACATCAATAAATTAAAAAAATAAAGAATGAAATCAGTAAATCTTGAAAATAAATAACATATTCACAAAGATGCCCAATTTACTTCAGAATAATTATATTTTTGTAAAATATCTCTAAAATTCTTAGATTGGCAAGGAAAGCCTATGACACTGTGACAGCTCTGTGGCGTGTCATTGGGGTGAGTCCCATAGGCACCTCAATGATGAAAACAAAGAACAGTCTAGGAATGAGTATGAAGTAACTTTGCAAATGTGATTAAACTCCCTATCAGTTGATTTGAAGTAAATCAAACAGAAGAATATCCTGGGTGGGTCTGGGTGGGTCTGACCTAAGCATTTGAGAACTGTTGAAGGGAGGAGCTTAGGCCTTTCTTGTGTCCAAAGATGCTTAGAGCTTATGCCCAGGGCTTAGTAGCCTGCTCATAATCTTCCCTTCCAGACCCTTTCCCCTGAGAATTTTATATTTGTTTAACCATCTCCCACAACTGGCTGACTCTTTTTTGATAATCAGATAATCATCCTCCAAGAAATAGCAGTGTCCATTCTCCATTGATTTTGCATTTGTACAAATTGTTATAAGTTAAAATAAGTAAATAACTTTCCATCTGATGCTTTCATATAATTGTCAAAGAGCTTGTCACATTGTAAACATTGAAATAATATATTTTAATGAATTAATGCCACTTATATTTCTCTGATAAGTCTGAAAGCTAAGGTGAGTATGTTTTTCTCATGTGGCTCTAAACCACCAACAGTCTATCCTACTAATCATGCATGTGATAAATATTTAGTTATAATAAAATATCATCAATGACAGAGCTGGCTGGATAAATGAAACTAAAATTGATTTTCCATTGAAAATGTTTTATTGGGGCCTCTTTCCCCATCTGTAATAGTTAACCTTTTATCCCCAAAGGTTATAACATCCAATTATCCATAAATTAAGAGCTGGGATTGACAACAGTAACACTTTAATTAAAATATTCAAATGTGTCAGTATATTTAAACTTCTGCACAATACAATAACATGTGACAAAATTAACTTAGGCAATTAGAAATTAGCCATTCTATATAAAGAAAGAAAACTGAAGACTTCAGCAGTTAACAACATTGTCTCATCCACACAGATTTAAACAAAATATATACTTAATTTTTAAATATGCCTCAAGTGAAAAACATGGAAACTCCCTGAAATAAAAAAAAAAAAAAAAATGGCTCCTTAGCCAATAAAATTGATAAATATCTAAAAAGGCAGACTAAGATAAAAAGAAAGATACAACTTATCAAGTATATGTATATTCCATAGCCACTAAAAGATATGAGAAAGCTATGAACAACTCTACTCACATAAATTCAACAATTTAGATGATGTAGACTAATTCTTAAACAACAGCAAGCAAAACTACCAACTGATCCAATATAAAATAGATTTTCACCCATAATTTAAAAGTTTCTGAAAGGCACAGATGGCCTTATTAGAAAAATAAGCCCATAGGATTTCATTGGAGAATTATATACAAAACATTTAGAAGGAAAATTAGCACCAATTCTACAATATCTCTTTCAGCAAATAAAAGACAAAAAATACTCTGTAATTCATTTTATGAAAGCCGTAATTACTCTGATGACAGAACAGAACCAGATAAAGACATCACAGAAAAAAGAAACTACAGACCAGTATCTCCCATCAACTTGTAAAAACTCAACAAAATATTAGGAAATCAAATTCAGTTATATATAAATTTAAATATATACCAATGACTAAGTGCAGTTTATTCTTAAACTTTGAGGATGCTTTAATATTTAAAAACTAATCTATGCAACCCATGATATCAAGAGTAAAAAAACCCCTACAAGGTCCTATCAATTGTTGGACAATATCTAACAATAAAAAGCTCCCAGAAAACTAGAAATAGAGAAAAACTTTAATTTGATAAATAGCATCCTTATAAAACCTAAAATTTACTTATTTATTCATCTTAAAATTACCTTGTTCCTCTAACATTTGTACTTAATGATAAAAGATTGAATTATTTCCCTCTCAGATGGGAATAATGATAAGGATGCCCAATCTCACTGTTTTTTTTAACAAAGTGCTGGGGTTTTTAGTCAGTATAATAAGTCAAAGAAAAATAGCAAGGAGGAAATAAAATTCCTATTAACAGGTGACATAGTTATCTATATGAAAAGTTCTAAGAAATCTGCAAAGTGTAGAACTAATCATGTAGAATTAATAAGGCTTCAAGGCTATAGGACAAAAGATCAAAGACAAGCAAAAATACTAATCATATTCTCTATCCTAGCCATAAACATGTGGAAAATGACATTAAAAAAACAATATGATTTATAATACCATGTCCATAGTTTAATGCTATACTACATTCATATAAGATATACTTTTTAGGGAAGCTGAAATGCAACGCTTCCAATAATGCTTTCTGTAAGGATCTTCACCTTCTGTCCAATATTCAGCCTAACTCTTTGTATTCAATATTTCTCCAAGTTGTAACAACTTGAATGATTTGGCCTAGGAATATTGCTGATATGAGATTTTATTAGGGACAAGAGAATGATTTGTCATAACTTGTTATGACAAATTTTCCATAACATGGAAAGTTTCATTATGACAGATTTTAGATTGCTTAGCTACCGAGTGACAATATTTATCAAATGGTGTAATGAAAAGTTAGAATGATGCTGACCTTGCCCTGGAGTCTTGGTTCTAGGAGCCCCACTCAGTGCCAGTCTTTATCCCTATTCAATGTTGAACCGAATGGAAGAAACTTAAGAGACAGATGTCTGAAGAAAGGGAGATGGACATTCATTTCACTCAGAGTCTTAGTTGTCTAACAACCTGCTTGTAATTATTTCAATAAGCTTTCAACCAGGATATTCATATCTGTGCATATTAGCTGAGATGAGCTAATATTTCATATGACTTCATTAAGTATTGTCACTTTCTCTCTTTCCCCCCCATTTTACTGAGGGAAGCATTTGACTTAGGTAAACAATAGCATAAATTCTGGAAAGGACAATTAAAATACTGCAACATTTTTTGTCAAAAGTTTCAATAAAATGATGATTTTTGTATACTTAAGACCAAAAATATTGCTTGAGCTTTTATTTAATGCCATTTTTAGAAATTTTCTAAACCTATGAACAAGTAAGTTTTCTTATCCTCATTCAAAGACATACTCATTAATTTTAGAAAAGGGGGAAGTGAAGGTGAGAAAAACATTGATGTGAGAGAGGAACATAGATTGGTTGCCTTTTGTAAGTGCCCTGTCAGGGGACAGAGCCTGCATCCTAGGCATGTGCCTGACAGGGAATTGAACCTATGACCTTTAGGTTTGCAGGATGGCGCCCATCCAACAACCACACCAGCTAGGGTTGAACAAATGATTTTCAAAGTGAGGTCATAATATGATTTTTATTAACATTTTATGAACTATTTAAGATACAGGTTTTGATAACTTGCATTTACAGTATAGCTTATAAATTTTATTGTGTTTTTATTTCTCTGGAATCTTTAATTTCACATACCAAGACTCCTGGTTATATAGCAAATAAATTATTTATCTTTGTATTTAGGCCATTTCATTCTCAAGAGTTATGGTGTTTTAGAGAGTGACTAAGTTTTGGAAACTATTAATGGGCAGAGAGATTGAGAACTGTTTGTTTCTTAGAACTAAAGCAAACCAAACAAAAAAGAACAGAATCTCTATTTTAGACAAAAATCTCCCAGGTCCAGGAGTCATAAACAATACAGGAGATGGTGGTACATAAAGATAACTTTCCTCTACTTGTTAATAATAGTGAATATGATAATTTCATTTAAAAAGTGAGATGCATATTTTCCTTTCTTTTAGCCTAGTTCACCTTTTGATTGACAAAACATCAAGCTAATGACATATTTTAATGAGTTTTTAGCTGCTTTCATGTCCTGTCATAATCTTGGCAATCTGCCTTTACTATTTTATTTATGTCAAGTATTTATGCTTTTTGAACAAATGTATAAAGACATGTTGGAAAAAGAATATCCACTGAGTTTCATCCAATTATAAGAAAGTTAAAAATAAAATTGTAAATGTGTATGAGATTGCATAAATGAATTTTATTTTGCAATTATATCATATTTATTATTAAAACTCTGCATATATTCTTAGAATTTAATGTGTGTTAATATGCAGTGTTACTGATATTTTGCTAAACATCATAAGTGTAGATAAGTCAGTATGTTATAAAATCTTATTTTGGTTTAGTGCATCCCTAAAAAACAGTGTATTCTATTACTAAAACATTAAAATTCTAATACTTAGGAATGGATGTATTTGTCTATATTATTATAGAATGGCTTCTACAGCTAACTTTTAATTCTACCTACCCCATCTTTATGTCTTCATTAAATATAACAAGTAACATAGGTAATTTAAAAAGAGAAAAAGTACAATTTTCTAGGCAAATAAGAAATTACAGAAGCGGCATCAATCACTACTCCAATTCAACTTCTGTCCCCAACAGAGAAGATGCTTACTGTAGATTTTTTCCCATATGGCCATTTTGATTGTATGAGTGTAATACTAGGCCTTTATTTCTAGTTGCCTTGTTTATTTTCATTGGGGCATATTGAGGGGGCAATATCTACGCTGGGAAAAATGAGTGGGAAATATGTATATAACATGGTAAATCATCAGGCTAAGTTAGCATAAAAGTCAATGAATTCTCAGAAAATATAGAGAACACATCAAGACCTGATGAGAAACTGATACAAATAAAGGAGAAGTTACAAAACATTTACATATTTGGAAATACCACTATGAGATGAGAACCACTTCAAAGTGGAGGTTCTTTCTAAGGAGGGAAAGGGAGCTTTCATATCACTCAACTGGCTAAGAAACATACTTGCAAATTGAGTAAATATACTAAGAAACATACTTGCAAATTGAGTAAACATATGGCCAATTTTGATCTTAGAAATAGTCATAGGAAGAGCTTCCTTATTGTAGAGTAAGATTTAGATAATGAGGGAGACCTTTTAATTTGGTATAAAAATATTGCCTGAAGTCTGCAACCTTCACAGGGCTTCCGAGTACTGATGGTTTCTTTGGTCACTGATGAGACTTATTTCAGTGTTGGTAATAAGTGTATAGGTGCATCCTCACGTTGCTTATATGTTCTGCTGGCTGCTCTCTCTGGTTGAATTACAGTAGTTTCCCCTTATCTGCAGTTATATTCTCTGAAGTTTCAATTAATGGCAGTCCAAAAATATTAACTGGAAAATTTTGGAAAGTTCCTGATATTGAGAGAGAAGGAGAGAGAGGGAGACAAAGACGAGACAGAGAACATTTACATAACATCTATTACAGCATATTGCTATATTCTATTTTATTAGTTGTTAATTTCTTAATGTGATAATTTATCACATTAATTAATTTATCATTAATTGATAAATTGATAATTTATCAATTAAACCTTATTATAGGTATGTCTGTATAGAAGAAACATATATGTCTGTATAGTACACAGAGGGTGGGGAAAAAGTAGGCTTACAATTGTGAGTACAAAAATACAGACTTTCTTCTTGTAGTATTGCTTATTTATTATTATATCATTGATATTTTCCATACAAACAACTGTGAACCTATTTTTGCCCCATCCTATATAGGGTTTAGTACTATCCAGGCTGTCAGGCCTCCCCTTGGGGCTCTTGGAACATATCTCCTGAGGACAAGGGGGCTTCCATAGAGTTCCCTATGCTGGTACCTGTGTAACTCAGGTTTGAGCTGAGCAGTCTTAAAGGACTCTTCTTATTTCTTCCATTGCCCAGGACCTTTGTGCATTTCCACATGGAAGAAGTTGAGTAGGAATAGACAGAGGCAGTCAAGAGGGTCATAGTGAAGAACAAAATAACTCTATAAAGCAAGATGTGCACATGAAAAAAAAAAAAGAAATCTCCTCTCCCCTCTTGGCCATTAACTCTTACTCATTCGTACCACATAAAAACAGATAGAGACATTACTCTTCTTTAAGATGTGGAAAGCAAATTTTAAAAAGCAGATATTATGCATCAAATTAAACCATCTTTAGTTTTTGGTAAGAAGATACTAGAGAGCAAGACTTTTCTGGCTCAACTGTTCCAATCAAAACTGAAACTTATCTGACTTCTTACATATTTCAAATTAAAATATTATTATTTGAATTGTGAAATAAAGTATTGATTCCATTTCATTTATTCCTTTGTGGTGGAGTGGGGTCCATAACAACATATATTGTCTGACAGTCACAGTACCTTTCTTATTAGATACAGAAGATAAGTAACTGTGAAACTTACTTTAAGAAATTTCCCCTACTGACATGTATTTCAAAGAGATTATTTAAGATGAGCTAAGGTATCTATTTCCAACAAATATTTGCACCACAGTATCACCTAGGAATTTATTAATGACAATATGAAAATTAAAAAATATCAAGTGGTTTGTGACTAGAACAATTTGTTGATAGAACTTCCCACTTTTTATTTCAGTGAAGGCATGGACTTAAATATTTGAGTTTTCCAGTTCTCTAGTACTCTATAGCTCAGGTCAATTGAGACCTATTGTGGGTTGGTAGCTAAGCAACAGATTTAAAGGTCTACAGACTACACTCCTGTATTTCCTCTGCCAATAACTTAGCACAAGATGGTGAGCAAACCATTTAACCTTCCAATTATACTATCCCTCATCTTTTCAACAGGGAGGTAATATAGCTTACTTCCCACAGGTTGGTAAAGTCTCTCTTAAAGAATACCTCAAACACAGTAAAAATGCTTCTTTACTGTTTATCAGAAAGGAAAAACTGATCCACTTCCTGCTTTGCCACATGATGTGCAAACCATTAGAGCCAGTATTTCTTTATATAGAAATACCCCCTTACCATAACTTGAGTTTTCCGAAATCACCCTTTATTATTTGCTGACATTTCTTCAACTATCAAATCATGGAGGCATTATGTGAAACTGGGTTTATTTATTTTTTATATTTACAGGTATAAATCTGTTTAACTGTCTTTCATATTTTAAGATAATTTCTTACTAGGAGTGAATACAAACGAACAGTTTATTTGAATTCTGTGACATGATGATACAGACATAGAATGACTGTATTTTTGTTTCTGCCTCCTATTAAAACCTTAGGTCTCATTGTAGTTTTTTATGAAAGGCCTGCTCACAACAAAAGAGTAAAAAATAAATATATGAGATTAAGTATCTGAAAGACATGCTACCTCAATGCTGTCTCAGTAAAAGTAACCTGTGCTCCTTTGTTCATTTGTGCTGTTTCTAAAATACACAGGAGATGTGCAGGGAAGGAAGCCAGAGAATGATACTGGTGCAGAGGGTGTGCTTCTAGGATCAGGTGGGAAGGCCTTTGTGCATTGAAGAGGGATGATTTCATATATTGCCTAATTCACTCTGTGATTCTTTTCTTTCTTCTCATCTTAGTAGAAGAATGTACAAAGATACTTGTTAATAAACTTACTCACGGAATGCCCCAATTTCTCTATTTGGATAAAATGTGTTTGAAAACTGTCAAAATAAACTTCTCCTATACCTTTCACTAGAATGCACATATTCAGAGAGGTGTACACATCTCTTGTAGACCAAAGAATATGAGAGTATTGCATGCACTTCTATTACATGACAAATTTGCAGTTTGTGTTTTGTTTTTATTTCATTTGTTTTTAAAGAACCTACCAAATAGGTGAAAACATTAAAGAATATAGATAGAATGAAAATTTACATTTGAAATTTAGCTTCACTATGTGAAGAGCCCAAGAAAGTTGATGTCTATTCTATTATTAAAAATCCTAAAAAACTGTAATACCATATCAGGTATTCTAGACTTTGAACACATTTTAATCACTATTATTAGCTGCTGCTATAGTGGTGTGTCAACAAAGAGAGGATCTAAACAGGTTGGGACTATGGAGAAGAAAGATCCTTGCATAAAGCAAGTCTTTAGAAGATTTACATCAAAGCAAAACCCTAAAGCTCCTTGGCATTCCAAATACATTTGCACTTCCTAATTATTACATTGAAACTACCTTTGAAAAACTGGCCAATATTTCTCTTGTAATTTATATCACTTCCTTTCTTGCTCTAGATTTCTGTCACTATAAAGCATACCATCTGCCATTATAAGGCACATCATCCTTTCTAGAATGTAAACATGTATGCTGATTTAATCTATATCCTTGAAAGCCTGAATTCTGATATAAGCTTCTTATTACAACCTGAGATATAAAATATCTATCACTTAATTTTTATGGAGTTGTCAATACAATTTTAAGAATTCTACTTAAATTTGTCTTTATTACAGAAAAGTATACACCATCATTCTGAAACTTATTGAATTAAATCAATTTGTGAAAATAATCTTTTTCTTTAAAATCAAATAAAAAGTAAACAAATGAATTTGTTGACTCTAAAAATATCTAGTTTTATTTTTTTGAACATATTTAAGATGTTCAAGGAGCTTATATTTTGAGAAAGATGAGTTAATTTAGGATCTTGGTATGACCAGGCACATCAGTAGGACTAGAAGTTGCTTTTAATACCAGGAAGTTGTATAGAAAAAAAGGGAATTATCCATAGAATAGAGAAAGTACATACAATTAAATGGATTAGAGACAACTGGCTAGCCTCTGAGATGGGGAATAATTCTAAATTAAATACAATTTCTGTTACTTTGTGCTCTGACAAGCCGCTATATTTATTTTGTTTATTTATTTATTTTAAAGATTTTATTCATTTTTTTCAGAGAGAAGGGCAAGGACAGAGGAAGAAAGGGAGAGAAGCATCAATGTACAGTTGCCTTTCACCTGCCTCCAGCTAAGGATCTGACTGGAGACCTGGCTTGCAACCTGGTTATGTGCCCTGGCTGGGGAACTGAACCAGCAACCTTTGGGTTTGTAGGCTGGCACCTATCCATTGAGCCATTAGCCAGGGCTGACTAGCCATTTTAGATTCATGGTTTTCAGACCTAGGGTATAGTAGCCTCAGTAAGAGATCGAGAATAAGCAAACGCACAGACATTGCTTTAACACATGCCATTTAACAATGTTGATGTAAGTGTCTAAAGTGCGATAGGGTATGGGCTATGGCTGCTGTAACAGTTGTAGATGATACCCTTGGAGCAGACGTCAGCACCCTGACACTAAACATAAGCAACTTCTATATGGACATGGGCAGGAGCCAGCTCACAGGCTACTGGTGGCATGCACCAGCCCTATTGGCATTAGATTAGTAATGGGCTATATAAATTCCATTTTTGTCATCTAATCCAGTTCTTTGCAAACTTAACTTGCAAATGAACCACCCAGGAATGTTATTAAAATTGAAGATTCTGGTTCAGTAGGTCTAAAGTGGGGTTTTGGCAGTCTGCATTTGAAAAATGTTTCCACATGATATTGATGCTTCTAGTCCATAGATCAAATTTCGAATTGCAAGGCTTTAAAGCTTCTAGAGTTAGTCAAATTGAACGGGAGCAGAAATAAAAAATAGGTGTGTGTTATGAGATGAAAATCCCTGGTCAGCAGCTAAATGATTTAGATGAAATTTAAAGTGGTCTCAACTCCCAACAAGCAGGAAGAGACAGCTTTTCTGATAATGTTCTGAGTTCTGTTTTCAGCTAGTTAGATCAAGAAAGAACATCTGTTACATGTGATAAATATCTGATCTTAAAATATAATACATCTTTCTCCCACTTGAGCTTGATATTTTTAAAAAGGGTACTTTAAACTGCAGATGAATATTATCGTATTGCTGTCTCCTCTTTTGTACAATTTTCGTGGGCTGAGGACACAGGGAGAACTCTAAAAATATTTACTGCAGTTATTCAAGAAAGAATTCTAATTGTTGTCCCTAAACATGTAGCTCAGCTGGTTAGTGTACAGTCCTGATACATCAAGGTTGTGCTTTCAGTCCCTGGTCAGGGCTTATACAAGGCACAACTAATGAATGAATAAATATAAATAAGTGGAACAACAAATTGATGCACCCCTCTCACTCTCTCTCTCTCTCTCCTCCTTACCTCCCTCCCTTCATCGTTCTCTTGAAAATCAATTAATTTTCAGGAAAAGTTCTGTTTGCCAAATGTATGTGTTGGGGAGAAAATACTCTTGATTGAAAAAGTCATGACAACTGATCGCAACTTAACAGGAGTTAAGTAAACTAAATCACATCACATAACAGTACTCTTAGGAAAGGACAGATGAGAAAAGATGTGGATAAATAAAAAAATTATCAGAGAACAAAAAACTTTAATAAGATCCATGTTTTTTTGCTTTGATGGGTATTTTGCCAGAATACTCTAACCCATGTCACAGCGGGGAGATTCTGAAAATGGGTCAGAATCCAAACTCTCCCCAGAGCTTCTTACTGGAGACTTTGTCCTGGTGGAAGAACAGATACCAACTGAAGCAGTGGAACAGCAGAGAGGCCACCAGCGTGCGTGGGCAGGGGTTTGAGAAGGCACACAGGCCTGTGCCCACCAGGTCGCGTGGGGAAGGGAGCCAAGATGTTCATTGTTCCAAGGACATTTTAAAAAGCTTAACCAAAGTTTTATAGACTTAAAAGGTCTTTGAACTTCTCTGGTAGAAAGAACTCAAGGTTTGAAGATGTACTAAGCATATTCAGTATTGGGACTGGAAGCTCAGTTCTTAGGGATTGATGCCAATAAAGGGCCAATGAGGATTATACCTGCAGTGGAAGAAATCCTAAATGGACAAAGAACAGCTGAGCAATGGAAGGCCTTATAATATTTATAAGCAACTCTCCTTAGTGAACATAGATATCATTTCAAGGAAATAAAGGGTAAAAAACCAAATCATCAATAGATAAAGTTTAAAGCCTGAATTGATTTAGTAAGTCCAAAAATAATCAATGAAACTAAGAGATGATGTATTTATCTATTGAATGGATAGGCATACAAGAATAAAAATAAACATAATTAAATGATTTACTCTTTTGTTCACCTAAGTTCTGATTGTGCAGTTTGTTTCCTTACTGATGTATTTTCACATAAATAAACCACTGTGTTTTGTCTTTAAAAGATATTAATCCTCTTTGATGAGGACATTTATAAATAGAATTTTGTACTTGATTCTTCCATTTTATATGTACTTTCCAACTACTTATATTTTTCCTACCTCTTACCAGTGTTTTCTACTATTTGAATTTAAATTATACCTTCCATAATTTTGTCTCCTATTGGTAAGATGCTAACTATAAGCTATTTTTTCCATGAAGTGTTTTCATTAATTTCTTATTTATTGTAAGTTCCATTAAATAGGTACTACTGAGATGCCAATTTAATATAATTGAAATCTTGGTTTAATAGTTTGCTGAACTCAAATTACTGAAAATAAAAGGATGTCATATTTGTGTGTAACTCTTAAGTCTGAGCAATTATCTGACAGATACTTCTCTCATAGTAAGCTCTAATGACTTAGAGATGTCTTATGGCAAATTTGGGAAATAAAATTGGGGTTGATACTAATTTCCTGTTCCCAGGCTTATCAATGAGACACTGTGTTAGTTTTTGACATCTGCTTCTCCAACAATAAATGTATTTCTGGTTCATGAAAAAAGACATGTATGTTTAATTTGAAGACCACCTCTACTTATCTTGTTCAACTCCAAGTCAATCATTTCAAGTCACAGAGGCCTGGACCAGAAATGAAGCATGTGACTCAAGTTTAAGCCCATTTGTGTATCATATCTATACTGGGCCAATTTTCCAGTAAAGAGTTACAAGATTTGTCCTGGACTTCTGGAACAGAGTCAGATGTTCTCCCCCATTATATGTGAATCTGAGGACAAGTAAGAACTGGAGGTCTTGTAAGCATTTTGCTAAGAAAGTACCTGTGAGCCAAAAACAAGTAGCCACATTGTCTGGGCATCTGTATCAGCTATAGTTACTGTTTTCATTATTTTCTTTACATGGAATTTTTATTATGCAATTTAATGTTTGATTAAATTAATTTTTTGAGGGCTTTGCCACTTCCTTCTAAATTAATATGGAATATAACAAATGCCTGAATGGAAGGCATTTTAAAAATATATTTTATTTATTATTTTTCAGAGAGAGGGGAAGGGAGAAAGGCAGAGAGGGAGAGAAACATCAACGTATGGTTGCCTTTCACCTGTCTCCAGCTGTGGACCTGGCTGGAGACCTGGCTTGCAACCTGGTTATGTGCCCTGGCTGGGAATCAAACCAGCAACATTTGGGTTCACAGGCCAGTGCCTTATCCTCTGTGAAGCGAGGACATTTTGATTTAAATGTACTCTTCACTAACACTAATCCCAACCCTAACGTATATACCAGCCTGTACTGTATGTGGCATGCATCTATTCAGATACAGCCGGAGACAAATAGCTTTTTTTAAATTATTATTTTACATATTTTTAAGATTTTATTATTTCCAGAGAGAGGGGAAGGGAGAGTATCAGAGAGGGAGAGAGACATCAATGTATGGTTGCCTTTCACCTGCCTCCAGCTATGGACCTGGCTGGAGACCTGGTTATGTGCCCTGGCAGGGGAATCAAACCAGCCACCTTTGGGTTCCCAGGCCAGCACCTATCAACTGAGTCACCAGCTAGGGCTCAAATAGCTTCTCTCTTATGATAGTTTTTATTTGGAGATATTGCCAGGATAGTATCATAGGATATTATTTCCTTTCCAACAAACACTTATTTCTCTCTGATTTTTATATATTTCTTTCCTTTTTTTTCTTATCTCTTTATAGTTCGACCCAAACTTTTATTTCTAACTTTTGCATGTTTTCTTTTGTTTTGCCTAACCTTTAGGAAACTATTTTTTCGCTTGTTTCAAATGCTCTTCTCCTTTTGTAGTCTTTGAAGAACACTTTCTGAAATTCCATTTGAGGTCAGAGATCAGATCTGAACTTCTATTTAAACTTAAAATTTCCACTAAACTGAAATTGTCTAATTCTCAGCTTGGGTCACCTTGAATCTTGAATGACAGGCTATATTATTAAGAATTTATCTGTCAGTGTCAATTTTTGTTGGTTAAAACTTTGCAGATAAGTTATTTAACCTATGGCTTAACAAATATTTTACTGGTTTTCTTCCATCTGCTCTCAAACCTATAGTATTTGGACCCTTTTTGTTCTCTTATAAGGTTGAAAATTGATCATTGCAGTTAAAGTACTTCTAGTTTAGGGAAATAGCAAGTGTGGTACCCCTTCAACAATATGAATAACATAGAATTTCTGGCAAATTAATCCTAATAAAAGGTTATTGCAGATAGTTTAATATAAAAAATTGAATTATTAAAAGGGAGGAAATTTCTGATTAAATTTCCAAGATAAACTCAGCTCAAAAAATTACAAAATTGTTTAAAGGTTGAGTAAAAACCACTCTTAGAAATAAAACATTTTGATAATGTGTCATTATAAACTGCAAAATTCTCATTAGAATGTGTCAATTATTTAACTATTTTAAAACATTTTTTTATATATGTTTGGGCATCCCTGTGTGTGTCTAGTATATTTAGCATTAGGTGATTCAAAGCTATGTATATTTAATATTCACACTATCTCTGGAAGAATGATGACTGCTGTTTTTATTATGGTTCAGACCCCTCTTTCATCTTCAAAGTTATCACAATGTTAAGACCTTGTATTTCCAAGATAACTGTGGCTTCGGCCTGTTTATATCTGCATTTCTGGTCTCCTGTATGTACCTTTCTTTCTATCCTCTAACCTGCTGTCAGTTTAAAATTTTAAGTTGCAACTCGGTAATGTCATCCAAAGGTTTATGCAGGGATATCAATAAATCAAAGTCTTACCTATTCGTTTGTTTCAGGGAAGAAAAATGTGAGCATTTAAAAATATAAAAATCTACACATTTAGTCTAATGAGAAGGGAGTAATAATTTAAGAAGTTAAACAGACCAGTAGTTGGTCAGTGCTTAAAGCATACCTTTCAAGATAGAATTTAAATTATTCTGTAGTCCACATCAGACACTTGTCACACTTTTAAATTCTTCATCTTTTATGGGAAGAGGTTAAACATATCTATATAATAAAGTTGCTCATACAGAACAGGTTAAAGTGCTGATGCAAATAAGTTAAAATATGTCAATAATATTGTCAGGTTTTGCTTTCAATGAGCAGCTGAACTGTAAAAACGTATTTCCCAGAATCAACAATATTTATTCTTAAAGATAAGCTCTAAGTTTTCCCTACAATTTAAATAATCAATACACTCAAGATTAAATAATCTTATAAAATATTATGCACGTAAAGCATTTCTGTGTGGTTTATTCCATAGTCCACTTTAAGTGCCTTGGTTATTTCTGAAGCTTACAAATACTCCTGGGGAGGTGACAATTTATCATTCCAGATTTTATGTGTCTGGACCTTTGTCACTGCCCCTGACAAATATAGTGTTCATATCCTTGAAAATGATACATCACCTTAGCAATATACTCACCTTATAAAGTCAAGTATTTTCAAATTGAGACAGACACCTGGGTTTAGGCGAAGAGATAGGAGAACCTCAACTTTCGATGATGACTGTTTCTGACCACCACACAGAACAGTAAGAGCTGTAGGGAGAGAACAGTTATACATATATGTGAGCCCTAAGGGGCCACGCTAAGCATGTAAATCCAACAGGCCCTCCTGAATTTCCTCCATAACATTTCCTTCAGGGGACTATTCAACAATCACTTCCTGCATAAAAAACATGCAAATTATTTGCATTGCCATCCACATTCTTTCATAACGTGATTCTCAAACCATGTTTTTCCTATTGTATTCCTGCTGATGTCCAATATTCTGGACCAGGGCCTGCAGCCTTTTTTGGTCCAGGGCCGGATAAAAATCTGACAGGGTTTGCAGGCTACAAGCCCTGTTCTGTCTCTCCCTCCTTATCCTCCTCCTAATCAACCTCCTCCTAGTTTATTTATTTTTTTAATGTGGAAATGAAAAATGAAAAGTTCTTAGCTCATAACTTATACAAAAAACAGACAAAAGGCCAAATCTGACCTTTTCAATATCATGAAGTATCCCTATGTGTTCCTTTAAGGTGAAGGTTTTTGCTGATATTACTTGAGCTGGGACATTTTTATCTTTTTCATTGCAACCACTTTTCTGATCATGTCTCTAAATTTGTATTCACCACAATATTCTCCAAAGGGTCTTCAGAATGGTGTCAGCATAAATGTTCTGGTATTTCTTCTATATTTTCATTTACATTTAATTCCTAGTTCCCTTTATTCAGTATTATTACTTTTCACTTCCCTGCAGCATTTTTATTTTTGTGAGCCAGGTGACTCATTTTATCATTGGTTTCTGTTACTGGAACATGGGCTTATCATTGAGTCAAGGAGTCAGCAGAACTAGATGCTGACTCCTGAAGGAAGTGCCCAGTGACCAACTGCTGACACACTTTGAAAGGAGCAATGTGATTGGTCCCTGATCATGATGTGCATCTGTTATTTACATAAGGATTTGTGGACAGAAGAACTGCCAGGGAAGTTTCAACTCTATGTAAGGACTCATACTTCATATTTAAATTGTGTTCTTGGTACACTGGTATTTTATTAAACATAATAGATGAACTTTGAAAATTGAAGTTGAAAAAAATGAAACAATACAGGTAAACAATTTTGTTTGGCCTCCCTCAGCACAATCTCACTCTCTGCTTCTCTTTACTTCCTTGCAGACTGTTTTCAGTAAATCTAACACATGTAAAAGTAAGTAAAAATATTTCTCATTCCTGTTTTAAAGTAAATGGGACATGAAACCCAGAACAGTACATGACATGTAGTATAGGTGCCATAGATACTTGGACAGATATCTATTATTTAGTACTGGCTTGTTTTTACTGGACATTAATTCTAAGATTTCAAAATAGTACATGTAGAATTGCTCCAGTCATATAACATCTGCATAATATTACATAGTATCGATAAAATTACATTGCATGTATTATTTCTTGTTAATGGACAATAACTTTACTTCTATATTGGTGATATTTAAAAACAAATCAGCAAACACCCTTGCTTATATCTTTTGTGCATCTATGAAATATTTCTCTAAAATAGTTCATTGCTATGTTTATTTTTCCCTTTCCCTACCCCATCTTAATATATTTGTTTTATATGGTGCTAATGTTTTGAAAAGTGGTCTTTCATCACTCAACCTGGTTGAAAATGTAGATTGCCATAAATAAAAATTTAACACATTGTTAGATATAATATAGTATATCAAACTTGATATTCCTTTTTTACCATTAAATTATATTATCAATATGTATTACACAACTAATTGTTAGTCCTGCATGAAATGCTCTTCCAAGGTTACTTAATTTGTAGTAAGATGTTATGTGAATCTAAGTAAAAAATCAATAAATTTAAGGGAAATTATATGTTAAAGTGTTTTTTATGCAAATAACCTCTTGTGATATTTTGTTTGGTAACTTGACTCAAGAATTTTTTTTTATTCACTAGTTTTTAGAGAGAAGGGCAGGGACAGAGGAAGAAAGGGAGAGAAACATCAATGTATAGTTGCCTTTCACCTGCTTCCAAGCTACGGCAGACATGGTTAGAGACCTGGCTTGCAACCTGGTTACATGCCCTGACTGGGAATCAAACCAGTGACCTTTGGGTTTGCAGGCTGGTACCTATCCCCTAAGCCACCTTGAGTCAATATTTTTATTAGTATTAATATAATAGTCACTCCAAAAATGTTATGTTATTAAGTTTTAATATCTTTTAGAACTACAAGTGTCATTGAATAATACTATATACTCTTTTATGTTAATATTCTAAGATATTTCATCCAAATTTTACCTTTAATAGATTTACTTCACTTTAATATTATTAACAATCTTCATCCTACATTTTCATTCTCTTTGTTCTGTGATGTTTTAGAATAAAAATTCTTTCCATGTGTTTGAAGAAGTATATTATAAAACGTTTAAAACCTGTCTAAAGAAACATAGAGTTCTGGCAGCTACAATAAACTTTCTTGGGATAAAAATATGTTTGTAATCATCTTGAATGTTTAGAAATTAAAGTATAATCAATGTGATAAGAATACATATTTATATAACATTTACAACTAGTCTTGGTTCAGGATTTTAAATGTCATTTTAGGAGAGCTTTATAAAGAAACAAGATAAAGTACATAATTTTGGGTTTTTTTAAGAATTTTATTCAATTTTTTAAAAAAATTTGTATTCATTATTTTTAGAGAGAAGGGTAGGGAGGGAGGAAGAAAGGGAGAGAAGCATCAATGTATGGTTGCCTTTCACCTGCCTCCAGCTGGGGACCTGGCTGAGACCTGGCTTGCAACCTGGTTATGTGCCCTGGCTGGGAATCGAACCAGTGACTTTTGGGTTCGTAGGCTGGTGCCTTTTCCACTGAGCTACCAGCCAGGGCTGTACAGTTATAAATAATCCGTATCATGACTTTTTTGAAAATAATTTATATTCGCTCTTAAACTGTCATCTTACCTGGTGCTAGGAGGGAAGAACCCTCCAAACCATTTCTTCACCTCTTGCCTCTCGAGGGCCAATTCAGTTTAAGCTAAGCGGTGGCTGCGAAGGCCTGTGTCTGGGAGGGGAAGAGGTTGTGACTTCTGCCAAAACAGCCACAGGAGACCAAGCAGTTTTACCTCCCAATAGGCAAGGTCTAAGGCTGATTTGCCCTGTACACAAATGTTTTAGCAAAGAATTAATGCAATTTCTAGAGCACGTAACAATAATTTTGAGTTTAGTTCATACGTAATATTATCAGAACCCTAAACAAATGGCTTTATAGTCATTTTACATGTTTACATGGTATAATATTATCAGATAAAGGTGTACAATATTTCTATTCCTTAGGGTCAAAAATGTTGAACATTAACTTTATATGACTCACATAAATATTTATTTTGTGTTTGTGTTTTGGGTTGGCCAGAAAGTTCTTTTGTTTTTTATTCCATAGGATGGCTCTAGTAGCACTTAGTTGTCTCTAACTTCGTTTGAAACAATTTAGTTAGATCGTATTGTGACAGCTGTCATAACAGCAAGCATTTTTTAAAAGCATCAAAACTGGTGAATTTTTGTGCAGCCGTTTCAATATTGAAAATGGAAGAAAATACACAACCTTTTTGACATATTGCGCTTTATTGTTTCAAGGAAGGTAAGGACATAACAAAAAACAAAAGCAGGATTTGTGCAGTGTATGGAGAAGATTCGGTGACTGATCAAACATGTCATAGGTGGCTGGCAAAGTTTTGTGTTAGAGATTGCTTGCTGGAAAATGCACAGTTAGGTAGCCCAGTTGAAGTTGACAGAGATCAAATTGGGACATTAATTGAAAACAATCAACATTCTACCACACAGTGGAGAGCCAACATACTTAAAATATCCAAATCAATTTAAGTTGTTGGTGAAAATGAAAATTGTGCCTTTTATTTTATGGAAAAAACTAAATGGACTTTGTGGCCCATCCAATACAAGTGAATTAAACTTTATATATATATATATATATATATATATATATATATATATATATTTAAACTTTATATATTTTTTATAAATTGAAATTAGAGTCCTGTAAAATGTTTTAGAAATTATTTTTTAATTTTTTTTAAAGATTTTATTTACTATTTTTAGAGAGAGGGGAAGAGACAGAGGCAGAGAGGGAGAGAGACATCAGTGTGTGGTTGCCTTTCACCTGCCTCCAGCTACAGACTGGCTGGAGACCTGGCTTGCAACCTGGTTATGTGCCCTGGCTGGGAATCAAACCAGCAACCTTTGGGTTCCCACGCTGGCACTTTATCCACTGTGCTACCAGCCAGGGCAAAACTATTTTTAAAGAATAATCCTGTCCGAACCCATTTCCTACATTGAGCCAAATAATAATAAGTAAAATCAGAAAAACAAATTAGTAATTTTGAGGCATCACAAAAGTTATTCATTTTCATATTAAAATTTAACTGCTTGAAGATATTATTATTTTTCCCAAAATATTATTTGGATTGATTTCTTTGGCATAACCTAAGAAATAAAATTTCCTCAAGCCATCAAATAAATCATGCTGCAGGGTTTTGTGATTACAAAAATTGTGGAAATCACTGATTACTTTTGACAGAAATGGACTTTACCCTTGTACATCCACTATTATATATTTAATACTCACATAATGTTATTTCAAAAAAATGATTCTGGAGAGGTATGAAAATTAATAAAAATTGCAAAGAGGTCAAAATAAGAAACAACTAATATGAAAAATCCCTTTATTACATAAAATGATATGACTATTCTGATTATTATATTTTTAGGGTTGCTTAGTGAGCTCATAAAAAAGTATTTAAGCCCTGGCTGGTATGGCTCCATGGATTGAGCACCAACCAGCCTGTGAACCCAAGGGTTGCTGGTTTGATTCCCAGTCAGGGCACATACCCAGGTTGCAAGCCAGGTCTCCAGCCAGGTCCCCAGCTGGTGGCCGGTGAAAGGCAACCATACATTGATATTTCTCTCCCTTTCTTGTTCCCTATCTTCTCCCTTCTCTAAAACTAATGAATAAGATCTTTTAAAAAAAGCATCTAATCATGAAAACTAATTTGTTTTCTTTCCTCTCATCTTCCCAAAGAGCCACTGAATTATGATTACCAAAAAACTCTTTAAACTTTTTAAAATTAAATTTATTGTGGTCACATTGGTTAATAAGAGTATATAGGTTTCAAGTGTAAAGTTCTATGACACATGATCATTTCTGTATACATATGATGTAGCAGAGATTTTTACCTTCCAATTTTCCATTTTTCTGATTCTTTTTCAGTCATATCTGGCTAAGATGAGAATTAAGTGTTTGAGTGTGATATATGTATGTGCTTATGTACTTGCAGGCATGTGTGTGTACATGTGCATGTGTGTGCATGTGTGTGTGTGTGTGTGTGTGTATGTTTGCTTTAGCTTTGTGTACACATTCTGACTTCTGCTAGAATTTGATATTCTTTTTCCCAAGTCCTCATGCTGTTAGGAAATATGCTTAACTAACGACAGCAATATTATCTTAATATTTCATTTTAGCTTTTTCATTGTCAATTACCAGAATCTGCGCTGTAGTGTTAGCATCAAAGTATTTTCTTATTTTCCTCTATCCAAGCTATATACTTTAGAGCCTTTAAATAATGGCTTCTAACTTATCACAATTTTTTCTTTAAAAATGTATTTATTAGTCTAAAAATGAAAAGTGGCTATAGGCTTTCTTGTATGAAAGCACTCTGTTGTATGATTATCTATTTCCATGAAAGAAATAAATAGTTATTTCCTGCAGGTGATGTATCTACGTTCTTCAGAATGCTTAATTTTCTCTGACAACCAATTAGCTTTTGAAATATTACCGTACATAATAATTACAAAATGTAATTGTTATAGTAAAATACAAATAGCTGAGCATATTAACAGGGAAACTACTTTGACACTGTTGGGATTTTGTTTTCCAAAATAATGATTTCAAGACCAAAGCTCTTTGACTCTGACAATAAATTAGGAAAGTGAGTTTTCTTGGATTATGTCTATTTTCTTTTCCCAAGTGTGCACATCATGTATATTGCTTTATTTTCCTTGTTTTAGTGTGTGTAAGAGAGCCAGTGTGAACTCAAGAGCAATGGCTTAATATTGAAGTAGAAAAATACTTCATTATGTACCAGCTGCAGCATCTGGGAAGTGCTGAGGATTCCCAGGGTACACAATTAGGCTTCCAGGCTTTCTGCCAGAAATAATAGGAATTCTTGTTAATCCAGATGATTTCTGAAAGCAACTAACTTAATGTAATATTCCTCTTCACTTAAAAAATTCTTATTCTGTACCTGCATTGCCATTGACTTTGATAAAGATATGTAAGGATTTGTGTATGTTTGCAATATGCTATATGATAGTTTAAATGTCAGTCAAATGAATAACTGTGACAGAATTTTAGAATAAGAACCACTTTGAGGTCTAATTCTTCCATCAATATAAATTTTTAACTGACATGAACATGAATAGGAACTACAGCCCTGTACCAAGAAATAGGTTTTTATGGATTGCATCATGACTAAGACATATATATAATCAGCATGTTATATTATTTCACCCAGGTAACCATTGTTTGATTTCATGCTTGGAAATATTAAAACAAACAAGGAGAGTGTAGAGAAATGGTAATCATTAAAGAGAAAGGCAGTGTTATTCATTTTACTTGAAGGTTTTATTGATAATGTACACTAGAGGGTACTGGCAGTTTGCAAAGACTGCTGTAATAATATTATGCTAACAATGTGCCAAACTCTTTCTCCTAAATAAGCTTTGAAACCTGGGGTTTTTATTTGAAGAACAGAAATGAAGTTATGCACCTGTTTTTAAAAATATTTTATAATCAGTTTTGAACTGATACCTGTTATCAATTCTGATTATTTTATAGCTTGATTTGTATGATTAGTGTGCTAAAAATTAGGATGTGAATGGAAGTGAAGAAAGTTTGTATTATTTACCACATTGAGTTGCATTCAAATAGATTCAAATACTGCTTTCTAATTAATGTGGTCATTTATACTACATTGGTTGCATATGGAAATTAGTAATTTCTTACAAAAATACAGACCAATTAAATTGAAGATGTTTTTTATAAAAGCAAAATAGATCTGGCTATTTAGCAAAAATTGGAAGTAAACTATATGTGAATTAAAAGGAATATTTGGTGAATTTACTGCAGTGAACATAATTGAACATTAAAAATACAAGTATAAATACTCTAAGGTTGAAATATTGAAAACAAAATTTTTTTGTAATAATGTTTCTTGTATTTTGTTTATTTTTTGCTCTCTTCCAATATGTTTAGGTCCTATGGAATTCTGAATGGTCTTAGGAGTATTTTCTTTCCACATGTATTTTCCTATGTCTCCTAAAATTTCTAGGTTCCTAAAATTATTAATTATTAGAAAAAGAGAGACTCTGTGCAAACTAGAAAATCATTGACATATCATTAACTCTAGTCTTGAAAACTTGGACCCCAAAAAACCCTAATCAAATTAACAATATAGGCATTGAATATCCTAGAATCAAGAAGGATATTATTATTATTATTATTAGACCCTGAAGTCTGTTTTATTTTCACCCTGGCTTCTGTCTCATTCTGCTGAAGTTTGTAGACTCTCATCATGTGCCACATACCAATCAGCAAATGTCTCAAGGAGAAAAGTGATGTTGGAATCAGGCTTGCATTTTCCTTTACCCCAGGATATTTGTGTTTGACATGTTCAGCTCTGTGACAACTCTATAGCATCTTCAAACAAATGTTTATTTGCAATGCCTCCAGAGTTTTAAGGTGATCTAGGTGAGAACAAGCAAGAGTAGCAACAAGTTATTTTTCTGTCAGCAGATACAGAAAAATGGCCTTTGATAATAATAAAGTGTTTATATAAAAGCATTCTTGCAATTCCTACTATGAAGACTTTATCGATGTTGTTTTATTTTAATACAGCTATTAAAACCCAGCTTAGAATACGATTACTGAAAAAACCCTGCAGTATTCTTAACTGTCCTCTAAATAAAATGTTAGAGGTGTAACCTAGTATGTTCCTTTTTTTTCCTCTTGCCTACTAACAACTTAGAGGCTTAGTGGAAATATTTGATGTTGTTTTGGAAGAATGTTAGATTTTTAGGACTACTGTAACAAGTACCACAGACTAGGTGATTAAATAATAGAAATGTATTGTTTCACAAACCTGGAGGCCCAAAAGTCCACAATCAAGGTGTTGACAAATGTGGTTTCATAGACCTATGAAGAAAAGGTTTACGCTAGTCCTGTCTCCTTGGTTTGTGGTTGGTTGTCTGTCCCTTGTATCTCTTCATATCATCTTCATTTTGTGTGTGTCTGTCTCTGTCTAAACGTTCCTTTCCTATGTAAGGATACCAGTCATATTGCATTAGGGACCACACTAATGACTTCATTTTAACTTGTTTGTTGCTGTAAAGACTTGAATCTCCAGATAAGGTAATATTCTGAGGTAGTAGGATTTAAGACTTGACCAAACTTTTTCAGTGGAGGGTGAAATTCAACTAACAACAAAAAGTCAATGTAATATAAAAATACACATATGTACTCTTTGGAAGGTAGTTATATCCACAAGTATGGATTTCTAATGCATGAAAAGATAACCTATGGGAACCACTTCATAGGAAGCAGCCTAGAGGGCAAAAACATTCATTGGTAAAATAAATGGAGGCCAGTCTTTTAGATTCTCTTAACAGCTAGAATAAACAAATAGAGTATATTATTAGCTCTCTCTAGAGAAATCTGTTCATGATTGAATTATTAATGTGGGGACATAAATGAGCCTATTGATTTTGTTTTTCTCGATTGGAAAGATTTAAATAAATATCTAAATCTCTTATCAGAAAACCAGGTATGTTGTCATGGGTTACTCAGACTATTCTATATTTCATACTGAAAACATAAACTACATATAAAAATTCTAATAATATCAAAATTTAGTAAGATCTAATAAATCTTACTAAAAATCTGCTTGTAAAATAATATAAAAACCTCAGTCAGACCTTCTCTACATGACTCTTCATGCCCTTTGAAAGGTAGTTGGTGCCCTTTGAAGCATAGAGTTTCTATTTGGTGGAGTCAGTTTATCTTTTTTTCTTTTGTTGTTTTTGCTTTTGGTATCATATATAGGAAAGCTGGCCTAGTCAATGACACAGATATATTCTATGCTGTTATATAAGGCTTTTATTGTTTTAGCTCTTGTATTTGAAGTTTTGGCCCAATGTGGGGTTTTTGCATATATAGTGTAAGGAAAAGGTTAAGTTCTTTTTTTTTTTTTTTGCATATTGATATACCATAGTTCCAACATCATATATTGAAGACTCTATTTTCTCTCTTATTAAATTGTTTTGAAATCCTTGTCCAAAAATTGGCATTAAAAGTATTTTGAAAGAAATGACTATAAATGTAATGGTGCATTTTTGGACTCTCAAATCTTTTTCATTGATCTATATTTCTACCCTATGCCAGTACCACATTGTCTTGACAATTGTATCTTTGTTGTAATTTTGAAATGAAGAAGTATGAATCCCAGGGGTGAGAGAAAGGGTAGGGTTTAGTCCAGGAGCTAATGTGAAAGACCCATGGACATGAATAATGAGGTAAGGACTAACTGTGGGAAAAAGGAGGCAGGGACAGGGGAGAACAATGAGGGAAAAATGAAACAATTATAATGCAACAAAAATAAAGTAATAAAAAAGGAAGTGTGAATCCTTTAACTTTATTAGTCTTTTTTGTGATTGTTTTATCCATTCTCTTATTGCTTATTTTATGTAATACTGCTCCTCCTGATTTGGCCCCAGCATAACATTAGTGGCTCTTTCAGGAAAATCTGTAAATACATGTTTATAACTCATTATCTGACAACCTTAAGGTATCTATATTTATTTTGCACTTAGGGGGTTATAGATTTTAATTTATTAACAATCTCAGCAGAGTTGGAGTCAACATACAGATTCAAAATAGTATTTTTCCAGTAATTTGTATAAATATTTACACTAACTAAGATGAATTAAGTCTATACAAGCTTCACGTCATTTCAGGTAAAATTTTGCAGCTAAATGAACTACGTAAAATATTTGGAATTTATGACCACTTCTTCATCCAGAGCTTTTCAGTTCTTGAAGGTATGGCTGATACACCTCATCACTAGTTGGTCATGTTCCTTGTACTGAGTCAAGTACTAGCAAACAACATGAGCTTTAATAACATCTCATTATCTCATAACTTAATGAAAACAGTAATTTATAATTAATTGTTCATTGCCACCACCATTAGATTTCAACTTCATGAGCTCAGAAGCTAGCTTTTCTTATCTACTACTGGATTTCAGAGTCATTAGAATGTCCCATAAATAGATATTTCTCATACAAGAGCCTTGCACTTACTTGCTTCTCTGTCTGGAAGTTTTTTGTCGTTCTTGATATGACTAGTTTTTTGTATTGTATGTCTTAGTTTAAAAACTTTTTCTCCAGGAACTGTCTCTACATAATTATCCACAGTAGGACTCTTCTTATATCATTCATCACAATAACATTTTTCTTTCATATCATTAAAAGAAGTATATATACATATATGTGTGTGTGTGTGTGTGTGTGTGTGTGTGTGTGTATAATTTTATGACCCCAACAAACTGTCTCCTGGTATTCATGACCTGATGTATTTCCTGCATTGTATCTGGTCTGGGTGGAAAGGGTGCCATGCTAGTTGTAGTGTCAAACAGTAAGGAGACCTAATACTGTTTATTCCCCGCTTTGGGATCTCTGGCCTGCCATGTAAAAGATTTTCCGCTCTGCTGGAGAGACTATGGGAGAATAACATGTAGAAAGGGAGAAGCCCTAAGACTACACAGAGATGTACAGACCCTTAGTAATCTCAATGCCTGGAATGAGCAGCCTGCTAGGGGTTCCCGGTGAGGCTCCAGACATGCAATAATCCATCTTAGACATATCAGCTGCTATGGACTAAATTGTGTCCCCCCAAAAGTCAAATGTTGAAGCCTTGATTCCCCAGTGTGACTGAATCTGATTTAAATGTTAATCACATCTTAAAATACCTCCATAGCAAGTAATTTTACAAACTAAGCTGGTGTTTGATTACAAATGTGGGCACTCACCAATAACCTCACTGAGTTGACACATCAAATTCACCACAGAAAAGCAAAATGCATTCCCCTGGGGAATAGAAGGTCCTGATTACTGCTGCAATATGCTGTGTTATTAAATTGGTCACCTGTGAAAGAGGGCAGTTCATCAAGTTTAAATATATGTGAGGCCTTTCTTGCTATCAGAGGCTAATCTATTTTCAGGTTTTATGGTCAGGTTTTTATGAGAAATGTCTGCGTATCTAAATATTTTTATTCTATTCAATTAAAAAAGCATTAATAAACTAAACATGATAGGATGCTGAAAAAAATAACAGATGACATTTGGGAAAAGAAATTTCAGAGGTGCCTATGGCGATATCTATTGCTGTTGTGTCTCCAAAAACAAGGTTGTTTTCCAACATAAAACCATTATTAAACTTCAAAGCCTTATATTCTTGAGGCTAAAAGAAATCATTTCCATTAAATTCATTTTTATGACTTTTCCTCCAAACCACTGTGGCTATTCTGACATTTATGCAGTGAATAAAGGTGTTCAAAGGTTTGATAAAGTCTGGTGCTTAGTTGATAGGACTTTGTTTATCTATTTGTAAACATTTTTTTTTTTTTGATTGACTTTAAAAGCATCTAGTATGTTTCCAATATGATAATATATTTTTAAATACCCCTCACAGGAAATTACCCAGCATTTGTTCTTGTGTTTATTTTTATATTTTATGTGTTTGTGGGGGTGTCATTTATCAATCCTGAAACTGTGAATGAGTCTACAACACACTACAAATTCAAGGAGTTCTTATTTTTTCCATATAAAACTTATGGAAATATAGTTAAGTTCCTTGGTTACCTTTTGTCAGTATATCTCACTGCACCAGGGGGCCATAGCAGCAGAAGCTGAAATCACACTCACACACCCACACACTCACACATAGCCATATCATAAGTTGTGATGTTTGAATGCTGTCAAACTCTCAGCTTCACCTCAGATTATGGGGAAAAGCTCATCAGTTAGAGGACAACAAAACAAAATGAAAGCGTAATCATCAATCTTGTCAAGTTGAAAGGAAGAACTGAGAAGCTGGTCTGGCTTGCTTTGGATTGCATCCTGCTACACTTTATCATGCTTGGTCGAATCGATTGTTGGGCTATTTTAACCATGAGGACTGTTAACTTGGTCTGAAGGCAACTATGAAATGGACCTTACTCCCATAGAACGTCAGTCTTCTCATGAAATTATCTAGGGCATCAAAATCTAGGCCCTCATAACCCATAGGAAGGTGCAGTTTTGTTAGAGATAAACCTTAATTGTGGCATCAGGGTTGCAAATATTGTCATTAGGCTCTGGAAACAAACTGGGACAGCTTCTTACTAGGATTTGTACTAAGATGTACAAATTACCTAAGCTCAGTTCATCATAGCTATTAGCCTAAATAATTTGGGTATGGAAAGAGAAATCAGAGTGATGTCTTTAACTCAACACACAATAAAGGAAACAGAGTGAAAGTAGCTATGCAAGCCGGGCCAGAAGAAGGAGGCATCAAGGGGTTAAGAGAAATTTCCATTAATATCCTGGTTATACTGACTTCATCTTTCTATTTAATACTAATTTAGTAATTCTGTTTAATACAATATTTAGCTAGAATGGTTTTTCGTTGTGCCAAAGAATATCATTCCTGGGTTTGCATTATTGGACATTTTAATTGATGGTGTAGATAAGCCCCTTAAGCCAGATATCTTCCATTGATTCTCCTGATCCCCTCTGTGTCCCTCTCGGCTCTGCTCTGCTGGGGCAGCTGGCAGGTATTCCTGGGCTCTTTGGGCGGTGTTTGGTCTGTGGAAAACTCCTACCGGGAATAAAATGGAGGGGAAAGAGTGAGTTTCAGCTCCTTCCTGGCAGGCTGACACATGAACATCGCAAGAAATAAAAATAATTTGTTCAAATAGGGAATATCAGAAAAATTAAGATTGTATTCTGATGTAAGTAAAAAGCTGGAGAATAATTTTAGATAAAAATCTCTAAATCCAGTGTATCCATGTTTTCCTTTCACTGCTTTTTGCTATTAAGCAGAAGAGGAAAAAAACACCTATGAATTTCTCTCTTTTCTTCCTAATAACCAATGCTAAAGTTTGGATGGTCCTGTTACAGTATAGAAAGGAATCAGTTCCAAAAATGCGAGAGGATGAAAAGTAGATGCTAATTAAATAGCACATTTTTTTCATTTATTGTAGGTGTACTTGTTTCATACTGTAAGAATAATTACTGCAGTATTTTCTGAAAGATTAAATTTGCCAATATTTATAAAACACAAATGCTCATTGGTGCTTTAAAAGATTAGGTGGCAGGTTGTCCTTATAGAAGCCAGCTATCAATTATATTCACTTTGTACAAGCATGCTGTTCCAACCATCAGCAAGGTAGATTCTATTCTTCTGTCTGCGGACATGTACACTTCTACCTGAACCAATTAGATTTTTTTTTTTAATAATTTATTGACCATCATAAAAAACAGAAATTAGGCCCTGGCTGGTGGCACAGTGGATAAGGTACCGGCCTGTGAACCCAAAGGTCACTGGTTCAATTCCCAGCCAGGGCACATAACCAGGTTGCAAGCCAGGTCTCCAGCTAGGTCTGTAGTTGGAGGCAGGTGAAAGGCAACCATACATTGATGTCTCTCTCCCTCTCTGCCTCTATCCCTTCCCCTCCCCTCTCTCTAAAAATAATGAATAAAATCTTTAAAAATATATTTAAAAAAATAGAAATTATTGCACTGATATTAGATATAACATAAATTATCTAAATAATTTTGCAATAAAAGCACATGTTACAATCTATTTCCACCAACTTTAGATCACTAATCTGTGTTGATGTATAGTAGCAAAAAAAGAAAAATGGCAAGATAAATTGGACACATCTCTGTTTATGGTGGTAAAGCTCTAGGTATCACTGAGCTCTTATTGTAATGGTGGGAAGGAAATATCCTGCTGGCTAAGGAGTGACCAAAAGTTAGGATTGTGTTTAGGAGACACTTAAACATTTCATTTGGAGTAAGCATCTCTTTTACAGTGTACTCAAATAATGCATTAATTGACTATTAATTAAGCACAGGCAATATCTGCCTGAAACTAGACATAAAATCAGTCTGGATACATTTTTTCTTAGCACACATCTGAAACCAATGTAATTTGACTATAGTATTTCATTTCTTAATACTCTTGGGGCTATAGTACACTCAAATCCAAACAAAGGAAACTAAACTCTGAATTTTTACAGAAAGTTGAATTTACCCATAAGGTTTTGCCCATTTGTGGGCAAACTAACACCAAAAAGATTTTTCAAAGATTCCAGTGACATTGTGTGATAAATACTGGACAGAAATATGACAGAGAATTTATAATGGAGTGATTGTGAATGATTAGTTTTCTCTCCATATTTCCATGTTTTCCTTACAATCTTTTTAATTAATTAATTAATTAAAAATTAACCTGTCTGGTGGCACAGTGGATAAGGCACCGGCCTGAGAACCCAAAGGTTGCTGGTTTGATTCCCAGCCAGGGCACATAACCAGGTTGCAAGCCAGGTCTCCAGCCAGGTCCGTAGCTGGAGGCAGGTGAAAGGCAACCACATTGATGTCTCTCTCCCTCTCTGCCTCTATTCCTTCCCCTCTCTCTAAAAATAATAAATAAAACATCTTTAAAAACCCACAAGGAGAAACCGAAAGTAAAGTAACACCACTTTAGTTACAAAAATAAAAACTGAACATATTCTAGGTTGATTTACTTTTATTTTGGCTTTCATGGATTATTACATATAGGCATTTAAATGTGTATATGTAGTTATAAAACATTTGGTTACATGTGTTTATTCTTTGCTATTTGATTTTGTTTTCTTGCAGTTACTAGAAAAAATTGCTTAGGAGAAAGCAAAGCTGAACAAGAATAAGCTAGAGGTGTAATTTTGTGTAGTAGCAAGATAAAAACAAATTTAATTATTTACTTCTTTGTCTTCAAAGAGAAATTTGACAGGGGCAGAAAAGTGGGTAGGGAATTCCAGGAGAAAAAATATATCTTCAATTATTAGAGCAACAGAAATAAACTAACTTTGAAAATCAATAATTTCAAATCCCAAAGTTGTAAACTTACTTCTCCATTAATGTTAACAAGTACATTTATTGTCAAAATAATAAATTCACTTATAACTGTCAACTTATTCAGTTATCTCCCAAAGTTGAGAAACAAAATAATCTATGCAAGATCTGAGCCTCTCAATTTAAGTACTTATCATTTATAAAATATATAAATTATAAATATCTTATTTTGATTTATAATTTTTCCAGTTTACAACTACTGCTGACAATTTTATAAATTATTGACAGGAAACAGACATGAATCTATAACCTTAATCCTTTTCTTCAGCTGTTTTGATTTCAGTCTGATACATGTGTTAGGGGTTGTGTTATATATTTGTGCTGCCACAGGCTGATAACTAACCTTGACCTACTTATAATGAAATGTGGTGTCACTCAGGCTCCAGAAGCCATTAAAGCTGGACAGCATTGCCTCCTGTCAGCTTGTCCCAAATCCCAACTGGACAAAACATCCACCAGAATTATTACTTTGCTTCATGATTTTTGTGCGTTTGTTTGTTTGTTTTTGAAAGGACATCTTAACTAATTAAAACTAACCTGCTGGTTTTCAGTTCTGGCTCTCTACAAGGTAAAGATCGACCCATTGAGGAGTTTCATATTGACAAGGCAGTTTTGCTTCTATGGATATGTCTTCAGAGTAAAGTAGGTAGTTTACAAAAAGGAAAGAAAATTATAAACTTTGAACTTTGTCTTAGCTTTTTCCCTCTAGGCTTGAAGATTCCTGGCCAATAAGCTATTAAATCTGAAGGAAAATAAAAAATACAAACCGTAACATAAATCTAGAAAAGATGTTTTCAATAATTGAATTATGTTTATTACATGAATTCTAAAATCATATGCATTCATAATTAAAATCAAAATACAATACTGCAAGTTTTATTTTGAATCTAAACTTTAGAATGTATTTAAATATACAAATAGCCCTGGCTGGTAGCACAGTGGATAAGGCATGGGCCTGCGAACCCAAAGGTCTCTGGTTTGATTCCCCAGCCAGGGCACAAAACCAGGTTGCAAGCCAGGTTTCCAGCCAGGTCTATAGCTGGAGGCAGGTGAAAGGCAACCACACATTGATATTTCTCTCCCTCTCTGCCTCTCTCTCTTCCCCTCTCCCTAAAAATAATAAATAAAATATTTAAAAATAAATAAACAAATAATATCTGTATGTCATAAAAGTCAAAAGGTTAAAATGAATTTCCAAAAAAGCAACTTAACTATATTTTCCACTCTTAAATATCAAAGAGTAATGAAGGAGTTCACAGTGAGCAGCTGGGAATCATAAAGCTACAATTTTCATTCATTAGCTACACTCATATTTTTAAATTTAAAAGAACTAGAAGGAGAAACAAAAGGTATTTGCATAAATTCCCAGGCAGCATTTTAGGATCATAAGTCTCCCATGGAGACTTCAAATTTAATTTAATATTTCTGTGGTCAGCCTATGAATATGTTTAAGTGGCACAAATGAACTCACACATAGAATTTTTTAAGAAGAAAACTATCAAAATTTAAGAATGTATTTTTGTAAAAATAGCTGTGTAATATAAACTATATTAATTATTTAAATTATTTATAAATTTTTAAAAACATCCTGCGAACTATTGTGTTAGTTTAGCATCCTATTTAAAATATAGTGAGAGGGGATATTTTAAATCATGCCATATATGGTAAGAGTTAATGTCAATAAACAAATGTTAATTTGGATCCAGAATTAATGAGAAAAAGGATTTCATTGATGTACAATTATTATAGCCTTGGTGAGGGGTTGGAAATGTGGTTCTAAATTCTCACCAAACATAACAACGAGAGAATACTTTTAGATGATTGCTTACTGTGAATTTTATCTTTTTAAAAGTATATTGTATTGATTATGCTGCTACAGTTGCCCCAATTTATTTTCCCCTTGCCCCTCCTCCACCTACTACCTCCCCTACCTCCTGCAGTCCTACCCCCCTTAGTTCACGTCCATGGTCGTGCATAGATAAGTTCCCTGATTTCACCCTTCCCTATATTATACTTAAGTTCCCCCTGTCTATCTTATACCCAGCAATTATGTTTCTTAATCCCTGCTCCATTTCCCCATTCCTGACCCCTGCCCCTCCCAGCTGATAACCCTCTCAGTGATCCCCATACCTATGATTTTGATCCTAATCTGGTTGTTTGCTTAGTTTTTGTTGTTTTTATTGTTCTGTTGATAATAGTTGTGAGTTTATTGTCATTTTAATGTTCATAATTTTGATCCTCTTTTCCTCAAAGAAGTCCCTTTAACATTTCATAAAATAAGGACTTGGTGATGATGAGCTCCTTTAGCTTTACCTTGTCTGGGGAGCATTTTATCTGTCCTTCCATTCTAAATGCTAGCTTGGCTGGCTAGAATCATTTTGATGGTAGGTCTTTGTTTTTCAGCATTCTGCATACTTCTTGCCAGTCCCTTCTTGCCTACAAAGTTTCTTTTGAGAAATCTGTTGGTTATTTTATAGGAATCCCTTTTAGGTAACTCTTCTTTTACTGCATTTAAGAGTCTCTCTTTATCTTCAATCTTCAGCATTATTTTTTCACACAAGTTTTCAATTTCTTGCTCTTCCTTTTCTCCTCTGGCACCCCTATGATTTGGATGTTGGCATGTTTAAAGTTGTTCTAGAGGTTCCTAGGTCTCTCCTTTTGGTTTTCAATTCTTGTTTCTTCATTCTGTACTTATTGAACATTTATTTCTTTCTTATGTTCCAAATCATTGATTTGAACCCCAGTTTCCTTCCTTCACCATGGGTTTCATGTGGATTTTCCTTTGTTTCACTTCGCATAGCCTTCACTTCTTCCCTTCTACATTTGCCATACTCAAGCATATCTGTCAAGTCTGTGACTCTGTGCTTTTAGGTTGGTTATCTCCTTGTGGCTCAGTTATCCCACCACAATTTGACCTGTTGCCTCTTTTGGGCCATACTTCACTGTCTTTTCAATTTGACAGGCTCCTGTGTTTGCCTCTTAGATTTGTTTGTGTCTTAGATAAAGTTGTCACACCTGTTACATTGTAAGGAGTGGGGCCTTAGGTATTCATCAGTGTGGGGAGACTCATTTCACCATGTTGTGGTGTTGTATGTGGGGGAAGAGTCTGAGAGGGAATGATACTACTTGATTAGTACTCACTGTTATTCCAGGCACTTTTCCCATTTCCTGCATGGGACTGGTGCCCCTCTAGCTGTTGCCCTGGCTATGGTTCCAAGAGTGAGTAGGTCTATGGATTTTCTAGGACTGTGAGGGCTTCTAAACAAATAAATTCTACTGAAAGACCAGCAGTTTCTTCCTCTACCTCAACCCCCACTGGTTTTCATAGTCAGAAGCAATGAGGCTTTATTTGACTTTCCTTGCCACCAGCATTGGAACCATAAGCTGCATGGTCTGGTCTTGTGCTGAGAGCACTCCCAAAGGTGTCCCTACTTTTTTTAATGTGTGACTGTATTTGCTACCAGCTGGCAACATCCTCTGTCCACCTGTAGCTGCTGTGTCCCCAGACTGCCACCAAACCTTGTCTTCTCTGTCCCAGCTCCACCCCTCCTACTTATCTGGGTGTGTATTTCCTCTTTATATCTTTGCTTGTTGGATTTCCATGCATCTCGATTTTCTGAAATTTCTGGTTGTCTCTAATTTTGAGGTAGCTGTATTCCTTCATATATATATTTCTTCTTAGTTGTGGAGGGACACTGTGCCTTCATCTTGGCCAGAAGTTTATCTTTTTTAGTAGCTAAGATTTTTCAGAGGTTCCTATAGTCTATTCTAGTTCTTGATCTTCAAAAACTGTTATTCAATTGCACTCCTAATGTCTACTTTTCTAATAACTAAATATAACTCCAATGCCCTTTCTAAACTATTCATATAAACCAGGTGTTGTACAAGGCACAGAGAGTACACAGGTGGGAAAAGCCTAGTTCCCACAGACACTGATGGATTACTAAAAACTGGTAGAGGAAGTCATTTAAGAAAGCTCTTCTGGTTACTCAAAAGATAACTATGTAAGGGTGCAGAATTAAAAGTAGGAAAAGCAATCAGGAGGCTATTGTTGGAGAAAATGTCAAAGTTTGGTGATTAACTGATTGTGTTGTGTAAGGTGAGCAGGAGGAAAGATGAGTCAAATATAACTAATTTTCATGGTTTCAAGACAGTGTCTGAGGGTAAATGAGTTTGTTATTCATGAGATTAAGTACAAAGAGAAGAGAAGAACTAGCTGGAGATTGAAATAACTTAAATTGTTGAATTTGCACTGTCTTTAAGAATATCCAAGCAAATAAAACATTATAATGAAAATAAGCATAGGAGAATGCTGGCTGTCTATCAACATATTAAGAGAAATTGCATGGGAACATGGGCCTAAGTACATTCTTAAGCATAAAATTTTCATGAGAAATTGCAATCCTTATTTCTGAGAAACTTGGGTTTTAAAAATGGATGAACAGCAACCCAAAATTTTCTGTAAAATCAGTTAGTTCAGCCAGTATCTACATTCATGACAAAAATGTGTACACTATGGAGGCCAGAGATATATTAAGTTCACTTTTACTTTGAAAAGAATATGTTAGCCCTGGCTGGTGGCTCAGTGGATAAGGCAGCAGCCTGTGAACCCAAAGGTTGCTGGTTCGATTCCCAGCCAGGGCATAAAAGCAGGTTGCAAGCCAGGTCTTCAGTCAGGTCTGTGACTGGAGGCAGATGAAAGGCAACCGTACAGTGATGTCTCTCCCTGTCTCTGGCTCTCTCCGTTCCCCTCTCTCTGAAAACAATAAGTAAAATCTTTAAAAAGAAAGAATACCTTATAAGAAAAATAAGGGTCCACTGATTTTGGAAATTAGCATGTACCATGTGTACCATTGCCAATCTTATAATTATCCTCAGTTTTTCTTATCTTTTTAACAAAATGCTCAACACTTACATAACATGTGTGTGTGCTAAATATATATTAATTAGTTGCTGTCTTTTTAAAAAATAGTTTTTTCATCATTTCTAGGGAGAAAGGCAGGGAGGGAGGAGGAAAGAAAGAAAAACATCACTGTATGGTTGCCTTTCACCTACCTCCAGCTACAGACCTGGCTGGAGACCTGGCTTGCAACCTGGTTACATGACCTGACTGGTAATTGAACCAGAGACCCTTATGTTCACAGGCCAGCGCCTATCCACTGAGCCAAACCAGCCATGGCTAGGCTAATTAGTTGTTATCTTGAAGTGAAAATAGGGATTGCTTAGAGACTCAGAAATAAAAGTTACTATTGATTTTAATAAAAGTGTTGATGTTAGGTTTTGAAAAATGAATAACCTTTTTTAAGCAGAAGAGAATGCTATACATAAAGTAGACATCTGTTTCAAGCAGAGGGAAGATCATGCCCTAAAAAGTGAAATGGCATTGCATATTTTGTAGTGACATTCTATATGGCATTATTGTTAAGAACAAAATTAAACAATAAGTTCCAGAAAAGTAATCAATCATATTGTGAAATGCCATACATTCCATTGTTAAGGGATTTCCACATCAGATATTTATTTTTTTCTTTAGCTGATGGAGAGCCAATGGTGGTGTTAACATTTTCAGAGGAATTAAATGGCTTGGTTTGCATTTTTTCAGAACTTAACACCTCTGACAAAGTGAAAAAGAGAATGTGTGCATAAACAAATTTGTAGCAAGAGAGCAGTTAACAACTTAGCCATGAGAAATGATATAAGAAGAGTTACTCTACAGACAGTGAATTGGAGAGGAGAGGAAATACTGAAGATATTTTCCAGCTATCAAAATTAAAGAGTTTGAAGACCCACACGTTGATGTCCACACTATGCCATTTCACTAATAGAATTAATATTAATTAATATTTAATATAAAATTTAAAATTTAATTACGTTTTGAACATAGAAAATATTGTTAGTAAAAAGTTCAGTACCTATGTAACAGAGTGCAGAGCAGGGGTCCCCTAAAATAGGAGAAAACCACCACAGCCCAGGGTTGGGGGTAGGGAGAAGCAGAGAATGCAATGTTTAAGATACTTTGCAATACTATGGTGAGTTAATAGTTGTGCTGCCACCCCTGGTAAAAGACACCTGTGAATTTAAAAATGTATAGTGACTTGTGACATAGCCAGGGGAGAAGGATGTCCATGTGTCACTGAGAACTCTTGCCCTGACTGAAGTGGCAGCCAAAAGAAGGTAAAGAAATTAGGAACTGGCAAAAGTAGCACATTATAGGAGGGGCCAAATATGAAGTCATGTAGAAAGTTCCAGAATGAGCATTTTAAATAAGGGCAGGCTGAGCGAGATGGAATGGCCACGTGGTGTGAAAGAGTATAGGACAGGTGTCCCATCTGCCATGAGTGCTGATGCCATAGGGATCAGCCATATGGTTTGGCAGGGCGTAGAAAAGTTGCAATTATAATGCAAACTAACCAGAAACAACCCTTATATTTAATATATGCCGAACTTAGTTTAAATTGATATATTGCATAGTACAATATTCACCCCTTATTCACTATTTTTCTTTCCATGTAACCCACAGGCAACCTCACTCTAAACATAGTAAATGACAAATTCCAGGAAGAAACAGGTTGTTATTTTAAATTTCATGCCATTCTGAACAGCTTAATATCTCCAGCCTGCCCAGAATGTGAATAGTCCAGTTGTTCAGTGCACCCATGTTGTATATATATACTACCCTCCTATCAGTCACTTAGTAATTGTCTCTGTTCCAGCTAGATGGTGACAGTATTGCAACACTTGTGTTCAGGTAACCCTTGTTTTACTTAATAAGGACTCCAAAGTTCAAGAGTAATGATGCTGGAAATTCAGGTATGCCAAAGAGAATTTGCAGACTATTTCCCTAAAGTGAAATCAGTGTATGTGTAGGAAAAATAAACACACACAACATTGTATGTATAGGGTCTTGGAATGTACCCCCTATAAATAAAGGGGAACTAGTTTACATATTTTCATTCAAATACACCTTCAGATATCCTCAAGGTACTTCTTTTACAAAAAAGACCACTCACTATCTTATAACTATTAGTTAAAGAGAACTTATACGAATCACCTTACTTGGCTTTTGCCAAATCAATATTTAGTGTCAACAAAACAACGGTGTCTTGATATTCTCATTCTATAAAGAAACCAAAACTATCAGCCTCTTTAAAGTCTCTTTTTCTATTGGATCTAAAAATTCAAAAAAAAATTCAAATGTTTTTTTCAGGTAATTTAAATATTCTAAAAGCATACTTCCTTTACCAGTCTACTTTCCACCTGGATTTAATGGATAGACAAATAATCAAGTTTAATGCATCTTGCTAACTGAGCTTTGCAAGTGATGTAGGGAAAACAAGTCAATAAACAACAAATGTAATCTTTTTAAACTCTTAGTATCTGGCCAATTGTTCTTGAACATTTCCTGTTTTGTCAAATGTTTTGCTTTGATTAGTTCAATTCCTGGTCAAGTGGGAGGCAGTGGGGAAACTGGTGGGTGTGTATTTTTTTGTTTTTTTTAATTCATGTCAATTTATTTGACAAAAGATTACTGACCTACAGTTCATCTTCTGTCAGGTATATTGAGTTACTCATTTATTTGTATTTATTCTTTAATGGTTTTATTTGTGCTTATCCTTTTATGTTTCTTACACTACATTATAATTATACATTCACATTTCTGATTCCTCTAAATAGAATAGAAGCTATTGATCTTCTTTTTCTCCTAGTAGATCATGAAAATTTGAGTAAAATATAACAATTAAGTGAACAAACACTGAATTAATAAATGTTTTTGATAGATTCACTAATTCACAAATGATATGCTTACAGAGTGCAGATCCAATTTGCAAGCATTTAACTGAAAATAAGCTTAGATAAAAGTTAACATCCTAACAAATGCACTACTTCTAGATCAACGAAATCTTTTGTCGTTGGTACATCCTATTGATAAATGATTCATTCATCCAAGATCAAATATATTCTCTTCTGGTGAAAACATGATGGAAAAAATAAACGATCAAGGAGGAGATAATTAAATCAGCTAGGATGTATTATCAAATGAACCATGAAAATCATTGCATGGCACTCGTTCAATTGGAAACGCCACTGAAAAGGCCTCTCTTTCACTTTGTTAAATGCTCACTGTTCATAGGGGTTGTCCAGGCTTGATCCCAACATTTGCAATTACAGTGGGCAACTTTCTCATCTTATAGGAGGCAACATAATACTTTTAGCAGTTTTGCAGATCTTGAAGATAAATTGCCTGGGTTAGAAGCCTGGCTCCACCACCTTCTACAAGGTTGATCTGTGGAAAGCTTCTCAACCTTTCTACAGCTTTAATTTCCTTATCTTTAAAACCTAAATATAAATAACACATTTATCATCTCACTTATTGTCATAATGACATTATTGTTAAGTGTTTAGCATCAAGCCTGGTTACAAATAATAGCTTGTTGAGAGATGTCACTTTTCTTCTTTAGTTTGAAATTTCTGTTTTTATAGATCTGTTTTTTTACTAAAAGCAAAACTGACTACAACAAAATGATTATGATAAATCTGCTTTATGGGAGATACACATTTGTATATATGAATGGAACTGTGCAATTGGTAAAAACCTATGGAATAGTATTTTGGTTTCCAGGTTAATTGGATTCCAAATGTTTTGTTAAGTAAAATTCACCAAGATAAAACACAATATAATAGAATCAAAAAGCCACTTACCCCTCCTCTGGATTTAAAATGCTTTCTGCCTTGGGGATCACTACTTTTTATGTGTTTATATGCATGTGGACATATACTGCACATGTACATACATACAAGCCAGGAGGTGGCATTGCAAAATACCCATGGATTTAATTTATACAGTATTGGTTTTATATATATAATGTATATATGTATATATAATATATATGTATATATATATATGTATATATAATATATATGTATATATATATATATCCTGGTACCTGAAACCAGTATAAACAAATATATAAATGAAAGGATGAATCAAGCAATCAGTCAAATTCTCCTCAAAGCTATTCTTTACTTCAAACAATCAAAAATGATTTATGGTCTTGACAGGTATGGCTCAATTGGTTGAGTGCTGTCTGGAAAAACAAAAGGTTGCTGGTTCAGTTCTTGGTCAAGGGGCATGCCTGGGCTATGGGTCTGGTCACTGGTTGGGGCACTTGCAAGAGGTAACTGATCAATATTTCTCCATATATATATATATATATATATATATCCTTCCTTCTCCTCTCTCTAAAGATAAATGACTAAAATCTTTATGAATGATTTATAGTGCATTCTAATTTAAGGTGTTATTTATTATTATAATTGTTATTGCTGTTGTTATTGTTATGGAGAGAGATAAAAATACAAATAAGAAATTATAATTAATGCAAGTTACAAACTTATGATAGGACCACTATAAGTTGACTGCTATGCCTTAAGTTAGATATAAAACTGTTCTGATTCCAATTCTAATGTGTAGATTTTTCCCCCAAAACCAGACACCACTGAGCAATTCTCCACCATTGGTTACATGTCCAATAATTCCACTTACATCTGATATTAACTACTTGGAAATAACATCAGATTCCATATTTCAAAGACTCATTCCACAAAACTGTCCCCCTCAACCCCCACCACACACTTTAGACACCAATCTAAAGTGTTACCTGGTCTTCTGACCCACTAGCTATAATGAAAGTTTAAGGATCCTCTCCTTGGGTTTGCCTAATTTGTTTGAGTGACTCACAGAACTCAGAAAAACTAAAAACTATTTTAGTTTATAGGTTACCATTTTATTTAAAAAATGTAATACAGGCTTAGCCAGAAAGAAAAGATGCATAAAGCAAGAAATGGGAAAAGGGTGAATAGCTTCTCTGGGTGTTCTCCTCTTGCCAAATCTCCATTTGTTCACCAACTCAGAAGCCTCCGAATCCCCTCCTTTTGAGCTTTTTTGGAGGCTTCATTAGAGAGATGTGGTTGATGAAATCACAGGACATTGGAGATTGATTCAAAATCTAGCCCCTCTCCCCTCCTCAGAGGTCAGAGGTTAATATAACCAAAGACACTTTCATCAATGTCAACACTTAGGAAATTCTAAGGCTTTATGGAGTCTTGTGCCAATAAAGGGGAAAAGACCAAGTAATACAAATTAAACCATGGCAGAATGAGAAAAGGATTTTACTTCACATAGAAATCCAAAGTTTGTTTCTAAAGACAGTAACTGAAGAGATTTTGAATTGATTTTTGGGGCAGAAACAATGAAGGTTAGATGTAAGGATTAGAAAAGAAAGAACCTTTGATAAAGTGAGAAGCAGAACCTGCATTTACTACTGAAAATGGAAAGTTCTTGTATTGATAGTTCTTTCTCAGTCTAGCTTGGCTCTTGTGCATGAGAACATGACCGGGTGAAGCCTCCTCCAATCAAATGTGCTAACTGGAGGAAGCAGAAAGGCAAAGAAGTACAGTCAGCAAAAGGTCAATTCCTCAGGTCTCATGGACAAAGCTGTTAGGGCCTCAGCAGCTGTGCCCAGGAGCATTTGGTGTATTTAATAATTATCTTCTTTCATCCAGTATTTTAGAGAGAGGGCTGATGATTTATAATTCTTGATTTTTGTAAGATATGTATTTCATCTCTAGAACAGTTAGTTTGAATTTTTAGAATTATTGCTGGAAACATTTTTTTTAATTTAATTTAATTGTTGTTGTATTACATCCATCCCCTTTTTCCTCCCCTCTGTCCCCTTTCCCACCCACCCACCTCCCACCTAAGTGAATCCCACCTGTTGTCCATGTCCATGGTTCTTCCATGCTAGTTCCTTGACTAAACTGCTCTCCTTCTTTGCCTCCTCCTCCCTGCCTTGGAAACATTTTAAATACACAAAGGCCCCACCTCACAGAATCTAATGCATTTCATTTTCAGTACATCCTTTGAAATAGTATTTCTAAAATTCCCTAGGTGTTTTCTGATGTAAAGCAAGCATGTAAAACAATGCATAGAATCCATTAACATTGTTTCTGCCTCTTACACTAGTTGTGTTTCTTTTTTTCTTATGTAGCCTAATAATCTTATTTTGTGCTCTTTCACGTGAGGTCATTGGACTTTCCTCAACCTAACAAAAGCCATTATTTCTGCAAATATCACCATGCTGTCATTTATCTCTTTCTTTTTTCAGGCGAATGCTCACAATAGATACTGCCACACTCAGTTTCCCCTTGACCTTTGGCTGAGGGCTTTTCCTAACATTAGACTTACTTGCTGCATGGATATCTGAATTCTCAAACTAAGCATATTCTGGTTCCTTTATGTTTGATTTTTTTTTCTTTTTAGCTCATATTTACAGTATGGTAATCTACTTAATTTAGTCATACAGTTGATTCATTATATTATTTACTTGTAATATTACCTCAGCCACAATGTTGCTACATCTACATCACAAAATTTCCCTTGACTCTAAACTGTTTTGCCAAAATTGCCCTCACTATTCTTGAGGGCCTCTCTGTCAACATTTTTCAGCTCATAAGGGTGCTGCCAGCATTTTGCTCAAAGCTCCATAAACTTTGATCAGCACTCTTCTTAGAGTCTTCACTAATCAGCTTACATGGATGGTTCTGGCCTGTGATCTCCCATGACATTGCAGTCAAGTTGTTGGCTAAGTTTTGATCACCTGAAGATACACTGAGACTTAGGCATCTGCCTTGCAGGTGACTGACAATCACTCACATGGTCGGTGAGTGATGTGTTATTAGGGGGAACTCAAGTTCCTCGCCCATGGGCCTCTCTGCAGAAATGCTTATCTATTCTCATGATATGGAAGTTACTTTCCCCTAGAATGAGCAATCCATGAGACCAAGGCAGAAGCTACAACACTTTAGCAGGCATGCCTCATAATTTCTGCCACTTCTTATCAGTTACACAGAGGATCCTGGGTTTAAGATGGAAGGAAACTTCAGGAGAAAGTAAATGTCAACATGTGTGGCTTTTGGGGGTCATTTTGGAAGATGGTTATCAGCTTATCTATTTTCACTTGGTTCTGAATGCTAGAGTAAATGAAAACATGGGCATGATTCAGCTTTCATTATTAATTTAAAAACATGTCACTTGAACAGATAACTAAGAACTTTAAACCTCCCTCATCATAACCACATAGCCACAGTTAGTGATCTTATGATATGCCAAGCAGTGTTCATTTCTTTACCTGCAACTGTATTTTCATAATAAAATTAATTGTTAAGGGCTAGAATGCTGACAAAAATACAATATTTGTTTGCCAAAAATAAAATTGCAGTTCATTCTTTAAACATTTATGAATGCATTCTGACACCACTTTTATTTTTTTTTCATATCAACTGGTTGTGCTCCAACTGGATGTTCTGTCACTAAATACCTAGAGTTAGCATCAGGTTCCCCAAGTTCAAGGGCCAGGTCTCCAACGAGACTATTGTTACTTCGGGTTTTAGCCACAACTGGTGTTCCCAGGCTGCTTCTACTTTTCTCCAAGTTGGCTGAAAATTCTTGATTTTTCATGACCCCTTCCCCCTCTTCAGGTTTTAGTTTGCTAGGAAAACACAGAATTCACTGAAAGTCCAAAACCTTTAAGTATATTTTTATTATAGAGGCTACAACTCAGGAATATCCAGATGGAAGGCATCCATAAGGGACATCTCAGGGGAGAAGAGTGGCACAGAACTTTATGCTGTGTCCTTGCAGAATCCAGGCATGTCATCTACCCAGCACATCAATGTGTTCAGCAACCCAAAACTTCCACTGAGCTTCTGTATACAGAGATTTTTATCATCTGTATTTCATTAAGTAGAAATGATTGATGAAATAATTGGCCATGTGACCTGAGCTTAATCTCCAGGCCTATGTCCCATGTCTGAGTGGGATTGATAAACTAACCATTCCAATCTTCTAATCAAGTGCTTAATCTTTCTAGCATGGCCAGCCTCTCATTTGATACTCTCTAAGGGCCCACCATGAGCAACCTTTTACTAGTTCACTGTCATTGTCTAAAGGGTCTCACTGAGAGCGAGAAAAGACTCTTATTTACCTCTTAGGACTTTCCAAGGGATTTTGAAGTTCTGGGCCAGGAATCAAGGACAAAGAACACATGTATTTTTTATTACATCATAATGAATAATATAATAACCTAAAAAATTCCAGGTTTTCTTTTTACTCTTCTTTTGAGTAATACTTATATGAAAATATCAAATAATTACAATTAATCAACCACTGTCATGCTATTAAGTCTTTGATCTACTGTGCTGTATATAGACCATAAAAAATATTTTATGACTAGTCATTCATCTTCTTCATATCCCTCCATTTTAAAGAAAATGGATTCCATAAGTATATTTGAAGCTTGTTCATGTTATTTGCCTTAACATAAAAATACAAATTTGAGTAAAATGTCATTTTTACGGAGAACAGCTGATGTAAGTCATTTGTTTTTCAAATGGAATGGATTGATGGAAATGTAATTAGGTGATTAGTAAGTTATACTTGATGAATAATGGAGCATATCTAAGAAAATGTCTTACCTTTTTAACAAAAGCAACTTGTCATAGCATATTCAATTGGTAAAAAAAGTTAGATGGTAACTTGACTTTATTTATTGATGCTTGGAATTCTTTGGTGAAGGCAGAATATAAAAATAACTCAAAAGCTATTTTAAGGTAGCCAAAAGATTTCATTTTTAAAAAGTCATTTCTTGACTTCCTCTGGACTTCAGTTCATGATAGTTCTGTTTTAACTTGGAGTCAGTCCTGCATAATGCAAGAGTTGAGTATGCTCTTTAAAAATACTTCTAAACTTGAAGTTCTTTGATTTTATAATATAAATGCAGTATTATTCCATGTTAGAGCTCCTTGTTTTCTCCTTACTTATCTTACAAAGGATACCAATTTAACTCTTACACAAAACCCCAACACCACAAAAATCTCATTCAAATCCCAGATCTTCAAAAGGAGTTTTCCTTTACACCTTCCTCTCAATCAGCTGAGCTTTGCTGTTCATCTCATCTGGCTCTTGCATTTGAAACTCTCAAGGCTTGGTTTGTGACCTTTGTAATCTCATGGCTGAATTTCTAGTCCACTAACTGTATTGCCCAGATGCTATGTTTTCTAATTCCTCTTGTATGCTGAAATCACCTACCAACTCAGGCTACAATAAATTTACTATTCTATTAGGACATATATTTTGCCTTTATTTAGGAACTCAGCATCATATCAATAGTTCACATGCCTGCTGTATGTTAAATTTATCTCTGTCTTTTGTTTAATTCCTCCTTCCATCCTCTTCTGCCCATGACTTGATTGACATAATGAACTTGGGCTTTGCTTTGTTCATCTTGGTTTATGATACTAGTGTTCTACTAATCCTTTCCCTTAAGTCTCACTCAGCTGTTCAATAATAATCAGTATGTTTTACTATATTTTGTAAGGCCAAACTGATTGCAGATGTCAAGTAATATGATAATTCCCATGTTTTAATAAATGGTGCACTTACTTCCCACTTCATTTTCCTTCCATGTGGAACATGTTCATTTATGACATCTTTCTTCAGAGGAGAATGAACAGCTTTTCTGATTGGTGAATGTGGGAGTATTGGGAGAATTGAGCCCCTTTTACCCCTTTCTCTGTTGAGAGGGAAGGGATATATATATCAATCTCCAGTAAGAGCATTCTCTAAGATATTTTCATTCTTTTAAGTGAAGGTAAGAATTGTTTTCTTTGTCTAGCCTTAACTGAGACTGGCTATTTGATGAGGTATTCACATCTTTCACATGTGGTTGCTATACAAATCTAAGCCATCGGTTTGCCTTATGTAAAGAAGCTTTTTCATCTGACCAAATAACTTCTTTAAAACAGTGATGGTGTTTTTCTTTCTGCCTCTTGCACAGAAAAATCTTTCATAAATAGAAATATTCTGATCAATGCTTTTATCATTTATATTTCACAAGATTTTATAAAGGGATTATAGCCCTCTCAATGTACAGATAAGGTTCAAAGAGTGTATCCAGTTAAGTGGATTAGTGGATTATCACGGTGTCATCCCAGATATGAAATCTCTATAGTTTACTGTAACCCATCAAAGCAAGGAATTGTCTTGTCAATCTGGGTTTATGCCAGCCTCCTGTATTTAATCAAATCACTTTAGGAAACTATTAATTTTATTTTCTACCTGTCATCCTCTGTAAATAATGGACAATAAAATCATCTTATATATGTTTTAAAGTTGCATATACTTAAAATACCTAAATAACTATATATATATATATATATATATATATATATATATATGATCAATGGTATTAAAAAGATCAATCAGGCTCCTGTAAAAGATTACCTACATTTTAAAAAATGCCTTGGCATAAATAGTGTTAGCTCCTCAAAAAGATGAAAGTTTATATAAACTCATGAGAAAGTTTTTTAATGAAAATTAAATAGTTGTTATACTAAGGGTTTTTAATGTAGTGGCCCACGATAAAATTAAGCTGGCTCATAAAATTGGGTGGAAATACTTTTAGCTTTTAGGTTGAACTTAAATTTAGCATTTACTTCAATTATAAAAAGTAGGCAACAATCCATGGTAGTAATAAACAGTAACTGTAACTCTTTTCTATATAATCACTAATGTTTTCATATTTTCTACTAGAGTTCTTTTGAAATTTTAAATATATGTATTGGTGCTTATCTTTTGAGGTTTTTTAGCCTAGGTGCCTGTTAGAAAATGATACCTAAGACCAAAGCATGTGCAAATTTGTTTTGGGACATGATCCCAGGAAACATGAGATAATGAAACATGGAATGAAGGGGAGAACACACACAGCTGTGGGCAACATACTCAATTCCATCAGGATGTCCTGAAGTTACATCTCATAGCACCCACTGCTACTAGTGAAGCAGCTGCTTCATGGTGTGTTAGCCAATAACCACTGAACACTAAGGTTTTCCATGAGTAGGGGTTTTGAGATTTCCTCAGAGGTCCCAGGCCTGTTGAGATTTTAGCTAAAATAGCCCATAATTTATTGCCTCAGCATTAACTTTGTGTGGCCAAGAAGCCTGTAAGGGACCTGGAACTGACACTAGTACCTCCCACATGCTGTAGATAGCTGGTCCTAGATAACAGCTAGCTGATCTCCAGCAACTGTAAGTTCCTGATGTGACTCCTCTAGTGCACCTGGTGATAAACAGGCTCTTGGCCCCCAGCTTCCTTCTCTCCTCTATCTGTCTTCTAGCTAAGAGCCCCCAGTGGACTTACCAAAACTCTACTCATTTTGGTTTGAATTATGTAACCCACCCTTACCCCAGGAATCCCAAATCACTCCATCCAGAGACACTAATACAGGCATGTGCCCCGGGTCCTGGGGCTAGCTCTCTGCCTACACCCTGCTTTGGCCTCTCTGTGTGGCCCCAGAGGCCTGCCATGTAGCCCCTCCAGGACCTGAGAGTCATATACTTCTCTATTTCACTTTCCTCATGGTCTTTGTTGAACTTAGGCTCCCCATCCAATACCCCTGCACCCTACTTAACAAATGTCAGTTTAACGAAAATCTCAACACAACCATAGGTCCAAGGGAAAATGCTAAAATAGGAAGAAATAGTTGTAAAGACCCTATTTGATTACAACTCCATAAAAGTAGTTGCCACAGTCAGCAATGGCTAGAGTAAAACGTAGGCTCAGATGTTATGACACAGGGCAAGAGGGATGACTTAACTCTAGACAGGATTTTATCTATCTACTTTCTTTGTTTTTAATCTTCCTTCGCCCAAGGACATTTTTTTTTCCCCATTTCTTTCAAAGAGAAAGGAAAGGGCAAAGAGAAAAAGGGAGAGAAACATTAATGTAAGAGATAAACATTAATTGATTGCCTCCCATACGTGCCCCTGAGGGTCAAACTTGCAACCTAGGTATGTGCCCTGACTGATAATCAAGCTAGCCACCTTTGGGTGTAGCGGGTGACACTTCAAACAACTGAGAGACACTGGCCAGGGTGTTACTTCTTTCTTTTTTATTTTCAGTAGTTATCAGATCTTTGCTATAGAAACAATGCAATGAGCTCCACTTCCTAATTTTTGTTACTAATATCTTTTTCAGAGTTTCCTTTTTTCTTGAATAAGCTTAGATTTCTACTACTTGTTTTGTCAGCTTTGACTCACAGTTGCTATATAAAAGACATGTCTTAAACATTTTTATTTTCTCCTAAGTATTTTTCCATTTTTCTCCACCTTTCTTTTAGATATATTATTTCTACATTGTCAGTGTATGTAAGGTATCCAACTGTTCTTTCATTTGTTCCCCATCATGGTTTTAGAACCAAAGAGCTTTAATGAAATATATTTAATGTTCATAATAAAGAGATATTCATTGGCATTTCATTTGCTAAAATTTCCATAGTTTCAGCTAAATGGTTGGTGATACTTTTCTTGTCATTTCTTAGAAGAGCTCACGTAAACATTATTATCTCTGTTATTGAATATGCAAGTGATTTGTCTGTAGTGATTGCACATAAAAGACAACTTATCAGGAGAATGTGTAAATGTCACTGCACTAATTTTGGTCATTATATGTTGCTGGATCCATTAGATTTTGCTTCATAACAAACAGCCTCAAAATCTCAAAGGCATATAACATTAAATAGTCATTTTTCATAACTCTGTAGTTCAGCTAAAAACACAGTAATGTAGTCTGTGTTCAGCTAATCTAGGTTGGGCCTTAATGGTGGTAGCTTTAGTTCACATTTCTCTCTCCTCCAACAAGGATCCATTTGTCCCAGGAGAGATCAGGCATGCCCTTTTTGTGGTGAGTAAGCATAATTGTTAGAGTAGGCAGCAGCTGAGATGTTAACAAAGAAACAGGGAGCAAACAGAATAAAACGTCTAACTAAGCAGGTAAAATACCTTTGCCATCAGACTTGGAAGCAACTGACATAGTTGAACCAGCTCAGCAGACCTAGGAACATTCTGAGAAGTTGGGAGAACTGGGCAGAGGAAAATTTCTATTGTTATTAGCACAGGTGCAGACTCATACACAAGTCACCTCCAAGTGATATCTCCTCAATTAAACCCTGATTATAATGAATTAACACTGCAGTTTTGACTCTGTTTTGGGGCAACCTTAGATAATTGTGGGTGGGAGCTGAAGTGGCAGAAAACTTTCCAAATGAAATCAGAGGATAGAGTTGGATAGTTCAAAATAGACCAGCTCTTTTTCCCAGCCCAAGAAAATGGAAGGAGCCTAACACCGAAGGATCAGCGCGTTGCCCGTGGAACCTGCCTGCCCTCTCTCCAATAGTGTAGTTGCTTTAATAAGTCTTGCCACTGCTGCTTTAACTCCTCCTGTGTGTCCCTGAATTCCTTCCTGCAATACCTCAAAGAACCTTGTCTCTCTGGTTACATAATTACAGGAACAGAACACTTCTTAGTGTGAGGGCAAAAACATTACTTCTCCTCCTACATTCTAAATTCTTCTTGCTGGGCTAACAATCCTATTAATAGACAGATTAACAGGAAAACATGTACAAAGTTTATCATGAATGTACATGCTAGGGGTGTCATAAGACATAGTACCCTAAATACGTTGGAGAGTTGAGATGTATGTACCATTATGGCAGTGTTACCACAGAAACCCTGGTTCTTCTCACCAGGGCAGTCAAGAGTTACAGCCTATTGGCATGCACACAAAGTTTATTAATGAACGGGAGAACAAAAAAAGAGTGGCCAAAGGCTGGGGTGATAAGCTCACCCTAGAGTCACTGAAGGCCTGGTAACCAGAGGGCCAAGAGAGAGAGCACTTTGTTCTGAGGACATCTATAGTTGGTGGGATGCAGGTGAAGAAGTTATATTTTGTTGGCAGATGAAGGTAGCACCAGCTTTTCCTGGGGGTGGGATTTGTGTACCTAAACTTAAGCGAGTGTGGGGGTCTGTTAGCCTGAATCCTTGTCTTGCTCCAGGCTCCATTTGTTCATAGTGCCTGCATGATGGGAGGCAGGCAGTTAATCAAAGTTGTTTTATGGGCATTTTTCTTTGGGCGCTGTAGACTGTCTCCCGCCTTTCTTGTCTTGAGGTGAAAGCACAGTTTCAATGGCTATCCTTCCCAAATAGTGGAAAGGATACAGAGAATTTCAAAGCTTGCCCTCCTCCCATGTTAGTGTGGTGTTTTGTTACGATATTGGAACACCTGGCAATATAACCAGACCAGGCTCAGGGCTGCTGGGCCAGCAGGTTAGGCAAGTCTTCTTTCTGCTCCCAGAATCCCCTATTAAGCTCTTTATTAGATTGCAATGGTGAGGGTCCTGCCTTTGTTTCCCTTTTCCTACTCATTCCACCCTAACAATAGGGGTCTGAAAGGTCAAAGAAAATGACAATTCACTGGTAGCTGAGAAAGAGCTGAACATATGTAGCAGACAAGGTCTTGCTAGGCAGCCCAGAAAAAAAAAAAAAAAAGGACACAATTAGAGAGGTGCGTCTAGCTACCAGGTCCCTGCCTGGAGCTTTCCTATCTAAAGCTAAGATGAATTATTAAGATTCTCTTTCTGGAGCAAGCCTTTACATCTTAATCTCTTGGACAGGACAGGCAGAGTCAAAGGTTCTTTGAGTCTTTTGTTTCTTAACAATCAGCTTAAAATCAATACCCCAAAAGGCACAGTTTTAAGGATGGCAACACTTTGGACTCATTCAGAAGCTCTTAGTCACATCACACCAGTTACATTCTGTTATCGAAAAAAACCCTGGTTCTTCTCGCCAGTGCAGAGAAGAATACAGATCAGCAAGCCTGTTAGTGTGCACGCAAAATGTATTAATGAATGGGAGAACCAAAACAAGGGTGGCCAAAGGCTGGGGTGGCAAGTTTCCCTAGTGTGGCCAGAGGCCTGGTGGCCAGAGGCCAAGGGCCAGTGGGGGCCAGAGGGCCAAGAAAGCAAGCCCTTTATCCTGAGGATTTATATAGTTGGTGGGATGGAGTGAGGAAGTTACATATTAATTGACAGGTAAAGGTGGTGCCAACTTTCCAGGACTGAGATGGACTGGAAAGTCCAATATTAATGGACTTCTTCCTTTAGGCCCTATGGACCCTTTGCTGCCTTTTGGACCTTGGGATGTAAACAGTTTTAAATGCTTTCCTTCCCAGATAGTGGAAAGGACATACAATTCCAAAGATTTTTCTCCTCTTGAAGGCTGCAGGTAGTTTTACAACTTGGAGCAAGGTGATGCTGGAAATGAAGCCCCTACACTCCCACAGGAAGCTAGGAAATAAGGTATTTTCCTTGATGATTACATTTCAAAGGGATGGTTCTCAGATAATTGAGAAAGGCATTCCTGGATTATAAAACTGTTAAGAAGCATTTCAAAAGATTTACAACTCAAAAGAGAAAGAATTTGCAATTACATATTTTCTAAAGTAAATGCTTTTAAATATAAACTCTAGGTCAGAGGACCTAGAGTCTGTTAGAAGACTGTCTAAAGTTTTGTAGAACTAAGGGAAGAATTAAATTCTTCTTGGTCAAATTAATTCTTTCATCTTAAAAATATCACAGTCTTAAAGATATTCTACTTTAAAAGTAAATAATCAAGTTTGATTAATTTCCTTCATAGTTAAAAATTTGTTTCAGGCTCGGGGTGGTGACACAGTGAAAAAGGCACTGGCCTGACAACCCAAAGGTCACTGGTTCAATTCCCAGCCAGTGCACATGACCAGGTTGCAAGCCAGGTCCCCAGCCAGGTCTATAGCTGGAGGCAGGTGAAAGGCAACCATACATTGATGTCTCTCTGCCCCTCTCCCTTCCACTCCCTCTAAAAGTAATAAATAAAATCTTTAAAAATATATGTTTTATAACTTTGAAACTCTTTTTTAATGCAGGCAAAGGCTTCCTTTAAACCCCAATGAATTCAATGACTCTACATGCAAGTTGGAGAGATCTAAGCCAGAGATGACCAAAATAACTAGAATGGTACAAATATTTTTAAATTAACATTTTACATCAAGACTGTTTAAGAATAGAACCTTATAATTGGACCTTGGGTATATATATATTTTAATCCAACTATATATGTCTAGGAGTATGATTGATGGGTGCTCTAACTACAATGAGAAGGATCCAGGTCCTTCTAAAAATATTCCTGATGGAAGCCATCAAAAGAAATTTTTGTAGAGAAATGCCCTAATTTTCACTCATATTGTGACTGGTAATTCAAAAAGTAAATCATCCCTGAAACACAATCCTTAATTTAAATGATAAAACAACACACATGAAAATATTTCAGGCTGTGAGTGTTAGTGGAACCTCAACATTCTTTCCTTGTGTCTTCCTGCCTGCATACAGTAGCCCAGATAAATGCACAAGCACGTGTTTGTAGTATTTAAAGAAAAAATAGTTTAACATCGAATTGACTAATATGGAGAAAAGGAGTTTATGCTAAACTCCAATTCCCAGATGGCATGTATATTACAGATTATATAGGGCAAAACCAAAAGACAGTATGGATTAGGAGGGTAGGGGTCATGCTGAGAGTTGATTGCCAGAGGTGAGGTAAGGGCAATGAAGTATTTCTTCAGGTCTTGAGGACAGTTCCGAGGTCTCTTCTAGCTTCTTTCTGCTTGGCCTCTCAGGAAAGTAGCCAGAAAGCGAATGGGGAGTGGAGAAGTTGTCCCTCCACTTAGGGTTCAGGAGCGGAAACATTACTTAAATCAAGATGTTATCTTTAGTCTGCCAGATGTCTGAAACTTGTGACTCTTCATCAGCTCCTGGGCACTATTTTCTGCTGCCTCAGGGGTGCATTCTATCTGTCTCTGAGGGGCATATGTATAAAAAGAGAAATATGACCATCCGTTTCAGAGTGGACCTTCATTTCAGAACAAAACTTTCTGTGTCTTAGTTCATGTTATATCAAAGAGTGAGTTGTGCAACTATGTATGTGAATTATTTTTCAAGCCTCTGATCAGGGGAAATTTAGAGCTAAGACCACAAAACTTACAAGAAAAAGGTTAATACATGCCTTTTCATTCAGAACCATCTACGAAAAGAAACTGAAATGGGAAGAGCTTTTGATGCCTCAAACATATATTCAAAATTAAACAACTCTTAGATAAGAAAATAAGTCTGGACTATTGTGGTTTGATGAGAGCCCATTGTCAATCATATATCTATTGGAATTTTTTTCTTAAATTGTAAATAGGGAGTTGGTCATATTGACATTGCCAGTTCAGCCTCTTAGGAGCTTAAGATATATAGGGTATGCAATCAAGTGACAAAATTTTAGTAAAGTAAACAACCTACCACAAAAGTTGTATTTTGAAATAAATTTATCCTTATATGTAAATACATAAACATAGTCATTATTTTTTTTAAGGGTTCATAAAAGCCTTCATTTGCTGCAATAATAGACTCAATTCGACTCGGGTACCTCAGCATGCTTTAGTTAACATGAGGAAGATCAGCAATCCCCTGTAAACCAGCTACCTCAAGAAAGGCCATTAAAGTCTCTATTAAAAAAGAGCATAAAGTCCTCAGACAGTGGTGAAAGAGCTCCTTCTAATGGTAAAGAAGAAATTTAGGGCTTAATTGTCCCAGCTTCATAACAATCTACCTCATGTTCAAATCCAATTTTTAGGATTTCATTTCTGCTCAATCAATATCCTCACTGTGATAAGAGACTTTGTGACATTGAGAATTCACTCTGGGTCATAATTTGGCCACCGATATGTTTAAATGTTGGTTTTAGTTTTTAAAAATCCAGGCTCTATGGCTAAAGGAGATGAGTTTCTTTTAGGAATGCCACTTATGCTTTTATGTTTCTATACATCCCTTTAGGTGAGAATTTAAAATCTTGATCTCATCATTTTTATTACCCAAGTTCTCTGAGCACTTGTAATTTACTAACTCAACCCTGTATATTTTTTATTTAACACAAGAAATCTATGGTAGCAAATGATTGATTATGCAGAGCCTTGCCTTCTATGAAAACTTGATTATAGCTATATACAAATGATAATTTACATAACTGTGGGTTTTTTTGCCTCTGCAAGTTGTGGATTAGTAATGACCTTTTTAAAATTAAAATCATAGCTTTTAATACTTTTAAATTTATTAACAGCAGAGATCCAGTTACAGATAGCATTAATTCAAAGAAGTGATCCTTAAGATTATGTTTCTTTGGAACTGCTTGGATACCAAATTCTTTACCAATCAGGGCTCTATCAGAGAAATAAAACCACCAATGTTACTACTACTTGTCTATATTCATATGTACAGAAATTTGTTTCAGGAATTGATCTCACACAATTTTGAGAGCTATTTAAACAGTCTGATACTTTATTTTTATATGTCCTACCATCCACAGTGCAGGCAGTCAAGAATTGAAATGGTTGTATTGTTGATGAGAGCAAGAATGAGCAGGAACCTACAAACAACAGGAGAATCCAAGAGAACAGAATGGAAATTCTCGCTGACTTCATCAATGACACAGAGTGCATTTTATAGAAGAAACCAATGCCTTTTGTTTGTAGCTAAATACACACAAGGGCCAGAAGTAGAGAAGCTAAAGGAGGATTAAGGGGAAAGTGGATTTGATTGCAGGCCAAGCAACTGCTTGAGGAAAATCAACACATAAGCTTGGAGATTTGTGAACAACAAAAGTCTTTGTCCTGATGTCCTGAGGATAAAAACAAAATGGCTGCTGCTTCATTTGGAACCTTCAGATCGTCTGGAAAAATACCTGCTGTGGCTCAGCCAGAAACAGGTAAGGAAGGGAATTCTGGGAAACGATCAGTCAAACTGGTAAATTGCAAAGCCAGCTGAAACATATTAATTTGTGTAGCAAAACAGGATTATCAACTAGTGACAGAAAAAATATAAATAGGCTCACATCTTGCCATTGAAAGGTTTTGCGTTCATCTACAGAAACGTTTAGTTTTTAAAGATTTTTTGAACTTCAGTTGTTTTCAAGATATTCCATAGTAATGCGTTTTTTTTTTTTTAAATCAACAGCTAATTTAGAGGTACTCAGCATCATTTAGCTATGTCTTGCCATTGTAAGACACAAACACTCTAACAAATATATATTGAAAAATAAGACATAGGTTATATTTTATAACATGAAACAGGTAAAGTAATTGTTTAAGAATTTTGGAAAATTTTATAGAAGAAATACCTTTGGTTTTATTGTCAAAATACATGTTCCTCAACCTATCTAAAATATCTATTTTTTTTATGGTGACAATATATAGCTGGTGATGAATAAATGCTTGTATACATAAAAGAAGCCATGTAAGATAGCAAGTGAAGGCAAAAATGTGTTTCAGTCGGTCAGTGTAGGATTTTATTAAATTACTGTGTGCTGGAAAAAAAAAGAAGCAATACTGGAACTTGAACAGTATGTTTGTGGACATTGAAAAATGCAGAAAAGAATACTTCAAGGAAACTGAAGAACTATATGTTGAAAAGTAAGCTGTTGCTATACATTTTTTCCTATTGATAGTTTGCATTTAGGTTTTTCATCATTAGAGAACCACTAAGCATCTGCAAAACCCAATGGTGTAATGATCATTATTTTAGACAACAGTATATCAAATGGGTTGTAGTGGGAAAAGGCACTTGGAAACTCTTAGGCATAAGACCTGGCTTCTGGAATTCAGGTGAAATTTAGGTCACCTCCAATAAATGTGCTGCTTCTGCAGTAAATGCTGGTGGAAGTGACTGCCTATGTCTTTCAAAGGCACCCTTGTCGGCAGACAGGAATTTTGTAACTTTTCTGTTCTCAGAATCAACTCCCATTCCCTATCAGAGCCATCAACAGGGCACCCAGCCAACTCCAGCCCCTAATCGACACTCGCTCACCCCAGCCCTATGGCTGTTCAGAGCTAATGCCTTTGTGGTTCCAGCCTTTCTGTTTGCAGCTGGCCAGAGAAATCTTTTAAACTCATGGCTTATTCTCCTGTTATTTCTCCTCTTACTCTTCTGAACCTAACAGAAATTCTAGCAACCATCCCTCAAAAATCTTAAAAGGATAGTTAAGAATCAATGCCATAAAATTTAAATATCACTTATCCTAACATTTTTTGTGATAATTGCCAGTTTCTGTATCATTAGTATGATTCTCTTTGTCCACCAGTTTTATATTTGTTATGAGAGTCATTTTTATAACTCTTACAAACCTTTTATAAAAGTTGTGTACTTGAAAAACTCAGCACTGAATTCTGTTTTTATAACCATAATCTGAGGAGAGAATCAGAATGGAACTTATACAAGGTAAAGCTTAAACTTTGATTCAGTTTTTTAAAAAAGTTATTATAAATGTCTAATTAGTTAAGTATACCATACAAACATTTAAATTGCTTTGAGAACACATACAACATATACATAGCAATATTAAAAATACGTAATATGTATACAGCTTGAAAGAAGACAAAAGATAGTCAAAGCTCAACTGCTCATATTAATAAAAGGAAAAAGGAGGCTCCATCTGATGGAAGGTGGTGAAAACTCATTTTGATACTTGAGCATGAAGGTTCAGAATCTAGGAAATAATGTATTCATTTCATTAAGCACAAACTAATGGATGCCTGGAATTTCTTTATGGTATTTGCTTATCTGCAAAATTCATGTCATGCAGGTATTAGAGACAATCATCTCTCAGATTGATTCAAAGCACACATCCAAAAGAACTGAGCTATCCATCATCTCTCCTCAAACAGATATAGTTTAAATGCTTTACTATAAAGCAGCTTCACCTTAGATTGCAAGATAAATAAAATGCTTAACCTTTCTTATAGACAAAGTACTTAAACCCAATAAATTTGAAGTATAAACAATTTGGAAAATAGAATGTCCTAATGATAATTTTCCAAGAAACCCTGGAAATAATAACTGCTCACAAATAGGACATTATGTTAAGCTTCAGTACTCTAATTTATAATGAACGCTTAAATATTACAACATCTTTAAACATGATATTGAAGGCCACTATCAGTCTAATAAGAATGTAATAATGAAATTATTTTCTAGAATTCATGGATCAACTTGATAAACTTAAACTTGCAATTCAGAGACCATATAGTATTTGAAATAAAACTATTGCTGTTAATAATTTCTTAAAATACATTTACTTTAATAAATATATTTTATGAAATTAACATTGGAAATTACTTGTCTCATCAACACTAACTGATAACCTTAAATTTTGTCCACATTATTATATATTGAATTACTGAATATTTAATATTGAAACCCACCTACATATTAAAATTTCAATAGAACTTAACATCACTGTTTTTGATGATGAAAAAAGGTTTTTACATGTGCTACCAGACTGAGAGTAACATCACCTGTATGGTTCATAACTGTTATATTTTAATTAAAACAAATGTGAAAAAATATAACTCTTAAAGTGATAAACTAGAGAAACAATGTTCAACTTGTGTGTCGCAGTAGCCACACGAATATTTTAAATATGCAATATCTGACTTTTTAGTCAGGGCACTAACCTCTTTCCTTTTGGATTGTCAAATAAAACAAAATGGTAACCACCAACACAACAATAGCCATCTGCTGTGAATGAAAACAAAATAATACCTATTTTTTGTCTGATTGGCAAAAACTATATTTTTGGTATGCCACAGAATTTTAGTAATTAGTTAATATGTGCCATTGAAACAGGGTACAGAGGATGGGTCTCCTGATAATAGAGGTACACACCCATTATTCTGCCTTCAGAAATGGTCACAGAGAGAGAGAGGTAAACTATTTAAAACACAGTACATTAAAAGGGCAAGATGAACAGTTTTGCCTTTCTGAAAAGATTTCGGGAGCTGCAGAATTATGGAAGTGGCTCTGAGAATTTGCGGTGACTGGTGACACAGCCAGGGTTGAAGCTCATACAGTGCCTGCGTGAAAGGCAGGAGGTGGACGCCCTCCCCAGATGCCCTTAGTTGTTGGAAACTCTCTCCCTGACTAAAGATGACAGCCGAAATAGGGTCAAAACAGGGAGCTGATGAAAATGGCAGACACAAATGCACCATTGGAAGGACTGGATGTGAGATCACGAAGGAAGTTCCAAGCTGAGCATTTAAATGAGGGTGGGCTGAAGGGTTGGAAGGGGAGAGCCACAGGGTCTGCAGTGAGAGAGGAGGTCTGCAGGGAGGTCTGAAGGTCAGTGAGTCTGCCCTGAGGTTGGGAGGTCAGCCTGGAAGTCTGCCTAGAGAAGGCAGCAGCAGGGCTGGCAGTGCTGTGGGGACCTGCCTTAGCCACATGGATTCTTGAGAGACACTTGGAACTGATCTGTCATCAGGAATACTGAGCTGCAGACTTCTGCTTTTCTGAAAGACGGGACCTCTGAGTGGCATATTCTGAAACTGGCCTGGTTCAGCAGAGTGAGGCAGGACTATGTGTTTTTCAGTGTTTTTAGAGGGAGTGGGACTTAACAGCAATTAGAAATCTACAATTATTCTAAATCTGTACAACCTTTAAATAAATACCCTCTTTTCACCAAACTCTTTCCTTGGGAGTCACACTTCTTGGCAGTGGGCAGTCAAACCCCATGGCTGTTCCAGAATACCATTGGCTGGTTCTGTAACACCATGAGATGAAAAAGGTTGAGAATTGCTGAACTAGAGTAATACATAGACAACAGTAAATTTAGGAAATGACCATCTGAAGACAAGATTTATGTCTAAGAATAATATCACAAAATTTCTAAAATATTAGAAAGAGGAAAAATATTAAATATCTGTAAGTAGCATTTTGTAGAGTATTTTTAGGCTTTACCATTACATTCATTTAGTACTGTTTTTCTACTTTGAACAATTAAAATATTATCAACTAAGTTACTATTTATATAGTTCTCAACATTGCAAACATGCAATATTTCTAAGAAAGACTGTCATATTATAGTGATAAGTTTAAGCATTTATAATAATGAATCAAGTTATTTCTCAGAGTAAATATCTTTAAAACCCTTAAGAACTGAAAGCTTAATGCCTGCATTAATATAACTTTACTATTCAACATTCTTCATTAACATTATTTGGCTTTCCCAGGAAATTCTTACCCAGGAAGATAAAGTTACAGATAAGTTTGTTCCAGAAATTTCATGACAATTCAGATATGCAAACAATAGAATACTTGGTTCTTCAGGAAATAGAAATACTGAATTCTCAAAGCCATTAAGCTACACAACAACTCATTAAAGCTCCCTTTAAAAACCCCACCTCACTGAGTGCCCCACTGATAAGTGATTCCACAAATATGACCCAATTTCAAATACAACATCTCACTGAAAGGCCCTTAATTGCCCCTCCCCCATCTTATCAATATCTTGTCCTTGACCTTCCTGTGATTGTTAAGATAATTCACCTCTTAGTGCAGTCATCAATAAATCTATCCCTATTTAACCAATAGGGTTATTTTGGTAGCCCTTCTGGAGAGGTAGCAGAAGTCACTCTCATACATAAAAAATGTTTAAGATTATTATTGATTTATATATTATGTGATTTCCATAAAATAAAAGAGCATTAGCATCACTATTTTGTCATACTCAGCAGCTTGCCATATGGCAAACATACATTAGAAGACAATTAAGGGTGAAAAAGTACTGCTTTTCTCACATAACACAATTACAGAGTGTGAAAACATTCAGGAAGTGTTTATGAACTCCGTAGATGTTGAAACATAAGCTATTTCTTCACAAGACATAAGGAATTTTACAAGGAAAATATAACCAGCATTTTAGTTCTTTTTTAGAGATCTAATTAGTATGTCTTTTAAAGAAAAGCTGTCTAACATTTAGATTACTTTTATGTGAATTATAATCACATGAAGTCTTCAAACTGTAAATCAGGCAAAAACGTATTTTAACTCTTGATAACTTCACATGTGGTTGTACAGTTTTATAACAAATCAATGTTTATGTTAAAATTTAGCCTTGAGATAATGCAACATACAGTTCCATGAGACTTACAATGCCTGAGAGATGTGAATTTTTACTCATAAATGTGTAAAAAGTATTTTTTGTACAGAAAAGAACTGAACAAGAGAAACTAAAATTTAAGTAAAGAGAAGCAAGTAGATTTGATACAAATCAGAGCTTATTTTTCAAATTATTAAACTATAATATACTTTAGAAAAAAAGTACACAAGTGATTAGTACCAGTACATGAAACTTAACAAGAGCAACTGTATAATACACAGAGATGAAGAAAGAATATTACCCATATCTTAGAAGCTCCCTGCCTATTCCCTTTCCATTGTTATTTTCCCTTAACAATGGTGTTTTTAGGAAGATACTTTGGTGTCCTTGGTATACATCTATGTCAAAATTATGCTTTAAATATGTGAAGCTTATTTTACGTCAATTATACATCAATAGTTGTTTCTAAAAAGTAGATATACAAGATGATAGGTGTTATAAAGTGGTTAAGTGGAAGTGTTACCAGAGGAACCCTGGTTCTTCTCATCAGTGCAGTGAAGAATTATAGATCAGTGAGCCTATTAGCTGCATGCAAAGTTCATTAGTAAATGGTACAGCAAAAGCAAGGGTGGGAAGAGCAAGGGTGGCCAAAAGCTGGGTGACCAGCACCTGTGTGCTGGTCCTGTGGCCAGAAAGAACCTGGGAGGCCAGGGACTCTCCATGTGGCAAAATAGCCCTAGACAGGACCTAAGAAAGTGAGTCCTTTGTTCTGAGGACTTACATAGTTGGTGGGATGGGGGTGAAGAAGTTACATTTTGATTGGTGTGTAAAACTGGTGCCAGCTTTCCCTGGGGAAATGTTACTACCCAAATATAGGTATGGGTGGGGGTCTGTTAGTCGGAATCTTTGTCTTGCTTTAAACTATTCGTTCATTTTGTATATGTGACAGGGGCCAGACAGTTAACCAAAATTGTTATAGGGGCTTTTCTTTGGGCACTATAGCCCCTCTCCCTTTCTAGGCAGAGATGACACATACAAACTTTCAAGGGCTACCCCTGTCCTTCACTATCACAGTTTTCTTGTGTTGTTCGGAATGCCTGGCAGCCTTATTGGACCAGGCTCAGGATTACTGAGACAAAGGGTAAGACATGAGACATGTCTCTCTTTGCTTTTAGCCTTCCTGTATTAAATTCTTTGTTAGGCTGCAATGTGAGCGTCCTGCCTTTGTTTCCCCTCTGGCCACTTATTCAACTGTAACAGAATAAAGAAATGTAAAACAACCCCTTTGAGGGGATTACATTGTTTCATGGTGGACCTGAATAATAAGGATGAATCAAACACAAAACAACTCACAGAAAAAAGAAAAGCATTACACAAAGAAAGAACAGTGACTACATGTCACAAACATAATCTTGAGTTCAAGAGTCTAGGCACAAAGTAGTAGTAATGAGCAATTACTTATTTATAAGGTACAAAGAGAGCTTAAATTAATACTTACTGTTAGAAGTCAAGATAGTAATTAGCCATTGATAACGAAGTGATGGGTGGGGACTGGTAATGGTACCAGGGATGCTTCTGAGGACCTGTTCATGTTTTTGACTTAGGGGCTGCTTGCTCATTATTACGTGTTTGTTAAAATCTGTGAGACACACAGTTATAATGTAAACACTATGTATACATACATACACCATTATATATAGACTAAAACGTAAAGTTAAAAATTATATTAAAATATGAAATACAAATACTACCTCGCTTAGACACTTTCCCAGAGTTAACTTTTGTTGAAAAGTGATGTCCACCTTCCAACCTAGAACTAGAAATTACCTACACTTGCTCAGGCTGTAGGCACTCCAGGGACATTGACTTGCTTGTACTTTAGGCTTGCCTCGCATGACAGCCTAGTGTCCTCCTATGTCCAGAGACATCTCCAAAGAGTTGCAGGAAGTTGTTGGCATGTATAAGACATCTCTGCTAACTCCCTCAGGTATAGACCAAGGAGATAGAGTTGGGAAATTGATACCTTGTGCTACCTACTGTGCCCCTTTTTGTAACAGTATCCCTGACACTCTTTTTCTTTTTCTTTTTCTTTTTTTTTAATATATCATTGCTTATAGAGAGGAAGGGAGAGAGAGAAGGAAACATCAATGTGAGAGAGAGACATCAATTGGTTGCTTCCCAGTTGTGTCCTGGCCAGAAATTGAACCCACAGCTTGGTATGTGACTTGGCTAAGAATCACATCCCCAACATTTTGGTGTATATGCAAATCAATTGAGCCACACTGGCCAGGGTATCCCTGACATTCTTAATGGAATTATAGCTTCATTTGTAATTAAAAACTGGGATGAGTTTAATGTTGGTGGCTCCCAGACCATCCATTCACAGAAACAGAATCACAAATTGTTAACCTGTTTAGGGTATACTTCATGGTGGTTCATGTGCTTTGTCAGACACCTCACTCTTAAGTAGGCTATAGATAGTTATCTTTACACATGTAGTTTCCTTATAAACTAAAATATACTCCATACATTGTAAAATATGAACAAAACCAACCACATTCAAAAGGTGGACTTGATGATAAGTAAAGGTGGATGGAACTGATATGTCAGAATTGCTAGTCCAAGAAAATAACATAGTCACAAATTGGTTGAGAGTTAGCGTGTTAGGTGGTATAGGGCACTCAGTATCTGACAACAGAACAAAAAAAGAGAGATAGATGATGTAAATTGTGTCACCTAAAATAGGAGAAAGTAACTCACAAAAAGGAAATAGAGAGCTAAGAAGAAACTAAGTCATGAGGATATTTTCAGAGGGCTATGGGATAGTGGTGCACTAGAAAGGTACTTGGCAGCCATTATTCTGACATCAATGAACAGCTGCTTTGTCTATAAATCTGTTTTGAAATGTCTAATGTCAATAAATATGATAGGTGTTCAGTTAACTCAAATGAACTATGGGTTTTTCATATTAGTTAAAAGGTGTACATTCTCAAAATTAATTTGGAGCCTAAAGTACCTTACAAATAAACTGGAATTTATTGGCAAGGGCTGTAGTCCTTCTCAAGCCTGACACACTTGAGGAGGCCTTCTGCTGGCATTGCCTCCCCACGGAGCCATAGTTGGAGCATGAAGTCTTGGGTACATGTATCGCAGTGAAGCTTGGGGAAGTCACTGGGGAAATGTAGGTGGCAAAGCAGTTTAACATGTAAAGAAAATATCTTACTTTCCTGCTGTCAAAAAATCTGTTCCAACTACTATGTTTTGATCAAAGTCTCTTTCAAGTGCTATAAATAGATTATGAGAGACTACTTAAATGAATAAGCTTTTAAAGAAAAGCTTTGGATTGTCAGAACAGTCTCTAGACCTACTGTTCACCTACATGGTAACCTAGACATGTTCAGAGAGCCTATTAATATGTCAATAGGGTGGGGAGAAGACTGATATATGTTATGTGGTCTTCCACTCTCATATAATCTGATCCTTACAACTTAAATATAGATGATAGTAAGGCATGCAAGGTGATTCCAGCTGGGCACTGAAGTATAATCATGCAAAGAAAAGGCAGTAAAGTGAAAATTTCAGTGAGGTAATGTTATTTGAAAGTGACATTATTAACGATTTAAAGAAACCACAGATTTTTTGGCATATGGTTAACTATCTCCTAACTTTGATATGCATGCCATTGAAAATGCAAATTCAATTTACTCTTCTATTTTTTTTTTTTTTTGTCTCTGTATGTGCTTTTTTGTGAAGTTGGCTTATTGAGATTTCTGGTAATGAGCAAAGGTATTCAACAATCTGTTTTTGAGAAGCAACATGAAAATAGTAGTAAAAACTACAAGTTTTATGAGAGCAACCATTTCCCTATAATTTTTAACAAAGAATAGTTTTATTTTCCTCTAGATTTCATTGGAAATGTATTTAGTTACAGCAATAATTACCCTTTTTTAAGATAATGACACTTAAACACATCTGAGCAACTTTATAGAAGCATCAGAATCTAACATCATTTTGTTTGCGCTATTTGTTGCCCTTTTCCAGAAATGATCACTTTCTACTCTGCATTTTTCCCTCTTAAGGATTTTACTTATTTTCAGCAGAATATTGTTTTACTTGTGCCTGACATTTTGTGCTAATATAGTTTCCCAAATATTAATGTTGATGTCAAATTAGTTTCTGTGTGCCCTTTAAGAAAAACCTGGTGCATTTAATTTTTCTTATTTAACATTCTTTTTTCATTACTATCAAACTGGGCTAATACACAGAGGAGCTTTAATGAACATGGCCTATATATCATTCATAAGGAAGACTCTATTATGCCACTGAACACAAATGCAATTTAGAGATGTCATAAGGATATTGTTATAGTTTTTAGTGAAATTTACTTCTTCATTGAGGTAAGCTACAGTTAATGGAGAAATTATTTACCATAATTTTCCTACTGCCATATTTATCACTTCCTAGCATAGCACAGTCTTGTGAAGCAGTATATTTAAAAATACAATTTCATGTTATTACTACACAGGCTATATTAGTAAGCATTTCCCCAATCTAACAGTGTTGAATTTCCATTAAGGATTCCTGAGCCCTATTTTTAACAAACCCAGTGCTAAGTAGTTTTTATATTTTAATCTTCACCAGAAATCTCAAAAGTACATAATGCTGTCCATCCCATATTACAAATAAAAATTCTGAGGCTTGTAGTATTTGAATAATTTGCCCAAAACCAAAGAGCTAGGGAATTTGGGGTAAGGATCTAAAACCAAGTCACCAAGCTTCGGAAACCTTGCTCTTCAACATTGCATTACACTGCTGAACAGGGGTCTTCAGAAATGATGACAGTCTTATTTTCTTCTATCTACTTCAAATAGTGAATATCTTGCAAATATGTGGGTTGGTTCACTTCTCCTTTTTAAGTCATATAAACATTTAAGTAAATATTTATGTTATCCTCTAAAAATTGTGTACTTCCCACCCACATATAGATATAATCCTATCTTCCACTTTAGGTCTTTTTCAACACTCCTAACCTTAAGTAATCTTTCTAATGGTCTCTACTAATATTACTCTTTCTAAGTTTACACTACATAGCAATTTCTTTTTAAGTTTAGTATATCATTATTTTAATTAAATTTCAGTTAGTTCTTAAGTAATTTCACATAATGATTTTTACCAGCTTTATTGAGTTATGATTGACATGAAATAAATGCACAGATGCAAAGCACACACACACACGCACACATACATATTTTAGTTAAGTAACTAGACAATTGTATCATTACCGCAATATTACTAAATGTTCTGTTTTTCTTAGGGAAACTACTAGAGATGTTCTGATGTCACATTTTTAGAGTAATAACCTCGTAATCACGCCTGATGCCATTTTTGTGATATTATTTTCTTAATGACATTTTTCATTTACTTAACAAAATTGCATCTCTAATGGACTTGTATAACATTTTCTATGGTTTTACATTTGAGTGAACGTGCTGTTTTTAAAAGAGAGCTTTCTTACACATTGTCAAATAAAAACAATACCTATCTCTATAGTTTAAAAAGTTGGTATTTATTTAAGTCCTTATTCCAGGTCAGATTTGAAGTAAGCACTAGATGGAATTAAAAACTACATACACCTGGAAAAGAAAATATAAGATGATATGAAATATGTGGATAAATCTTAAATATCATGATACAGTTCTTAGAGTGCATGAAGGTTACTGCAAAAAAAAACATCATAAAGATTAATGAAGATTTCAGAGAATTACATAAGGTGAAAGAAATGTAAAATTTGGTGAAATATAGGAAAAGCATCTAAATATAGAAAATAATATACTTATTTGGTCAATTTTAATACTACCAATAAACATGCATTTATGACTTAAGACTACAGTTTAATGGACAGAAAATAAATGTGTACCAGTAATTTTTTCTATTGCCTAGTAAATAGCATATTTTCTAAAATGAGGAAGCTAATATTTCTCCTTTAATCATAAGCCATTTGTTATCAAGGATCTCAATATTAACAGGGAAAACTGAATAAAAATAGAACAGTATTTTATAACTTAGTCATCTATTGTTAATTTATTATGTGTTTGTATGGCTAACAATCTAAATTTAACTTCTAGGATATGGCTTCTAAATATCATAAATAGTCTAAGGAATATCTTAAGCCATAAAATTGGCTCAGTTTATTAAAAGTAAGTTTGAATTCTGGATGAATATACTCCATTTTAATTAGACCTGAAAATTGCACTGTAGTTTATAATATTATGGATAAATATTAAAAAATTCTAATTAGCCTCATTAATATTTGGTAAACATAATAAACCTAAATTGTTTGGGTTAGTTATTTTGATATATGTTAATCTGTCTTTCAAGCTTGTCACAATGAATTCATTTGCTTATAAAATCAGTTTAATTTATACTTATAAAACTTTCCACCAATGCTTCACAACTCATTATTTTGGAAATTATAAGATAACATGGACAGAAGCTAATTTATCTAGGAGATATTATCACATTTGTCCTATACTATAGTGTTAATAAACTGTATTCTTTAAATTTGGTTATGAAATATGTTAAACATAAGATTTATATTTGTATGGTCAACTCAAAAACAATTAAAACTAAAAATGATAGAGTATGCTATAATCTCATTTTATAACAAGTAACTAACTGAAAGTCATGAGAAATTAGATGATGTGCAGAAACTTATAGAACTAGTTACGTGGTGATCAGGGGGGAGAACACAGATTTTTTTCCTGCCTCTGTCCAGGTCTCCTGCCACTGGTGCGTTTCCTCTGCACGTGCACAGAATGAAGTGTTCTCTGTGGAAGCCTGGATTCCTGGACTCCCCACTATTCTCTGTATCTCCATCCAAACTGGAAAGGCAAAACCGGAAAAGATTTTGAGAAAACGTACCCTGCTGTGACCTTATCTAACCTGGCTTTCAAAAGAAATAGCAGTCAACAATATGACAAAAAGGGGTCACTGAGAAATTGAGATCAATATAATCCATGATATTCAAAATATATTTGAATAAACTGCATACTTTTTCCTTTTGTGTTTATTATATTAAATCAGTCATTAACATTCCAAGAACTTGTCTGATGATGGAGAAATGTGAATTATTGTTTTAAAATTTTTCTGCCTTCTGTTATTTCAGAGTTCATAAATACATTTTTCTGATTATTTTCTAAATTCACATATATTTACAGAAAACTCCCTAAGCTATTATTTTACTTTTTCTTTCATTTTCCTACTAAACACTCACTGTCTAACCCATAGTAAAAAATGTTTTCTATGAAAGGACAACTAGTAAATTAGTTTTCACAGGCTGCACATTCTCTGTTGCAACAACACAACTTGGCCACTGCAATGCAAAAGCAACCATAGACAATATGCAATAAAGGAGCCTCAGTGTGTTCCAAACAAATAAACAAACAAAAACTTTATTTATGGAACCTGAAACTCTTTCAAGGCACTTCCCCATGTCATGATGGGTGATTTACAAGCACACTTGCCCACACTGCTCTGAGTGTTCAGCACTTTTGACCAAATAAAGCATGACCCTGTGCCCTCCCCACTCACCCCTCCTCCCACTCACCCCACCTCCCCATGAAAGAAGTCCTCAAGAGGTGAAACAAAACAGGGCTGAAGCACTGAAAGGCATCAAAGTCCATGAGTTGAAAAACTATTTTGAGCAGTGGAAGAAACATCTATGTGTATTGCATCAAATGGAAAGTACTTTGAAGGTGACAAGTTTAAACATGTAAAAATAAATACATAACTTTTTATAAATAAATTCTGGGATTTTGGGGTCCTCCCTCATATGATGTTTTTTTATGTTTTACTTGTCATGATGTTTTTCAAGCTTCATCCATTTTCTAGCATATATTAATACTTTATTCCTTTTCATGAAGGGATAATATTCTACCACATTGTGTTATTATGTTTGCCAATTGATGGATATTTGTGTGGTTTCCAGTGTTTAAACTATTATGAATAACACTGTTAAAAACATTAATGCATATATTTTTGTGTAAAAAATATATATTTAATCCTTTTGGATGTATAACTGGGCATGGGATTGCCAGGTCATACAAGATTATGCACAATAATCCTGTGCATAAATTTTTGAGGAACTATCAAAATGTGTTTAATAGTGTCTGTTCAACTTTAAATTTTCACCAGTGTATTTTTCTATATCTTAGGTGACTAGCTACTGCTGACCTTATGATCAGAGCTATAAAAGTAGTTTTAAAGTGGTATCTCATCGTGGTTTTAATTTTTACTGCTCTAATAACTAATGATACTGAGAAAATTTTCATGTGGTTGTTTGCCATTTGTCTATCTTTTTTGAAGTAATGTCTATCTATTCAAATCTTCTGTATATTCTTATTTGGATATTACCTTTTTATTATTGTGTTGTAAGAATATGTCCTTCATACAAATCCCCTATCAGATATATGGTTGGCATAGATTTTCATTTATACTGTGGGTTAATTTTACATTTTATTAATGGCATAATTTGAAGCACAATATTTTTAAAAGATGATGAAGTCAAATTTATCTAAATTTTTTGTCCTTCTACTATGGGTATTATTATTTTTGAAAAGATTTTATTCATTATTTCCAGAAAAAGGAGAAGGAAGGGAGGGTGAGAGGGAGAGAGACATCAATGTATGATTGACTTTCACCTGCCTCCAGCTATGGACCTGTCTGGAGACCTGGCCTGCAACCTAGTTATGTGCCCTGGCTGGGAATCGAACTAGTGACCCACTGAGCCACCAACCAGGGCTATGCTGTTGGTATTATATCTATGAAACCATTATCTAATTCAAAGTCACAAAAATTTACATTTATGTTTCCTTCTACTAATTGTATAATTTTAGATCTTACATGTATGTATTTGATCTAGTTGTGGTGGTTTTTTTATATATTGTTAGGTATGCCCCAAATTCATACCTTTGATATGTGAATATCCAGTTATCAGAACATCATTTGATGAAAAGCCTATGCTTCCTCTTGAATTGTCTTCAAACCATTGTTAAAAATCAATTGACTATAAATGTAAGGGTTATGTCTGAAATCTCAATTACAGTCCATTAGTTTAGATGTTCATCCATATAAAAATACCACATAGTCTTGATTACTGTATATTTACAGTAAAGTTTTATAATCAGCAAATATGATTTCTGCCACTTTGTTCTTTTATAAACTTATTTTGCTCTTCAGTGTCCCTAGCAATTTCATACAATTTTTATCTCAATTCCTCCATACCTCAATCCAGCCCTCTAACTGCTCTTGTTTTACCAGCTGTCAGCCTGCTCTCTCTGAGTCTCCACTTTTTTAAAGTATATTTTATTGATTATGCTGTTACAGTTGTCTCAATTTCTTTTTTTTTGCTCCCCTCCACCCAGGGCTCCCCTTCCCTTCTGCAATCAACCCCCCTTAGTTTATATCCTTGGGCTGTGCATATAAGTTCCTTGATTTCTCTTTCCTATATTATTCTTAACTTCCCCTGTCTATCTTGTACCCACCAATCATATTTCCTAATCTCTGCACCATTCCCTATTCCTGCCCCCTGCCCCTTCCCAGCTGATAACTCTGCCAATGATCTCCATACCTATGATTCTGATCCTATACTGGTTGTTTGTTTAGTTTTTTTGTTTATCTTTTTTTTTTTTTTTTAGATTCTGTTTTGATAGTTGTGAGTTTGTTGTCATTTTAATGTTCATAGTTTTGATTTTCTTTTTCTTAAATAAGTCCCTTTCACATTTCATATAATAATGGCTTGGTGATGATGAACTCCTTTAACTTTACCTTGCCCGGGAAACACTTTATCTGTCCTTCCATTCTAAATGATGGCTTTGCTGGATAGCGTAATCTTGGTTGTAGGTCCTTGCTTTTCATCACTTTGAATACTTCTTGTGTGCAAAGTTTTCTTTTGAGAAATTAGCTGATAGCCTTATAGGAGGAACCCCTTTGTAGGTAACTATTTTAACACAGAATTTTCAAAGGACAATTAAACAGATTCTTTAACATTTACCTCAGTGGGAACTGGTAAGTCAAAAAAAAAAAAAAAAACAACGCAAAAGCCTCTCAAAAATTGTTTAAATGACATTCAATTATATTTGCAGTGGCTAAAATAAAGCATTTAGTCTTTTTATGTTGTAGAAAAATATTTATTGATGTGGAAAATGTTCACAGTATACAGGTGGGAGGCAGAAAGCAAGTTACAAACCATATTTACAGTATGGTCTTGTGTTATTTTCTTAACTGTTTAAAAATCATAAACCGTGTAACCTATTATTTTCATGTACTAAGATATTCTCTTCAGCTCAGACCAGAGGTTGTAATTTCTACCAAGGGCCATAGAGAATATAGCCAAAGTCCAAAAGTCAGGGGGTGCTTTCTGAACCATAAACCCTTCCAGAAATCACTGTATGTTGGTTGATACATACATGTATCAACAGTGTATGAGCTTCTCTCTTAGCTTTCCTATCTGTGTTGATAAAGCTGTCATTCTTGGCCTAAATTTCTCCAGGTAAGTTTATCTTGTACAGGTTTAGCTAGTACAAATGCAGGAAAGTGGACTAGTGCACCAGTAAAAGATGACAAATGTATGAAATAGAAAAATTTATAAACACTAATAAAATTGTTACAATTATGCAAGAAGAAAGTAATTATCTTTCTATAATGTCATGTATAAAACAATGTACAGAATTATCCAGTTATTTGAAACAAAGCCCAATCAGATTGAAAAAAGTAAGTAGAATATATAGCAAATTTTACTTTCTGAGGACGCTATAAATTTACACCTTTTTCAACAGTTTTGGTTATCTACCGCTTTCAAGACACTCATCCCTGACTTTTCTTCTGACCCCATACAGGCATAGCCAAATACCTAGTGGACGTGTTCATTTGGAGGAAGTAATAGTTTCAGTCTGGAAGAGGCATTATCTGCAGCAAATTGAATTGTTAAAACCTGGCTCTGAGCCTTGAAGGCCACCACCTGAAAAAGTGAGAGGACAGTAACGTTGTGAGTGGATTTTGTTATCAGGCAAAACAGCTATGCCAATTGCATGCTATGGGAATCTAGGAAAAAGTATTTAACCTCCCCAATTCTCATTGGAAATGACCCAGAATAATGAGTTATAAAAAATTAATAAAAGCAAAACAGCAACAATAACAAAAAAAGCTACCAGTATCTAGCTCACAGGACCATTGTGAGAAGAAAGACAAAAATATGCGGTGTCAACCAAGTACCCAACAAAGGCCAGGTAATCAGGGAACGTCTCTTTCCACACCTACCTCCGTCTTTTCTGTAAGATGACTTTGACATAAACAAAATAGCCAAACAATGACTTGTAAATGTAGTAGCAACATTTAAAAATGAATATGACATTTGATCTATGATCTAGGGCCATTTCTATGTTGTAAAATAAGTTATATGATGCAGGCAGCATTCAGTTTTCATGAGTTATTGCTGGATTGTCAGGTATAAATTATTTGAAACAAACAGGACTCAAATTGGAACTCAGAATCACCAATCATTTTGCCATGATTTCATTGATTCAAGGTACAAGGTGAAATTACAACTAATGACTATACATATGTAAGGGCGGGAAAACAAACATCATGGAAAGTTAATTGCATTTTCACATTTATAAAATATTTCAATATTTATATGAGATATTCTCTTTGAGTAATTCTTTCCATGAACATTGCCTTAGATATAATCAATAAAGAAATAACTGAAAAATTATTTAGTTGGTTACTTATGAAATTAGGGAGAAACTCATACTTGGTGAATGGTGAACAGGAAAAAGAGAAAATAGCTCCATCCTATAGTGAAACTTCCTAAATTTCACTTTACACACAATTTGATTTGTAAAGTTTTTTAGTGCTTTTTGGAATGTAATTAGAGTAAGGTTTTAAAAAAGTGAAACAAAAGATCCACTCTTAGTTTCCTTATATGAGGATTTGGACTGTACGATTTTTACTTCATTTAAATGTTAATATTTGTTATCTGAAATGGAAAAAATAATTTCACTTGTAAAACAGAATTATCATACTTATTTTGCTACTTGATATGTTCAGAACAACGAGCACCTATGCAAAAGGTAAAACTCAATCACAGTAAGGTGTTCCCCCCAAAATACAGACCTTCATTGAAAAATGTTCCTTTGGAGTGAAATGGTAATTAGTGTTTATTGGATTATACTGAAGCCCAGTTCAGAGGATAGATGCAACTATTTTCTGTCTAAATCAATTATTTTAGATGGTTCCTTCATCTCAAGTGACCGTGATTAACAAGATGAAAGACAACAGTAAAAATTGTTTGAAGGACTTTAAAAGTCAATAATGAGAACAAATCCACTGGTTATATATAGTAGTTCATTTCTGGCATCACATGAATCACTCTTGTTAAGTGGGATCTATTGATTTATTGTACACGTATTTCTATTATATTTAAAAGTCAATTAGAAAAAATAATTTATTGAACTCAAGTCCTTTATGGGAAAAATATATTACTATTAATAATCTCCTTATTGATTTGTTTCCAGGTTTATTTTCATTATGGTTTAATGAGCAAAATGTTATCTAATTAAGGGGAATATTTTTAGTCAAAATACAGTTTTTAATTCCTTAAGTCATGTTTTCCTAAGTGACTTTTGTAGTCACTAAAATGCAAAACAAACAAACAAAAACCCAAAAGCAAACAAAAAACAGACATGGCAAAGATTTGGTCATATTTAGAAAATAATCAATACATATTCTTGAATCCAAATGTTGGTCTTCATTGTTCTTCTGGGCAAACCTTCTCATTTTGCTCATATAATCCCATTTCTGGGCCCTGGGGAGAATACCATTTCTCAGAATCATTGTACTGATTTTTTTCCACTTTCCATTTCATGTATTTAACAAATATGACCGGTTGCAAATATAAATAAATATAATCAAACTTAACCTAAGAAACCTAATTCTCAAAAAGTTTTCACCATGCAATAACTTGCTTATATATTAACTCTTAATTATATTATCTCTAGTTACTTTTGATACTACTTAGCTTTTAATGTTTGCATAATTTGCCTCCCCTCTTAGAATGTAGAGTAGCTCACTTAGCACCTGTAGCAGGTGATGTCAGTGCTCTGCCAGTAACCCCTTGTGTGTTTACCACTTGCGTGGACACGGGCTCCTGATGTGCCCTCATCCCCTATTGCCAGCACTTGCATCTCTTTTCAGAGGGCTTCTCAGGGGCTGGCAGAGCTCCAGTGTGAAGTATGGGAATTGCCCTCTCTAAGAATCTGCCCTACACTGATGACCTGTGGGTGTGGGAATTCAGATATTTCTGCTCTCCTGCCCCAGGCAAGACAATGATATGACCCTACCATTGACTCTAAAGCTCCCTGTGGGACTGAGTCCAAATTATCCACTGGGGTACTTGACCTGATGCTCTACTTTGCTTGGCACTCCTCCCTTCTTTGTCTTATCGCCTGCTTCTATTAGAGATTTTTACACTAAATTTCTAGGTCTGATTCTATAGAACACAATTTAAAATAACAATCCTAATTTCCTTCTCCTTTTCTTGATTTTACCAATGGAGTTTATTATATTCAGTTTCCTTACTTCCCTTATAGTGCATCTTACCTAGAGATTCTCAGATCCTGGGCCTGACTTTATGAGCCTCTGAGATAATGAAAGCAGCAGCCTAACAATCATTCTTGTGATGTGAGACAAATGAATTCCATTTGCAGCCTTTTACCTAAATATTCTAATATTCCCAAGTACATCATGGTTTTTGGAAGGAAGGTACCATATTTTTACCTCCTTTTAATGTTCTGTGCAATGTAAAAATATTATGTATGAATAGAGGATATTATGTACAATTATATATTTTATGCTAATAAGTGACAAGCACTTTATATATTATAAAATATTATATGGTATTCATTTTTCAGATGTGTAGTTTGTTTCTCATCTTACACCAGAAGATAAACTCAATGAGAGCAAAGAAGTAGTTTTTCCTCACTTTTTCCCTCATGCCTCCTTAAATGTTAAATGCATAGTATTCAATAAAACTTGTTTAATTAAATATATTTAAAAGTACATATACATACAAAAGGTAGAAAAATATATAATTGTTTAGAGTTTTCAGGGTAGCATTGCTTTGTTCCACATATATTGTTTTGTTCCATAAAAAATCTTTAGAAAATATGTTGAAAGATTATTATATCAAATATGTTATCTAAGTATGGATAGCTATCTATTTACCCTATGATTAGGTAAATTGATGAATGGATAAATGAACTCCAGTAATGTTGACTGTGGTTCCTCAAAAGAATTAATACTGAGTTTATGAAGAGCATGTATATTAAATTTTATTTCAAAATACAAGTTTTTTTTTTTTTTTTTTTAACTTGTAAGAATTGTCAGGAAAGCAAGCAGCAGCGGTAGCCACATGACTTATAATCAAAAGTACCCTCACCCAAATTATGGAAGCTCAGTTTTATCACTCATTAATTACAAAATCTTGAATTTATTTTAACCATCTAAAGCATGGGTGGGCGTAACCTTACAAAGATACATTGTCAGCCAGTGGTGGCTATTGCTTTCTTCTCGTGCTACATTACTATCAATTACACTACCAATGGACTTTTATCAGACTTCTATTGAATTCATCTATAAAAATTCACTGTTTTTATCAATTAAAAAAATGAGCGAAGATTACCAATTCACAGGTCAACCTATTTAAGGGGATATAAAATTAACAAGGCTATCCTACTGTCAACATTCTATTAAAGGATATGGTAATTTAGTAAAATTACCTAAGTGGTAAAGTGAATCACACAGTTGACTCAAGATCTATTTGGAGTCACTTAATGTTGAAGCTGGCTTACGGTGAAGAATGCTAAATGCCACAATAGAGGACTTAGTCATATTTTTATTATTTATGACCATGAAGATAACTTTCCTCCAGTTTGGCAATTTTAGATTAATATTGTATATGCTAATTTACTCCTCTGCGTGTCTTAAAAGTGCCTCCCTCTAACACAAAAATACATTGAAAACTCCATTTTTATTGTGACAACCCTTGACAGTTGAGTATGTTTTGTGCTACAAACAGGTGACCAACATGTCTTTGAAGTGAATAAAAGATCACATCTTTACCCCATTACCAACATAATGAGACATACTGTATTTTCTTAATTAAGTGAAAATTGCTTTGAGGCATTTTTAGTCATAATCTCAGCTAACTTCATAATTTCAATATATTGCTATTTAATTGCTTTAGGATACTTTACCAAATGAATTAATTTAGCAGGAAATGCATTCTTGAGGGAACTGCTTTGTGCGTGATTTTCTAAATATTCTCTTACCTAACATAGCCAAGTTCTTAGTAATTTGCGGTTAAAAAATTCTTACACTTGTATTTTAGTTGTAGCAAACATAAAAAATAATCCATATATGTACCATACATATCTAATTTAGAAGAGCTAAAAAAGGAAATAAAAATTCCCTTTGAAGTTCTCTTGGGGAGAGAGCAGTTACTAGTTTAATTACTTTTTCTTTCTTTTTACATTAATAAAGTAGATCCATGAAATTCAGCACTATTTATTGCAATGTCTCATGTGAGTTTTATATTTAAGTCAGCCTCTAGAGTCAATTAAAAATAGTTTGGGGAAAGAAAGTAAAGGTCATGTACCCTCAATACATAAGGAAACAGTTCTGTGAGGTTTAGTGATTAATGGAAGATTGCACGGTTATTTAGAGGGAGACACAATGTTTGAATGTAAGGGAATAAGTAAGAGGGTTGTGAAAGAAGATGTGTCAGGCTGCATATTACAGAAAGAGTTGTCAGGAGGCAAAGATTTTCTGAGGAATAAAGAGCTAGCTTTTAGATATGTTGAACTTGAAATGGAAATGCCCAGCAGGCACTTAAGAGACCCAGGATTGAAATTTAAGTAGAGAGATTAGAGCTGGAGATGTGGATTTGAGGATCAGTCCCAGCAAGATCATTGTTAAGCTCTAAACTCTATGAACTCTCCGAGGAGGGTTATGACTGAAGACTAAAATTTTTAGTAAGCATATATAAGAAGTGAAAGAGAGGACGTTTATAGAGTGACCTCAGGAAAATTTTGTCTCTTGCCGATGCATTTAATTATCTCTCCTGGTTCATTTCCAACATTATTTAAAAATTATTAAGAATCCACCATCTTAAATACAAAAAGTAACAAAGTCCCATTTCTTTCTCCAAAAAACACATACAGAAGCTTATCTCTACCCATTGTGTCATAGACATCTTTCTCAGAAGGTTATGCATTTTCTCCATTTTCTTATATTCCCTTATTTCCACACCACCTTTATTTTTTAACGTACACCATCTGGCTTTAACTCCCACAGCTCTGCTTGATCAGCTCTGTAAAGTCATCAATCAATGGCTTCTTATAATAACTACAATGGGCAAACTTTAGTGTTTATTCTGCTAGACTACTTAGGATGAATTATGTTAACCACTTTCACCCCCAATAATCTCTTTCCTACGCCAACCTCTTTGGCTAATTCTTTACACGAACCATTTTATTGGTTTTTCTTCTTTTCCTGTGGTCAGGTTCCTTGAATTCTGCATTAATTGTAGCTCAGATGGAAACAATACTTGAATAATTTTACTCACAACCTATTTTTAAAATTTGTTAAGGTCCATAAGACATTTAGAGCAATGCCTAATACAGAGTAAACGCTATACAGATTTTTAATAAGTGTTTTCATCACCTGTGTGTTAATTAATTACTATTTCCCTCAGAATTTTGTGCTTCTGCAAATTCAAGTGCCTGACAATGCAAAAGCCCTACAAATTGCACTGAGTAAAGGTGGAAGCCCTCAGCATACTCCTCCTGACCCCCCTACACAAGTGACTTGGCGCTGCAGATTCAACAATTCTGCATGATGAAGACTACCCTGGGCACTTTATTCTTAGCCTGTTCTGTCATGAAATGCTCATCTCTATGGGTAGATACATACATGTGTAGCTACCTAGTCTTTTGCATTGCAAAGTGCTTAGAATTTCCCCCACTTAAAATGATCCAGCACAAATTGGTATATTAAAGGTTAATGTCATTTCCACATAAGTCAAAAACATCTTGTTATAAAAACAATATTTGTAAATGTAGAGAATAAAGAACAAATCTAAATTTACAACATTATTATTTTTTTATTTTCTTGTGTGAGCTTGAGCAGAGGAACATGCATATAACTGTAATATGTATATTATTATCATATTAAGATGTCAATCCTAGTACTTTTATCTTTCACTGTTTATTATAACCAAAAAGAAATAATGTTTCATGTTGAAAACCAATGGTATGTTTATACATGACTACTTCTTCTACTACATTGTGAGGGACCCCCAACCTGCAAAGATCCCCTGGTGCCGTGGATGAAAATGAACCTTCCCAGGCAGCTTGTGCTAGGAGAGAGAAGGCTGACCAGTGGCTCAGGGTCAAAAGCCCTGTTTGCCATTCCCAAAGATCTTTTATTGAAAGTGGTAAACTTGAAGGCATGTGGCTTGTCAATCAATGCTAAACAATGCTAATTACAGGAAAATGGATATTGTTGTGAAGGAGCACTGAGAATTCACTCAGGCGAGGATGTTCATTCAAATTTAAAAAACCTCTGCTGTTGATACAACATAGGATTAAGTGAGGTGAGAGAACAGGCCAGACTTCAAAGGTGCTAATGTATGTTCCCACTGGGGCCCACTGGCTACAGCATGGAGGCATGTATGCACCCAGCTTTCCCAGTTTTCCGGTCAGGTCTTATAAGTGTCACCTGGCCTGTGTGGGACTCCAAGCCTGAGAGCTTTCCCATGAGGACCCTGACACTACATGGTAAAGTCCCCAAGTTTTTAATTGCTTTAGGATACTTTACCAAATGAATTAATTTAGCAAGAAATGCATTCTTGAGGGAACTGTTTTGTGCGTGATTTTCTAAATAATCTCTTATACTACATGGTAAAGTGTTTGGGATACTCAGTAAATCTCTGAAATGTTAGGGAAAACTAAGGGTTACAGCATTGCTGATATTTTTTTAAATTCTAGAAAGGTAGTCAATGGTTTAAAAAAATAGATTAAACAATTAGGAATTAATCAGTGACCTTTAACAGAGAAGGTTATATTAAATGGTGTGATATGGAATTACAGTAAAATAAATGAAGAGATGAATAGTTATGAAATTATGCTAAAGAAAGTGTATTATTAGCATAGATGTGATATTATGATAGGCTAGTTAATATAAAAATAATAAAATTACTCCCCATGACTTCTTACATCAAAGGATGAATTGCTTCATATGGTTGGTGTTAGTTCTGTTACACAAAGTCACTCAGGGATTCAGCTGATATAGGCTTTGCCCTTTTTGTACCTGTAACAAATTTTACATTTTACATTGGATCATTGGAATGTATGGCCTCCTTGGTATTTGTAGCAGGATAAGGGAGCTGAAGAACTGCATGTGGACTTTTCTAAGTCAGAACTAGTCACATGTCTTGGCCTCACCAAGTATCAGTCTGAAAAATCAAGAAAAGAAAAATATTGTGTTTGGTGAGCACTACCATGAGTTCCATAGGGACCAAATTGCAGAGAAACTTAACAGTTAAATTTAATTTTATCTTTCACAGTATATGGGAAATCCAAAATAAAAAATTTAGATTAAGTTTAGAAAATGTTACAGTTGTTTACAAGTGTCAGTGGTTGCATTCAATATATAAGATATGACTAAGTTTTTAGCCTTGTCACACCTTGCTATCTATATTTGTCTTTTCTTTTCTTCCTCTCTCCTTCCCTTCCTCTCTCCCTTTCTGTCTCCCTCCCTTTCCCTTTTTCACTCTCTCTCATTCTCTCTCTGTCTCTTTCTGCCTAGGGTGTACAAGAAATAACCCTTAAATTTGTGAAGCAAACTTTTATATCACATCAAAACTCTAAAATCTTAGACTAAGCCAAGGCATATGTTTGGACAAATGATAAAGAAAAGATACAATTGCCATTAATCAACCAAAAATTGCTCCTCCAGTATGCCTGTGAAGTGGGAACTGCTGAAGTGGGTCATCTCATGCCAAGGTTTTACACATTATTTAGATCTTCTCTGGAGTCTGTCACTTCCCAGAAATGATGCCAAACAGTGGGGCCCAAATCCACATTATTTCTGGACTCACATATTTCTCTTTGGTCCACAAATGTTTCCCATCAACCACTGGAGAAGGAAACATTGCTAGACCTCATGACTTTGCAAGGCCTTTTTCTCTTCAGCTTTTTACAAACCCTCTGTCACATAAGAATTCAGAATTTTGGAATAAGGACACTATAAAATAGTTAAAATCTATTTGTGCTTTCTGTTCTGTCAAATACTTGCGCTAAGATAATAAGAAGCATCATATTTGTGGAAATTTAAGAAAAGGGTAATGGAGAAATAAAAATAAAAATCATAAACAAACACCCCAAATTAGTATTAACTACATGAACAATCCTGGTACTACTCTCTGTTGTCTGTTCCTACATATAAAGATATTACTTGTATTTACTTTACAGTCTCCTTTGACCATATCACATATTTCAGGATATGATGTAATTTTCTGTCCTACTTCCTACTTTATATTCTGAAACATTCCCAGGAATCAATATCCAGCTTTAAATGAAGCCCCCTCCTTGAACATAACCTTCTTGATAAGATGTGACAGCTGAACACAGAGGAAGGGATGCCCCATTTGTGCATATTATACTGCCATGAGGAAACAGAATTTCACCTTGTTTGTCATCACTGAAACCTAATGATCATTTTTCATATTACTAAATCCTAAGATCGATATTAAAAAATCTATGTATGTACAGTTTGTATATATTTTTATTTTAAAATTTAAGAACATGACTTTATTAATAAATCCATTGACATTTAGTTATTCATTTTAACATCCTCGTAGTTATATATTTGAAATAAATAAATTTCCCCTAGGGTATCACAACTTGTGTGTGTCTCACAACAAAAATTCACCTATTTGGACTGTACTGTTTTCTGAATTATTTTTACATTAACATATCAGAAAAGAAACTGTCAATAGTCATTTGAATATTTGATTTGGTTTAGTGTATCAGTTGAGTGGACATATTTTAAATATACATTATTACTTATGTTTTAGTGAATTTATGCTAATTTTTTATTACTTCATTTTCTATGGACTATAGAAATAATAATCATTCTAGAATATTTTGGGATAAACTATAAAGATTATTTGTCTACAATTTTGAAAATTTATGTTTTTTTTGTTGTTGTTGTAGCTTTTATTTTTTAATTTTATTGTTGTTGTATTACATTCATCCCGTTTTGCTTCCCTCTGTCCCCCTCCCCACCCAACCATTCCCCCCAAAGTCAATCCCACCTGTTGTCCATGTCCATGGTTCCTTTATACAAGGTTCTTGTCTAAGCTGCTCCCCTTTCTTGCCTCTGCCTCCCCCCGCCCCCCAACCCCTTTCCCCCTGACCACTGAAGTCCTATTCTTTGTATTCATATACTTGGTTCTGTTTTGCGTGTTGTAAGTTTTGCTCATTATTGTCCCATAATGGGTGAGATCATATGATATTTGTCCTTCACTGACTGGCTTCTTTCACTAAGCATAATACTCTCCAGTTCCATCCATGTTGTTGCAAAGAGTACAAGTTCCTTCTTTCTTTCTGCTATATAGAATTCCATTGTGTAAATGCACCAAAGTTTTTTGATCCAATCATCCACTGATGGGCACTTAGGCTGTTTCTAGCACTTGGCTATTGTAAATAGTGCCGCTATGAACATAGGTGTGCATAGGTTCTTATGAATTGGTGTTTCAGGATTCTTTGGGTATAGTCCAAGTAGTGGAATTGCTGGATCAAAAGGCAGTTCCATTTTTAGTTTTTTAAGGAAACC